>OZ010592.1:61828026-61940526 GCA_963932145.1 Acanthosepion lycidas | reverse complement strand
AAGTTGAAAAAAATAAACAACTATTGCTAAAATTATATTACAGCAAATTTAAGGAAAAACTTCAATAAAGAAAAAAAAAATTTACACTAAACATTCCTAATATATAAAACAAATGAATCCCTTATTCTTTAAATTATATCGAAAGCAATAAAATGTCTAAATTGAATTTTCTTTATTTTTTGGCTCTTCTGATTTTTTCTTATATATATGTGTTGCTATAATTTTCAGTATCATTCTACAGTTTATATTCTATTTTCAAAAACCAAGTGATAATTTCTTGTATTTATTTTATCTTTTTCATTTAATAGAAAAAAAAAACATGCTCTGATGGAGTAATATAATGGATTCAGGTTTTGTAAATTTTGAGAAACTATAAAAAACATTTATCCCAAAAAACAAAATGATCTTCAGAAATCAGTTAGTCAATTAGAAATACATACTCAATATATTTTAATTTGTCAATAGCTCTTATAGCAATTTTAGCTTTCAGTTAAAACTTTACAAACCTTATTTTCTTCTATCTGTTATACAATGGATAATTTAATGCAACTTGCTTGTTTATTTATTAGTATCTTTAAAATATTATCCATTTTGATTGCATTTTTAAAAATTAATAAATTCCATCAACTTTTTTATTTAACTGTATTTTTTTAAACATCATTTACAAATGTGGATTCTTCTATATTATTTGTGCATTCAAGAAATTCATTTTAAGTTTCCAATATTTGAGAATTGAAAATTAAACAAAATTCTATGCTTCATTGCTGCCTACAAAATATACAAATTCTCTCTCTGAAGTGACAACTGTATGGCAGTGTTTCAAATAAAATGATTAATTTTGATTTTGAGCTTATAAACATTTCCAGATTCAGAAAATGCTTTCTATTGCATCTATTATCATATTAATTTCTCAAAAAAATCCTTATAGTTTTTTGCAAAAAATATTTAGGGTGCAGTGAAAAATCATTTTAATTCAATTGTTCTTTTCTATTATCTTAAAGATTAAAGCCATTGTACACTACAGCTTTCTTCAGGTGTTGTAAATAATGTGAATTTCATTTTATATTTGTTCTTATTTGTGTTATTTAGGAAAAGAAGTGCATGAAAACTGATTTCACAACAGTCATTTTAGTAATGAATTTTGAGCTACTTTAGATGAACTTGGTTGCTGAGCTAGATGGTGAATCCTTCATGAAATACTTAACTATCACAACAACTTAGAAGACAATAAGGGCCGTGGTGGACTGATATATTTGACTATTTTACTTGCCTACAGGCAAGAAAAATTTTAGATCCCTTCAAAGTTTATGCTGATGTCAAGCAAAGAATTATTATAAGCTCTTGAACAAGACTTTTTTGGGTAGAAGAGATCACAACCAGGAAACTTTTATGCAAAAACAATGTTCCTTCACATTCTGCAAAGCTAATAATTGTCCACCTTGCCAAAAATGATTTCAAAGACAAATTAAGGGAATGGTCCCCAGCTCCCCCAGATATTAATTTAATAGAAAACTTGTAGTTCATCATTGAAATGAATGTATATGAGAATGGAAAACTATTCAAGGAAGCAATAAAAATTCCTGTAAATAATGCTTAAGAGGTCAACAAAATCAATAACTGAAAGACAGATAAAGTTTATATAATGTCAAATAAAATATAAAATAATCAAAATAATAATTTATTTAAATATATGAGAGATTATATTAAATATAAAATAAAACATTAAATGTATGTTTCTGTAACCTATATATTTTTATATTTATTTAAAAACAATAAGTTGAAATTTATCTGTTTGTTTCATAAAACCTAACACCACAAAATGAGTTACTTTCGCTATTTTTAATAAGAATAAATATTATAAGCTAAGAATCTCATGATATATTGCTCATATGTCTCAATGAAAAAATTTACCAATATCAGTTGATGAATGCCAATTTTATTGAGAAAACATCGATGTTATCAAATCTGACAGCTTATATAAGAATGGAAAATAATATCCAAACAAAGAAGTTTTCTGGGAAGCAATAAAAAATACTTTAAGTAATGATAAATTTGAAACAGTAGAAAAAATTCATTTTTTTCTCCAAGAAATGACATACTGATGTTTTAAAATGCTGACATATTAATTTCTTGGACAGGTAACTGTATTTGATAGTGATGTTGAAAGTGTAGGTTTTATGAATTATTATATTACAAATATAATAATGTGAGTTTTTTTGTTGTTTTTTTTTATGTGGCCATGGTTGCTTTGTCATATTGTCTTGGTAAATTTATAAGCTGAAGAACTGGTATAAGTTCCACATATCCTTGTAAATATGATTTTTCTGTTTTATTTGCAATATTATAAAGGTTTTATTTCAAGTGAACAAATATCAATATAAAGGATTAAATTTATTGATTAAGGACCAACTAAAGTCAAGATGTCTTTAAGGAAAACAAGAAAAGTTGGATTAGATTTCTGTTTTACACTCAATAATTGCTTCTTAAATGACTACTTTATTTTTTGTATCTGTAAACATTGTTATTTCAAGACATATTTTGCTGACTACAATACCATCTAGGACTGTAAAAAAAATTATTGACTCTTATGATGGAACATAAATTAATAATTAATTTGCCTTTTCAGTCTCATAAAGTAAAATGAAAAAAGAATTCTAAAAGAAAAAGGCTTCCTGAAAGAAGCCTTTTTCTTCTATGTATTCTTTAATAAAAGGTTTTTGTTGTTATTTACACAAGACTAGAAATTAAGTATAATTTCTTTTAATGTATCATTATGTAATATTTCTTTATACAAATTACTCCTTGAAATAATCATCAAAAACCATCCACATCTTAGTATCTCCAAGTTTTGAGACATTGACTTGCTGCCACTAGTTTTCCAGATAATAAATATAATAAAGGATTTATACAATATATAAATTTGAGGTTGAGTATCTATACAGAGTACATCTACAAAAATTATACACACATGTCTCTGAACATATTCTTTTGTCTCACATGATTATAAATTTCCACTATTTAAATATATCTATCATTTCTTAAATGCCATGTTACTTCAGTGTGTAGGTGGCCACGGATCTTAATAGCTTCCTTTTAATATCTATGAATCACCATGATTTCTTAGGAAAGAGTTAAATGCTTTCCAATTGCCTTTTCCAGTTTTATGTTCAGAATTGTCCTTTTTCTAGACTGGCTAGAGAGTTCTGATATTTAATCCATAGCTGGGGATAGGGTGAGAAATGAATTCATGCCAAGTATGGAAGAAAGATAACAGACTTGCTGAGAATTCAATTCATTCCACTGATTCCATTTGCCATGCACCTTTCACACCCTAAATCTATGACTGTTGTTGAAGCTGATGAAAAGACATTATAAGTGGGTTAGATATTTTAGTTAAGGAAAATACATTTGGTAAGAGACATATACAAATCATTTGTTTGTTTTGAAGATCTCTGTAACTGAGAAGTAAGATACTGAATATTAATCATCAATAAGAAGAACATCGTAGTTCGACAACAGTTATCCAATTTTCTAACTTGCAAGTAACACACCCAGTAAATAAATTGAAACCAAAACCTGAAATACAATTTAAACATTTTTCCAACTGAACAATTTCTTTGCACTGAACTCTTGGCCAGTTTTCTACAAATTTAGAAATTTCCCATTAGCTATTTAGATCAATTTAGCTCTGGACTTTGCAGTCTCCAATCCAATTTTCTACTAACCAAGCAATTATATGTTGCTAGTTTGTTTTTTGTTTTTTAAGTAACTCCTTCCATGAGAAGCTTTTGTTGTAAATAAGAATCACCAAAAACTAAAAACTTGCCTTTACTCTGATTTTTCTCTTTGTTATTTTTTGTGAATTTTTAAAGTAACTATTCTCCTGAGAACAAATCTGATGAGAGTGTATTACCCAAGTATAATGGTAAAACAGTCTCTTAAGTCTTTAGAGAGAAAGAAAATGAATAAAATTCAATTCTTAAAATCTAGCAGACAAATATCTGTAAAAAATATCAACAACAAAAAATCTCTGAGGTTTTTATAAAATGATATTCACTTAGTTCAAACAAGTGTGAGTCAGGAACATTTATATCTTGGCTTTCTTTTTTGTGTCTGAGACATTCATGAATAGTGTTCACTGCCTTCATTGTCACAGAATTATTAGTCAAAAAAATTCACAGTTTTTTTCTGGCTGATTATTTTTCTTAAATTATTCCAAAAATGTCCATTGTTTCAGGCTTAATACATCTCTGAATAAATATCAACACATAGCAGAAATCATAAAAATACCTTAATCAGAGAAAATTGTTATATTTTTGATATTATTATGTGATAATAGATTTCTGTATGGTACATTAGTTATTCCACATGTATTTTAATATTTTTTTAATTATTTATTTCCCCCCAAGCAAGTAAAAAGTACAAGAGAAGAAGCTGTGAGTATAGAACTTACAACTACATCTAGCCATTTTAACTGTAAGATGATGAGACCTTGCCACCAATCTAGTAGTATGCTTCAATTTATAAAATCTAGGTACCAAAGAGGAAAGATCATCAGGACAACTACCATTAAAATATTTATAGAAAATCCACAGGAAAGGTATGTTATGAAGACTGAAGCCAAGATGCCAGTTCAGGATCAATAACATTGCAAACTACCACTTCTACACGAACAGTTTTGTTTCTCATGCTTCCTATCTATGGAACTTTCTTCCATTTCCTTGCTTCCTTGATAACTACAATCTTCAAAAATTTAAATGCAATATCAATCACCATCTTCTGTCTTCCTGAACCCTGTTTATTTTTTGTCCTTTCCTCAATCCTCTCCCATTTTATTGTCCTTCTTATTCACTTTCACTCCCTGTATGCCTCGGCAAGCTAGTGACATTACCACCTTGCTTGGGGTGAAATGATTAAAAAAAAAAAGATTCTTCTTTGTATTTTATCAAGAATCTCTAATTATATAGCAAAAGTACCAAACCAGTGAAATTGGGGTTTGCACCCCCCATAAAAACAGTTACTGAAAGAGCAGAAAATAGATCAAACTGGTCTTGCCACTAGTAGACCAACACCCTCACTGCTGGATGACCATGGTGCCTCAATCAGCTAATGACCTGTTCTTTACACCATTTTTTGAACTCCCTTGATCAGCTGCTTAAATAATTGAACAATTCTGGGCTGTTTAGCCATAACTGCAAATGCCAGACAACCTCTTCCTCCCAGCTCAAGAATTCTTTACATAGGGAAATTTCTTTAAATTCCTTTTGTTTATGTATTCATGATCTTAATCAATCAATACAATAATATACAATACAATAAATAAAAGTTGTTATTTTTAGACTTTTTAATGAGTGTTGTTGAAGTTAATTTCACTGGTAACACTGGTGATTTTAGTCTTTCATGAGCATAACTCAGAGAGGAGTCAAGACTGATGTTTGACTGTTCTTTACTGATATTCTTGTGGGTACTGAAACACAACATAGGGATGCAGGATTGATACAGAGTGTGCTGGAGACAGACCAATGGACACAAACCAAAATAAGAGGACACTGAAATTCAAAGGTACATTACCTTCCAAAAGTGCTTTCTAAAAGCTAAGCAAAATATTAAAGAGCAAACATTTTGTTAGAAACAAAGAAAAGAGTACTGAACTGTGGTGTAATATCAATCCTCCTATATGGCAGTGAATGCTGGACAATCTCCTCACAGATGAAGCAACAGAAATATGATTCTACAGAAGAATGCTGAGAATATCATGAACTGAACTTGTGACCAACAACAAAATTTTAGAGAAAATGGAAACAAAAAGGACAATTATAATTAACATCAGGAAGAGACAGTTGAAATTTTTAGGGCATGTAATGAAGAAAGAGGGCTTGGAAAATCTGATAGATTGAAAGCATGAAGGAAAGAGGAAAACAAAGCATAACCTACCTGGTGAGCTTGAGTGAATGGATGGCAAAGCAGAGTTTAGGAGAGATAGTGAAAAGACAAAATTTATTAAGCGCTACAGAAGACAGCAAATTGTAGAGAGCCATGATTGCCAACTCCCCGAGAGAACATGACACAGAGAAAAAGATGGATACTTGAATGAAGACTACTTTCTTTGCTACTTTGATGTCATCTGTTGCTCTGTTCAACTGAAGACCAAGGTATATAAATGCTTGGCATTTGAATCATATAGGAGATTGGTTTCAAGTCAGTCAATGTGAGTGACACAATGGAAATGTTACATTTCAAGTAGACAGAAATTTTGTCAACGTTTATGGGAATATCCAGTCCACACAAAGAACATTTCATTGTATCCTGTCTCACATCATCTTTGTTCACATATGTAACATAAATAGAAAAAGAGCACAAAAGAATACAAAAGAAAATCTTCAGTGGAGACCAGTGACAAGAAGTACACTTATAGGTAAACAAAAGAAATGTTGATAAACAAAAAATTATATGATAGAAATTCATAGAAAATATATAAACATGTCTATGTATATATTTTAAATTATGTTGTTCTGATCTGATATCAATGGATTCATCTACACAATTAGATAAATAGTAAAAGATTTATGCAAAATACATAGTTATGATGATTTATAAAAAAATAAATCTTTTTCTAAACATGTCGAGTTATTATTTTTATGTATTTTGATTCTCTATTACTCTTGATATTGTTACAATATTTTTATTGAGAGTTTTTGTCTTAAATTTGCTTTCTTCTTTTGTATCCATTTCTTTGATTCTATTTGTACAAAAATTAGGATCCAAATGAAATAAGAAAGATAAACTTTTTATTTTTCCTTTTTTTGTCATTGAATTTTTTTCTGTTAATATACACAAAATAATTCTAGTTCATTTGTTAAATAACTTATAGCATAATTTCAGGTAATATCAGTCTGGTAGGGTATGTTTTTCAAAATACTCTGCCAAACTGATATTCTCAGCCAGATCAAGGAATTTTTTTTTTTTAAATCAGATTTTGGGAAGTGAACTGGGCTGAAAACTTTTCAAAAGCCTCTGATACATAACACTTAATTCATACAAGTTTTCATTTTGTTATAATTTGGATTGTTTCTTTGAATTTTACTTAAATTTGAATTATTGAAATACAATACAGATAAAGCAATTTCCAAATGAAGAGGAAATATTGTCTTTTTTAAATGACAGCAAATATTTTCCTCTTTGTTTGCAAAAAGATATAACTTTATAAACAATACTTTATGAAAACATTTTTATTTTTTAAAGTTTATTCTTCATATTCTGGAATTTTTAATAGTATCGCATTATAATTGTGCTTGTCTCTCCCTTTGTTTGTCAGCATAACTGTTACACCATGCTGATACTTCATAAGTAATGGACTATTCACTTTTGATCACATGGAAAGAGGGAAAAAGATACTATTTAGTTTCAGTGAGAAAATGAAAGAAAGAAGGAAGACAGAAATATTTAATGGCTCTTTCAGGGGGGAATGGAAAAAGTTGTTCTAAATCTTTTCATTTGCACCCACATCTTAAAATAAAAACCAGCATTCACATTTATGATTGTTATACAATATTTTTTGTAAAGTTGTTAAGCTCAAATATTTAATGATGTGATAGGGGGATTTCTATGGTTATTTTATTGTCATAGAATTCTTCATGAGCTTACTCAATCATTAACTTAAGAATTAAGATTCATGAAGATATTAAAAAAAGGAGAACCATGAAATTTTCATGGGTTAAAACTAGTAAATATAATTTAGCAAAAAAAATATCAAATAAAAAATTAATATTACTTCCATTTGGGAAGATCTTAAAATGTAAACATTAATTTCTAACCTGCTGTAAATAACAGAGCTCAAATTATTTCATTATTTCATAAAATACATACATACACATGTTTTATATTTTCTATGAAATCCCAATATAAAATTTGTCTATTTTTTTATGGATATACTGGTACATTTGAAAAAAGTTTCCTGAAAGTATGTGTATGTATAAGGTAAGAAATTAAAATATATCAATGGAGAGAGTTGTAAATCATTTCTAATGAGTACAGTTTACACAAAAAGCATTACTGTTATGGTAGAGCTGGCAAATTTTGTAAATATTTGCAGAAACTAAAATGCAGTTGCTTGAAGATAGATAATTCATGTATGAATTCTTTTTCTCTCTTCACATATACATTCACACACACATGAATTGCAGCATCAATTTTGTACACAACCTATAAGTATTTGGTGGAATTGATGGAATAACATTTTTAAATAAAAAATATTATTTTCTGTTTGTTTTCATTATTCATAAATTAAGTCATTATCAAATTATAATTTCTTTATAAATCAACATGGAAATTCACAAAATTTTTCTACTTTTTTCTATTTCAAAGTAAGATGATACTATAATTTAATACAATGGTATAACACTCCAGCCAAAACTGAAATGGACTAAACTCCAACCCTGAAATCTTGAACATTCTGCTATTGATCAATACAAGTGGCACAAATTATACTCCAAAGTAACAAACAACTTCCAAGCCAACTTGCATATACAGCATCTCAAGGCAAGCCAAAAAAGACAATGGAAAATGTCTGCTCCTGCCCCAACAGTCAATGTTTCTTGTCCCGCCTGCAAATTTATCTGTGCATCTGATTTTGGCTTCAGAAGTTACCTGAATGCTCACAGCCATGGATTGCACATTGTGTTCATCTTTCTCACACATTATCATTATATCACTCACTAATAAAGAAAATATGTTATATAATTATTCCTTCAAATTCT
Source organism: Acanthosepion lycidas (assembly GCA_963932145.1). NCBI lineage: Eukaryota > Metazoa > Mollusca > Cephalopoda > Sepiida > Sepiidae > Acanthosepion > Acanthosepion lycidas. The sequence goes on along the minus strand of OZ010592.1, from coordinate 61,931,770 downwards.
TAAAGAGTACAAGTTAGCTAGAAATATTTTCTATTATTGTTTTGATGACTGGTAAATGTTTTTGAAATGGTCCATCTTTTTTCGATCTAATTATTCATGCATTGATAAAATTATAAAATATTGCAGAAATAATTTGAATTGACAAAATAAACAATTATATACAACAAAAAATATAATGAATCTTCCTTTCATTATTAATGTGACTCTTTTTGCTTTTGGCAAAACATGCATAAAATTAAACCAGTTTGTGATATAAAAGCATCATTTTTATTCTCAGATATATTTCACTGATAACTTTTTTCCAAGTAGATTTTTCTTTCTATTGTATGAAAGTATAAATTAGAAAAATGAATTTAGTGCAGAAAAATATTGACAAATATTGACTGATAATTTGTTGGTAGAATACAAGTGAAGACTTTAGAGATTAAAATTGTATTTCTTTAGCTTTGAGTTCACAAAGATTAAACTGTGATTTATGATGACTCAGTGATACTTGAATTAAAAGTTACTCAATATTCTTTGATGGGAAATTCTCAGAAAACCTGAAAAGAAATTAGAGAAATACAAACAGTAATGCATTCTAAAAGTTCAACATCCAAAAGCGGAAATGAAGTTTCTGATTAAGAAACTGAAGGATCAATTCAGTATAAACAAAAGATAGAATAAATTAAAAAGAGAAACAATGTCTTTATTTTAATTCCAATTCACATTTATTGCTGAATTCTTTAAATCTATTTATTTTAAAAAAAAAAAAACTATTTCCTACAAAAAGATTTCTAGCATGATATTGAAATGAAAATTCCAAATTTTCTCTTGAATAGAAACATAAAAGTTCAAATGACTTATCTTTCAACTTGGAGTTTTCACAGAGACATTATCTGGCTTGTCAGTGTAGACTAAATCTATAAAATTTATTAACAAACATCACATTTACAATTTATTTTAAAATGTCACATGAAAAAAAGCTAATTGTCAATATCAAATAAAATTTAAATTTGCTCATACAAATATTAGACACACTTAAATTATCATAATTTTTTTTTAAGCATTTCATCCCCAAGCAAGTGGAATGCCACTAGCATGCAAGGGGTTACAGAGAGTGGGAGTGAGTGTAAAGAGGCATGATAGAGGAAAGGATGAAGAGAAGGACAGGGAATAGATCAAGATATCAGGAGATGTTGATTGACATTACATTTGAATAGTTGGAGATTATATCTATCAGGGAAACAAGTAATAGGAAGGGAATTCCACAGACAGGAGGTGTGAGACATGAAGCTATTGGAGTAGCAGAGACAGCTACATTTAACTGTTTCGACAGTGAAAGGGTGGGATCAAGATGCCAGATTCAAAATATAAAACATTCTGGATTGTATGCTTGGGCAAAAATATTTATTTATTTTTCATCTATTTTATTTTAGTTATATTTTTATTTATCTTTACTAGAACTTTGGAGGCACAGTGGAGTAATGGATAATGGCTCGGATTGAGGAATTGGAGAGCCAAGTTCAAATTCCAGTCAAAACTATTACATTCACTTACATGCTAATACCCTTGGGAAAGGTATGAATCCTTTTCTCTCCCCCCAGCTATGGGTAAATAGCAGGGAAGACTGGGTCGTATAGCCTTGGATGGCAACTGGTTTACCACAGAAAGAAATGGCAATCTACTGTGGGAAAAAATCTGCCTCGTCAGTCATGTATCTTGCGATACATGATCGCCTACATGTGTATCACACATGGCACATAAATGAAATGACTAGAACTTTACATATGGAAAATATATTTAAGAAATAAGTCATTGCTATAAAGATTGACTTTTAAGGCACTCATAGATATTTGGTTAGAGTAATATTAATGCCTCAATATTTAGAGAATCACAAAACAAACATCATTTTATTTTGAAAGAAAACAGACTTTTGAAAATAAAACTTTCATATTTCCTGTATACTAAGACATTACAAGTGGTAAGATGCATCCTATAATTAGCTAGATATTTTTTGGAAAAAAATTATTTGAGGATTTTATAACTTACCATACTAGCAATTCCAAGTTGCCAACTCTACAGTGTCATTTTTCTTTCCGTCACAATTAATTATCACATTTTGAACCTATTATTAAATATTTGTGGTTATTATTAGATTTTCAATTATTTAGTACAATATTATAGCTATTCACATCAGAAACAACTTGTACTTACCACCACAAGGTTTCTCAACATATTCTGTGACAGTGTATTCTATACTTTTTGGTCAACTACCCATGTTTTTATGAATTCCTCTAGTTGTAGGAATTTTACTTACATATAGAATAGTCTGTGTTTTCTTTTTGTCATTTTCTTTAATTCTTCCTTCTACTTCTTACATACCCAAATCATTTTTTCAGTGGGTGGTGATCCATACCACCTTTTAGCTGCCCTATTGCCATGTTGTATAGCAAACTTTATTATTTGTAACATGAAATCAACAATATATGCGTGTCTTGGCTTTGTAGAAGAGTGCCTCTGTTGAATGACTGTGCTGACAAGACTGGTGACGTCATCTGCTTCGATGATGGTAGTTGGCTTGCCTGCCTGCAGATGGCATCAATAAGCCACCATCACCATAAACAAACATGGTGGATAGTAGGTACTGGGAATTGACAGTGTATATGGAATTAACAATAGGCCTATTCAACAGTACACAAAGTTTGGTAATAAGGCTGATATTCTTAGTATGCATATGGAATGTAGTTGTCAGCCTGTATTATGTGGCTGGGGTTGGGGTTTGTGAAAATACCATATTGTATGGCTAGATGAATTAAAGATTTACAGTACTGGTAGGAAGCTTCCTCTTGGTTATCATCAATACTTGAAAAAAAAACACAATATATATAGTATGATTATATGGTTATATGGTATTTATTACATATGAATGATAATTGTAGTCTTATATGTCTGGGGTTTGCGATTGCTTGTATCTCATGACAGAGGTTACTGAGGATTGGCAAACTCCTTTCTACAACTTGACCTTTCAATGCTATGACACAGGGTGATATTTGAGGATATTTTTCAGGTTAAAAATGCATTTTAGCATACAGGAATTAGAGTATTCTATCATGTCAGACTTGATTAAACTTTCTTTGTCATGCTGTACACACCACTAATGGATTTTCTTGATAAAATGTACTCCTCAAAACAAGATAGCATTTTCTTTGCAGTTTCTGACCCACAGGAAAATTGGCAATTGTACATGTGCTGTTGCAGATGCATGTATACATTTTGTTTTAAATTAGAAAAAATTTAATCCAACTTTATGAAATTAAGCAGTAATTTTTCTGTTAACTAGTTATTGACATTACTTACATTTGGAGTTATCTATGTTGTTATTATGACAACATTTTAACCATTATGGTTCTGGTCTTTGTCAGCTGTCTGAAGAATACTGGAAAGTGCAACAGCCAAAATGTTGTGATAATAACAACAAAAATGAAAATGGTTAGTCCAAATGTAAATAATGATAACTCCTTGTCCCAGAAATTCAGGCAGAAGTCATAACTAATTATTTTCCTCTACTTAAGGAGACTAAGTGATTTTAATTATTTTTTATTTTATTATTATTATTAGTAGTAGTAGAGAAGATCCAACATGAATATTAATGTCTTAATATCCAACATTATATTTTATACATCATAATATTTAATATATATATTTTTATACTTGTTTATTTTCTTTTTACTTTATATTTTGTGCAAAGAGATGATGGCTTTTATCCAAATTGTTGCAGAAGCCTAATATGCTTATCTTGTAATGTATGGTCACAGTGAGAACAGTTTTAGAGATTGTAGGAAGTGTTACAAAGATATGTAGGTAGAAGGATTGAAAATTCAAATTACCTCATGACCTAGTGGATCACTGGGGCACTATGCTGATACCATGTGGCAAGAATATAGAGACAGATTAGTAAATCAATATTTGGCAGATTTCTGTAGAAACTATTTGAGAATTTTACAGTAAATGCTGAAATTATTTTAATTGTGTTGCACTTTTATTTGTATAAGAATTTCCAGTTGGTACATTCAAGTATTATACAAATATGAATAGAATAATTTGCTATGACATAATCTAATATGGAATATTGAAGAGATTTTTACCTGGAGTAAAGTATGATAGGGAAGCTTTTCTACCTGCATTTCGGAGAATCAGAAAACTATTTTATATTTTAATTTAGGAATTTCTTCACTGTATCCATTGTTTTTTTGTTTTTTTTGTTTTGTTTTTTTTTATACTAAAAATTTCTTGTCTGATTCAGATATCGTACTGGGGAAAATGAAGTTAAAAACCAGGAAATAATTTTTGCTTCATTGAGTTAAGATGAAAACCACATTCCAAAGAACAGTGGTGGTGTTTCTTTTACTGGAAATTCTCCAATTCATATTCTCCACAATATAGCTACTTTTACAGCTCCTGAGACTGGAAAAATGTTACAGAAAAAGACGCCAGTTGGCTTTTTTAATAATTCAAAAGCAAGAATTTCTATGCAGAGTAATTCTTCTCCTGAAGAAAATTGTCTTTTGTGAGGAGTTTGTATCAAGCAATTTTATTATGGAAAGTTAACATGATATCCTATTGGCCTTTATAATCCTTTATTGTAAATAATAGGGTTACTTATTTTATAGTTGATATCCTCATATATTTTTTTTTATTTTTTTGTTTCTTCAGTGTATATGGGACAGTACATTTTGCAAGGTGGCAGGATTGATGTTAGCAACAAACTATTTCTTCTTTCATATGAAAAGGGTTATATATGTTGGTTTTAGTACACTGTTTTCAAAACCAAGTATTCTGTTGATGCTAGCAATGATAAGTAAAAGTCTTTTTGTTTATGTGTGTTTGGTATTAGAACAACCCGTCTTAATACAGAACCTCAATATTTTTATTAGATTGTTCCCTTGGATGTTAATACATTCCTTTAATGATTGATCTATCTCAAAAATTATTTTTATTATTGCTATGGCGTCATCATCTTCAATTTTGCTAAACAGTTTATAGATAGCTGCCAAACACTAAGCTGCTTCTTGGTAGATATAATCAATCTACTTTTAAAAAAATGTACTTTTTGTCAAACTTTGACCCATGTTATATTATTGTTCATTCCCAAAACCCACGTTTTAAGCTTAAATGTTGTGAATCCGTTAACTACACATCAAGATACACTGCCTAAATGGTCACTTGTTTTTCTGCTTATTGCATTTGTTAATGCAGAACTGTTTTTTTTCTTTAAGATTTGTATAAGTTTTCTTTCTACTATCACTAGTTTTGTCTGCAGTGTGTAATTACCATCTTGAATTAAACTTTTGGACTTATTTAAATACTCCAACTTATTCAAAGTAACTGTCAGCTATTTGGATAGTAATATCAGAGTCTCTATTAGACAGGTGGTACATCACAGCCAAAATTTCTTTAATGTTCATAAGATTTCATGCTTGGCAATTCTTCACATTTCATTCTGGTTTTATTTGTCTGTGGGTTTAGCAAAAGGTGTGTGAAGGCACCTCTTCATATGAATGGATTACATTAAAATAAGTTTTTCCCTTGGGGTAATTGTGAAATTGGAACTTTTAATAAGAACATGAGTTTTTAATTGCTAATATTCACTACTGCTCCTGGGGGTTGTTTTATTAGATCAGTGTTGTTTGTGGAGTTTTTATTTTGGCACAAATCCTTCATCAGTTTTATGCTGTGTTTTTTTTAATGTTGTTTGCTTCATTGTTATATAGTTTAAAAGGTAAACAGGACAATCTGTTGAACCCAAGTAACTTATTAAGTTGCATTTTCCCCAACTCTTACTTGATCTCTAAATCTTTGATGAAGCTGTAGCTAAGGAGAGTTTAGTAAAATAACTTTCTACCTTCAAACCAGGTAAATAAATTGGAGACATTTTTTCAGGATGTTTTGATGAACTATACTCTTTCACAAAACCCTTTTTATATCAATAATTAAATGCATTTGATACTTTATTAATTTACCTCCTCTACATGTAAACTATTTCAGAAAATATTCCTTTAGGTCTACAAGTCTCATCCCAGTCATTGTTGCTCACCCCGTTTTCACACTATTCTCCTCTTTTACTATTTGTGAAATTTCAGTATTTTTCTTTCTTACCTTTTTAAAGAATATATATTTTAGAGGACACAGTTGTAGCCATCTGAAGACACCAGCAGTTTTTGGCAAAATTGGCTGGTATATCTCTCTTTTTCCTTTTTTATAAGTTACACTTATTATGGACAATGACAAATAATTGACTAAAGGAAATAAAAAATAAAATTACCTTACTAATTTAAAAAACAGTTACAGCTAACTAAAAATATTTAATTTAGTAAGATAAAATAAGACTTGGGAGCTTTGCTACTGACACATGAAATAAACATTTGTAATGGTAGCTGATAATCAGAAGCATTTTGCAAATAATAATGACAATACTAAAAGATAATGATTAACACTAGCCTTGAAATGTTTAAGATTGTAGTGATCAGGGACTCATACTGTTGGGAATGATTCCACAGGGTGGTGGTTCACACAAAGAAGCTGTTCAAGTGGAACTTACTTCTCACTGATGGAATATGGAGGGAATGTTCATAGTTTGCTACTATATAAGTGGCATGGCATCTTCTTGCCTTGAAAGTTTGACCCTGGAAATAGTGGTGAAGCAGTGAGAGGCTTGCCACATCTACCTGTGAGAGAGGAGACATTGAATGCAACCAGCTAGTTTTTACCTTTTTGGGTAATTTGTACAAGATTGGAAGAAAGATCAGTCACCAATCTCTGGCCATCAAGAGTTTTTTGAGATGTGCCCATATTTAGTTGTATCATCGGCATAGATATTTACAAATGATCTGAGTATATCTTTAGGCAGATGATTTATTTAGATCAAAAAGAGAGTTGGTCCAAGGAGTGCCCTTGTGGGATGCCTGTGTTGACCACTAGGGCACCGGAGGACTGTCCAATGATAACTACCTTCAGGGATCTACCTGTCAGGAAGGATTTTATGATTGAAAAGACCCTTCCAGTGATTCCATAAATGGAGAGCTTGTGTCATAAACCTTTATGCTACACCTTGTCAAAGGCCTTTGAAATACCTAGTGCTATGGTCTTCAAGGTGTGTTCATCATCAAGAGCTTTAATGATTCTGTGAGTGATAGTAGTTAGGACATTGTTGCTGAAGAGGTCTTTCTTTTCTAGGTGCTTGACAACCTTCTTATTGTTTATGGCCTCAAAAAGCTTACTAGTTATACTGAGGAGACTGATGTGTTTGTATTGGGAGGTGAGAAGGTTATGTACATGCATTTTTTGAAAACTGGGCATACACTTGACACTTTTCACAGGCTTCGGAAGGATTTTTCCTTCAAGCAGCTGTTGAAAAATTTTGCTAGGATTGGAGATAATTCCAGGTTGATTTTCTTATGGACAATCACTGGAATTTTATCTAGTCTGTGGCTTTCTTAGGGTCAAGTCTAGAAACTTCTCAAGCTGTGATGACAATATTACTGAGATTGTGCTCAATGATACTTGGGAACTTAGGGAGGGGATGGTCTTTGTCATCTAATGTTGAGTTAGAGGCAAAGATAGAGGTGAAGAGGTTTGCCTTATCTATTAAGGAGGATATGACTTCAGGGCCATTTATAATTGTGGGCACAACTGCTTTATCTATGTTCATGATTTGGTTGGTGATCTTCCAAAATTCATGTAATCCAATTTGTTTCTTTTCAACCTTGATCTGGACTGCTCATGCATAGCTGCACTTGGCATTTTCTAGAACATTTTTGCAGTGATTTCAGGCAATTCTGAATGCAGTGAGAGCTGAACTACATTGCTCTTTGTGATAGATACTGAAGTAGTATGTCATTCAGAGGTGAATCAGGTTTGGCTGTTTGGTTTTTGCTGGAATTTTTTTTGAATGGTGGGGGTATAAAACTCTCCATTCCAGAAAGCGCCCAATCAGTGATGAGGGCAGCATTTTTGGATGCAATATGCTTGAAGAAGTTTCCATTATGTAGGATCAAAAGTTGTCTCAGTCTGCCTTCAAATAGCAAAAAATCATTCTATGGAGTGGTACATCACATGATGCCTTAGGTTTGGCATTGAGCTGGACAATGATAAGGGAATGGACTGATGTGCCTGGTGGTGGTAGAACTTCTGTTAAGCATTTATCAGGGCAGGAGGTTAGAAAGAGGTTAAGGATGTTTACTTGATGACACATCTGGGTTAGTTCATAGGCTATGGAGAAGTCTCTGCAATATCTGCCTTCAAAATCAGTTTTGTTGGAGTGGACTAGCCATTCTTTATGGTGGATATTAAAGTCACCGCAGTTATGAAAGCTGGCTGAGGGAAATTGGGTGAGGATATTATCAATTTTCTCTGATATATAGCTGAAGATTACCGTCTCTTCATTCTGAGAGTAATAGAGAGCAAAGACAAATATGGTACTGAGGATGAGTGCCACACAGAAGCACATATATGGGAGATTAGGTTTCTCATTTTTGGTTCTCTGCCATAGAGAAACTCATCCTTGATGTAGGCTCCTAGTCCATAGCTGTGGCATTTTAGGTGGTCATATTTAGCTATAAGAGGGGAGAACCCAGGGACTATAAAGTGTGCTTCAAAGGTTGACGCTGGCTTCAGAAAGTGACAGGAAGTCTGGTTGTGTCTGAAGAAGATGGTGTTCCACTTTTGGAAAGTTGGTATGTAGCCTCATCATGTTTGTCTAGGAAATGGTATACATGGGGTCTACTTTGTTTTTTGTTTTTAGGTTGGGTTTGCTAGTTTTGTTCATTTTGACTGGTTTCATGTGCGTTTCACAACTAGTGGGCAGTGAAACAGACACTCACAGGAGTTGCAAGTATAAATACCTTGGAGAAAATCATCCAGAGATACAGCCATTGCAGTAGCCTTCATCATGGCATTGAAAGGCCCCCACCTGAGACTACTGCATGGTCCAGTGACCACTCACAAAATGTCGGTATAATAGCTCTAATATTATACACTTGCTGATAGGATAACCTTCTTCGAGATTACTCAAAGATTCTGACTATCAAGCAGATGATGCCAAAAGCCCAAAAAATGTCTACCTCCAGTACCCTTAATGAAGAGACAATCAGCCAAGAAGAGAATATACATGTGCGATGCACCGAGTGGATATGTTGTGTCTGCCAAGAAGTCAACAGAATTACTCCTTGGTGAGAAATATCATACCATTCCAAGTGCAGGGAAGAATTGCAAGATTACTTCTGAAAAACAACACAATCACAATTTCTGTTGCTAATGAATTCTATCAAATAATGGTAAATGTTGTTGATACTGTTTATAATATGATAATTTATGATACTGTAAAAATTATATTTACTAATTATAAATGAAAAGGGATAATAGAAATCATCAAACACCAATATTTTTTAAAAAATTTAAAAATTTTTTGTATGTGTAAAATGTGCCAATTTTTATGTACCTTATTTAGATTGTTTGGACTGTTGTCCTTAACTTTGTTGCAATATTCACGACATTTCAGCCCTTGTATGCTCCGGCCTTCTGCAGGTGATTGGAATTTCAAACAGAATTCTTTATTTCATCCACTAGCATTGGGGTTATTCTTGTACCATGCCTTTTATGGATGTCTCAGTTATCTCCTTTTAACTCTCACCACTTTTTGTTCACCACTGCAGTAATCAGGTATTGAACTCACAATTATTTGGGTCAAGTCATTGGATTCAACCAACACTTTTATCCACTCGGCATTGAGTATGAATTTTTGAGACTCATAAACTTAATGTCTCAGTAAACTTTTTTACCAGAGCTCATATTGCAATTTTTGTTGTTATTGTTGCTTTTCTCTGGCACTTTGTGTTACTGGTTCCCATATTGTATTCATTTCTATGCTTGACAGGTTTAGGAGATTTTTGTGGCTGAGCATATTTCCTGACTGCTTAAGTTTTCATATTTTCCAGTGATGTTTTCTGTCTATTATTTCAACCTCATCCTACAGGGAGAAGGTGATCTACCTTTTCCCTCCATATGTGGTCAGCTATTCTTGATTTTCTATTTTCCTTTGTGTTACAGCTTTACAATGTTCTTACAGTCTTACCGTAAGAGAGCAGCCTGTTTGTCCTTTATATTTCTTACCACAGCTGCATGAGGTGGTGTACACACAGTCCTTAGTCATGTTCTTACTCAGAAGAGGTGTCTGCAAATTGTTGAACTACTTCTGAAAGTCATCCTAATGTTATATGGGCCTCTGATCTTTAGTACTTTTTTCAATAGGGTAGGCAGACTGAAGCTGTTTTCCAAGTGTTGTTATCCTCTTATACCTTTCTATCCAAGTTTGTTCGAACAACGTAAATAGTGTGAATAATTACAATACCTCATCTCAGAAATATGGACAGATAGTGCTGATTTTTGTAAGTACAGTTGCCCATACATGACATTATCATAAAATAAGAGTGATAATTAGTAAATTTAAAGTCAATATTACTAAAATTCAATAAAACATTAGATTACAGAGAATATTTTCCTAAAGTTTTAAGATTACTGAGTACTTAAAAATTACATAAAAATGGTGTTGTATATTTGGGTAGCAGTCCCTCTTTCATACATGTTTCATTGAACAATACTGACAAAGTACTTTTGTTGAGTTACTTTATTGTATTTTTTTTGTATGCATACAAGTGTTTCTTTTCTGGACTTAATGAATCTAAAAATAATCCAAAGGTTTGTTGATTTCAAGCCCTTTTGGCTAAACTATTAGCCACTTTCAAGGATTTGTGTCAGACTTCTATAAAAAAAGAAACTCCTGTTAAACAAATGAAAAATATCAAGTTAATTATATATTATAAAAAATAAAAACATCTAAGCTTAGTATCAGAAACAACATCTCACCAATGAAATCAAAAATGAAAACTATATCAAATCAACTTCATTTGTTAATTTGGATGTTCTTTAGAGAATTGTGTTCCTGCTGAAAACAAGTCCATAAATAATTATGTTGGACACACCACTACTTGCCTTTGAAGTTGACTGCCACAGTATCTCTCTCTCTGACCAGAGCTCAATATAGACACATTCAAACCAGAGCATGAAATTGTATCAACCTTAAATATACAAGATATTCATTGAGAACATGAATGTGATATGCACCTCCAACTGCAAAAGTTTTTAAAAATGATGGAATCCCTAATTATAAAAACTCAGAACTGGCCTGTAATAACATTAATTATGAGTATGTCCATAATGTACTGGCCATCTTTGGAAATTAAGAATCTCTCTACTTTCAGCAATTTTTATACCATCTTCAGTAACACTTAAGCACTATTCATTATATTAGTATAACAAGAATCCTAGATTGTAGTTTTTAAAAAAAAGCAATTAGAATCAACAAATCTTTGGACAATTTTTACATTCATTAAGTCCACAAAAGAAAACATTTGTATGCATACAAGAAAAACTAAAGTACTTTGTCAGTCTTGTTTAACAATATAGATAGATATGAAAGAGAGAGAAAGAATTCTATTATGTAACACTTTTACTCTAACATCTAAAGATAAATGAGAATTGGTCTTCAAATAAATATTTTTAGTCTCCATGCATATTTTACATTTTAGGATTTTTAATACATAAATAGCAGCCGAGAAGCTTTTAGTCTTCAAGTGATCTTATGACACCTGTTAACACCTGCCATTCCTCTGGCACTGTAATCAAATCAAATAAGCAAAAATATTCTCTCCTTTATCCATCAACTTTTGTTTTAATTTTCTCTCTCCCTGTGCAACTATCACAAGTACCAGACAACTCAGAAATTATGTTCAACAAATATTTTCATGTTGAAATTTCTGAATAAATTCTTCTAAGGTAATTGTGGTTTTTATTATTTGGCCATTGCATCTTTTTATGTCACTAATTTTCAGATGTTTACAGATAAATATTTTTTTATAATCACTTGGAATTTCAAATTGAAGGGCTGGGTTGCAGGTGAAGTAAATCAAGTAGAATTTAAAATTATATTAAAAATAGTTTATGGTAGGAAATATTTTTCTGATAGCATTTTTATCAAATAAAAATGTACAGAAATATCCAAAAGAGATTTGTTTGATTGTTTTTTCATTAGAACAGAAACTTTCTTCAACTGTTGAGAGGAGGTGAGAGTGGCGTAATGATTAATTGGAAGAATCAGCATAGTTCAAACTCTGGCTTAGACAGTTTGCACTTACACTAATGCCCTTGGAAAAGGCATAAATTCACCTTCCCCACACAAGTATACAACGCAGACTGAACTCTGTAGCCTTAGTAGGCTGCCAAAGAGAAGGGTAACTCTGAATTAAAAAATCATGGAAAAACACTCTACCATCTTTTTTCATGAATAATCATGACAATGAATAGGAAACCAAATGCAGGAAAGAAAGTTGTAGAGAGCTAGATCAAAAAGATAATGTGAGATAATTTAGATTTGAGCGATTTTGTTGAAAAAAAAATAATGGGCGTTGTAATAATAAAAGAGAGCAAGAATAGGCTTAAGGAAGCTTTATTCTGCTTAGGATATTTATTTCCGTAATATAACAGAAAATGTGGCACATGGCCGAAATGGGGAAGGGGGAAAAGGTCGGTCTTCTGTCTTAACGTCTAAATTTAGCTTGTCACAAATGCTGACCCAATCATACTAACAATATTTCTTGTACCAAAACAACACATGCATACTTACCTTCTTCACCACAATAATACCTCAATGTCTCCATGAAAATACTAACTAGACCCCATATGTACAATTTGTGGTCTGTGGGAATAAACAACAATTTAAAAAAATTTAAAAAGTAGCCCCAATGAGTATTTACAGTATGAACTAATAACTATTTACAAGAAACTAAACAAAATCATGTTAGTAATAAAAAAAGAAAAACACAATCACTAAATGTGGCAGAAACATCAGTTAACTAGACAAAATTAATGCGAGACTATAATAAATTAAAAACATTCATTCATCCCAAGCACTCGCACGGACATGCATTCATTCAGACACAACAACAGATACGAAAATTCACACACGAAACGAAAAACGCTCCGCATCCACCAGAGAACTGGCGTCACTGACCACATAACGAGGGAGGGGATGGGGAATTAAAATTAAAGAAAACTAGGGACAGAAATAATAGGGCCAATGAGCATACATACCCTAGCTAAGTTTAATGAAAAAGGAAACTAAAGACTCAAAAACTTAACCTAAGCTAACCTAATTTTGGGGTGGGTTGCACGTATTCAACTCAGGTAAAGCAAAATCCTGATGCCTAACCGGCATCAAAGTGCCACTCCAGGTCAGCCCCTTTCACACGACACAAACGTGCAAGATTCACACACGTTTTGCCGAATTCTGATGAAGAGAGTCGCTGCCTTTCAGTCCTAATCTTAACCATAAGCTGATGCTTAAAGTACAAGATCAGTTGGGAAGAGGTGAATTTCTCGCCTTCATAGAATCCCTTCTGACGTGTCGTCCAAATCCCGACTCTCATAACCCCTAGCAAGCATAAGAACATATAGTGTTCAGCCCTCGTCAACGGCGGAACCACATTGCTATAAACAGAAGCGGCATCAAGGACAAAGAACTTTCCAGGCAGCATGCGAACCATGAGGCCTTCAACATAACTGCACAACGGCGCTACCACCCTGCAATGAAAGAAGGCGTGACCAATGGCCTCGACTTCCCCACTACAGCGGCGGCAGTTTGGATATTTCTCCAAGCCCGCTGTGCAAAGTCTCTTGGCGACCCAGAGGGCCCCACGCATCATCAGCCAGGTGAGTGATGCCTCATTGTTATTGAGACATTTCAACCCGGGCGCCCAAGGCCATATCGAGCGAGCCTCCTGCTTCGTAAGACCGATCTCGTCAATCAGTTCATCACGAACGGCCCCCCTAACTAACACCTGATATAATGCCTTACGAGACAACGCCTGGACGTTAGAGAGACCATCCAACGCCCCTAAGAGTCGTTTCAGAGCACGACGACATTCACGGTAGAAGGGGTACTCGACTTTGGGTAAACGGTGGGCCTCCTCCTCGGACGAGTGCACACTTCTCAGGGATGGGAAGTTCTTACGGGCGTCTTCCTTCCAGAAGGCGCCCACCTCATCCGGTTCGCGACACATTTGATCCAGGAACCCGATGCGAAGCATATATTGACGAATCTCAATGCTAGGCATACCTAGACCGCCTTCAGATGGATCAAGGCAACAGATCTCACGAGAGACTCTGGCGGCCTTGCCTCCCCACAAGAAGGAGAACAAGAGCCTCACTAACGCCAGTAAAGTGTCATACGGAAGTGTAAGCACAGAGAGTCGGTAAAGAAGAATCGGTTAGATGTGTGAAACACATACTTCCGCCCTCCCCTTTAAGGAAATATTCCTCCGAGACCACAAATTAATTGCGATCTCGGCCTTCCCTTGCACCTCCGACCAATTAATTTCCAACTGGAGATCAGGACCGAACCAGACGCCGAGAATCTTGACCGGCACATCCGTTCAAAGGAAAGGTCCGGGAAGAGAAACTCCCTTCCACGCACCCAACCGCAAGCCAACAGACTTATCGCGGTTGATCTTGGTCCATGTCACCATCTCATAACCACTGGTTTCTTTGCTAACTTCGTCAGTCTCGACCCTGCTCGACACAAGGACCGAAACGTCATCAGAATAGGCGAAATACCTGGGCGAGTTGGTAGCACCTGGCAGGGAAATTCCGCGTGGGACATGATTAGTCTTTAACTTGCATAGGAAAGGTTCCAACGCAAGAACGTAAAGCAAAGGCGAAAGCGGACAACCTTGATGAATGAAGCGAGACAATATGAAAGGCTCCGATCGTAACTCCATTCGCCTCCACCAACGCACCGGGGGTCGCATACAGAAGTCGGATCAAGGTGCGAAATTACGGCCCGAAACCGGCCGCCAAAAGAACAGCCTCCAGAAATCGATGGTCAACCCTATCAAAGGCCTTGGACTGATCTAAATTGATCAGCGCGGCTTCACTGTCGACTTGATGATGGTTATCCTGAATAGTGGCTCCGAATTGGCTCCGAACAGACTTGTCTGTTTGGAGCCAATCAGACTAGAGAGGACAGCCTGCAAACGGTTCGCTAAGACCTTAGCCAAAATCTTTAACTCTGTGTTTAACATAGTTAAAGGGCGAAAGTTACTTAACCCATCCCCACCGTTTTTATCCTTACGTAACAACTTGATTACGCCCCTGGTGAAGCGTTGGGGGTATAGACCCCTGCTTCATCCAGTTGCCGAAAATCAGTGCCAGCAAAGGAACAAAAATGGGCGACTGCCTCAAGTACACTTCATACTTCCATCTAATCTCGGAGATTTGCCCAGGCCAACCTGTTTCAACATATCCCAGATTTCCGACTCTGTAATGAGATCCTCGCACCTAGCCGCTTCAGCTGCCTCAAGGCAGGGAAAGTCAGCTAAATAGGCGTCGAACTGAGCAGGGCTCAGACCGGGCTCTCTGGGGAAAATTTCCTGAAAGTACTTACGAAAAGCCTCACATATGCCCTCGTTCGTGGTCACGGTCCGCTTATCCGGCAATGTGACGCATGCGATATGTCGCCGAGATGAACTCCGAACATCCTCTGCACGCAATTCAGCGGCCATATTCGTTGCCTCAGTTGACGTTCTTTTTAACCTATCTCTAACTACCATAGCTTGATCCTTCTTGATAAGCAAAGAGGCCAACTCTGCTTTAGCTAAGGCTACATCCTCACTATCACGGGATTTAATCGCCGATCAACTTTTTGCTCACAAGCCGTTTGCGCCGCTAATCTATCTAGATTGAACAGACAACTATAATCACCAGCAAACGTTCTAATTTTGGATTTAAGTTTATCTCACCAGGCAATCCCACCACAGCCCCCGGCAGTTCGCTCTGTATCATTAGTATCAGCTGGTCCCGGAAATCTTGCTCCCCAAATAATGAGCAGTTCAATTTCCAGTAACCAGCCATCTTAACCTTAGGCTTATCTAAGTTTACCCGGACCTGGATTAGCCTATGATCCGAATAAACTATATAATGGAAACTTGGACACCCTAATAGCCCTACATCGACTCTCCTGACTAAGACTCGGACCTGAACGCACCTGAGTACCCGACAGCCTCTCCCATCGACCCATGGCCCATCTCAGTCTTGATGGTACCGTCTTGGGAGAGACCGCCGAAACGCCAGGGGAAAGTCAATTTTAGTGCTCTATAGAGGGAGGGGTGAACAAAAACAGGGATCCTCCCAGCACAAAATTGTTTCAGCTTCTTTAATTTTTCGTTTTGCACAATTGCAATGGTAGGCGTCATTTTAAAAGAGGTTATTGCCTCGTCGAGCATAGTCCAACATTGACGCGCTCCCGTGCCAGTTCGTATAACAGTCAATACCCGTTGCGCCTTTGGAAAGTTTTTTGGATTCTCGATGTCTTTGTCTGTGTACTGCTTAATAGAAAGAAGATACTTTAGATCTTTGATTCTGTTGCCATAATCCCTGGCTTTCTCAGCTTTAGTAGGGGTAATACGGCAAATATCTTCTGCACTAATATAGATGTGTTTAGGTAGTTTTTTTCTTTTATCATTTGCGTACTAATTGGGCCTCTTTGTCTCTTATTGATAGGAGGGGGCATTTCAGGTATATTAAGGGGTGAAGGACTGGGAGAGGGACAAGGTGTAAAATTTTGTCTGAACGGGCTGGGGTCTCTACTAAGAGGGGTTGAGGAATGGGAGGAAGGTATCTGGGCATAAGATGTGGAGGGAGTGACTTTTTGGATAGTAGGGATCTTACAATGGCTGGTGTCTTTACTGAGAGTAGTTGATGGTCGGAAGGACTGTTTTTGTGAGGATGTGGAGAGAGTAGCTTTTTCATGGGGAGGTCTTTTTTTGGGTGGGGGGAAAGTGTTTCTTGAGAGGAGGTAGCAGGAGTGGCCTTTTTAGATTGAGGGGGTTTTTGTAAGTCTAATTTTTCTTTCAATTTTTTAATTTTTTCAGTTTTCTCAAACGCAGGGTCATATTTTTTTGTAGTTCACGAAATGTAGTTTCCGAGGCCGGAGCATCACCCTTACTGTTGACAAAAGGAGTGGGACTGTCCGTGTCTTTCGTCCCGGGGGCTTCAAGGGACTGAGAACCCGCTGTCCGGCGCTTCCTTCTACCCGTGCCAGCAACCTGACATTCCCCCTCTCCCTTCTCCACGACTGCACTATCTGGGAGCTGGCATGCCCATTACAGGCGTGGCGGTATTTAAAGACGCGGTCAGAGGGGGATTTTGGTCGAGTGGGGCCTGACTTCCAGAGACCTTTTTTCTCTAGGCAGGAAGAGGAGAGGTGACCAGTCTCTCCACACTTCCAACACACCGGTTTGCAGCCAGACACGATGACCGACAGCTCCCAACATCTAGGCAGTTGGGGATGGAGAGGAAGGCTTTTCGATCTAAATGTAATGTAAATCGTAATGTCAAAATTCTATCCTTCGGTCAAGCTATCGCAGGAAGCGCCCAGAATTTCGCCATACTGTGTGAGGAAAGCCGCTAGGTGTTCCCCGATAATTTTAGAAGGGACCTCGTATATCGCTATTGGTCTTTCTCCTGCTTTCATACTCAGTGCGCAGGATAATATCTTTGGTGATTATCTCTCTGCTTTTCATCTTTAGGCAATCTTCTGGTGTAGGTAGCAATATGTCCCACATGAAAAAGCTCGATCCCTTAACAATTCTTAGTGGCTTAAACCCCTGGAACTCCAGTGTTTTTACCACTGTATCTTTCATCGAACGACAAATTTTGTGCATACGCTTATCGACAACGAAGACTGCGACTATTCTTTTCTCGATTTTCTTAAGTTCTTTGGGGTCTTCCAAGAGCCCACCTTCTATGACAAGGTGTGCATAACTCTTGCCACGCTCCAAGAACTCTGCAATATCAATGATACACTTCGTGGGGGGAGACTTCCAACAACAGGGCGAATCTCTGGCTTCTGCATTATTACTGGTCTTATTGGCCTCCATATTTTTGAATGGTGATGATTGGTCTGCATCTTGGCCATTATTGGCCACCATACTTTTTTATTTTTATTTTTGGCCATTATTGGCCACCATAATTTTTTTTTTTTTGGCCATTATTGGCTTCCATATCCGTAATTGTGTCATTAGCATCGGGCACTAATGCCGAATACTCTTCGAGGTTGTTCTTATCGGGGTGGGGGGGGTCTTTTTTGATGGAAAACAGATGTTTCCTTACTGACCTTCTAAGGTCTGCCACTTTTAGTTTTTTCTTAATGATTAAAAAGGAGGTTACCTTTTTTTCTTCATTATCTGGGGAGGGGGTGGGGTGATAAATAGGAAAAAAATGGCTATAGGCGAAAATGGTGACAAATATAATTAAATCAACAAGGTTCAATAAACAGACAAAAAATATTACAAAAAGGCAAAATTAAATAAACAAGGTTCGCTTAACAGCGAGACAACAAAATTAATAATAACAATACAAAAAAAAAATACGAAACGAAATGTAACAATTTACAATATGGCTGCTGATAAAACAGTCAACCCTAAAACAAAACAAAAAAAAAGGAAAGAAAAAAATAGAGAATAATATACAAACTAAACACAAAATTTACAAAACAAATATATTACAGACTGATAAAACACAGAACTTTACAGTTATTTAAAAGAAAGAACACAAAAATAAAGGAAAATAAAAGAAAACGAAAAATAAACAGATAAACTCTGGGAAATGGATACGGGGAGAAAATAAATTAAAAAAAAGAAAATGTAAAAGCAAATCAAAAAGTTAAATAATAAAAGATTAATAGCAAAATAAAGTAAAAATAAAAATGGGGAGGATAAGGAAATGAAAAGGAAAAATCAAAGTTTCACAATACAGTCAAAGAACCAACGTAAGAAAAACGGTAAAAATAAATCCAAACTTAACAGAATAATCAGCAGTTAGTTCAAAGATTCTAGAGAATAAAGGTCCAACACGGTCAGAGGTTTATTCTGCTTAGAATAATTGATACCAGTGTAGTGACTATTTATAGTCCTCTACAAATGAAAGCTCTCCAAAGGGAAGTAATCATAAAACAAGGGATATTATCCTGATACTTTATCACATTCTTCCCCATTTTATTTTAATCATACAGAATGAAATTGCTCCATCGTCCAGGCATCTTGTAGGTTCTGTTGAAATGTCTTGGTAGTTTGGTATTGCAAGTAGGATCAAGACTCTGGGTTTCCTGGTCTGAAGACACACTGGAATTGATTTGCTCTCAATGTTCTGAGTTGGTATAAAAATGTTTTCTGTGTGCAGGTTGTTGTGATTCTGAAAACTGGTTCCAAATTGGTTTGGGGATGGGCTCGTTTCTGAGCAACTGAATGATCATCCACATCTGGCTATGTGAGAAAAGTGATTAGTTAAAATTAGAATTGGGAATAACAGCCATTTGCTTGTTACATTGTCAGCTGCATTCCAATTATTTTCAGTTATACTCAAGACTAACAGAGATGTCTTCTTTTGTCTTTTAGTGCAGTCAAAAGTGGAAACTAGCTTTTTATACTAAAACAAAAAGTTATTTAAATTTCAGCTTTAATATCAAAATCATAAAATGTTCAAAGAAAACAAAGAATTTAAACTATAATAATAATAAATCTGTATAGAATTCATTATTGTCAAGAAAAGAGACAGCCCAATGCATAAGCTACCTATTGGGGATTTCAAAATCAAGCAACTACAGAAATTTATTATCTGGCTAGTGTAGTAACAGAAAATTGAAAGCACATAAGAATAGTGAAAGATGCCTTTCAGAAAATAAGTAAAGTATTAAGAGATAGGAAATTGTCTTTAGAAACAAAGAAAAAGTTCTGAACTGCTACAGAATATTTAATATTGTATAGGGCAGTGAATGTCAAACAATCTCCTCACAGATAAAAAAGAAACTTGAAATGACAGAGATGTGGTTCTGTCAACATATGCTGAGATTATTGCATGTAAAAGAAAGTTTTAATGATAATAAAAATTACAAGGAAACTGGCATTTATAATCAAAAAGAGACAGCTACAATTTCTGGGACATATAAGGGAAGGTGTCTTGGAGAATTTAGCATTTGCAGAACATGTTGGAAACAAGAGAGGCAGGGTGAAACGGCAAGTAACCTACTTAACAAATTTGAGTGAGTGGATATCAAAACAATAATAAAAGGGATAGTAAATGATCAAATGTTATTTAAAGAAAAAAAAAACAGGAAGTTGTGAATAGCTACAGTTTTCCATATCCTGAAAAGACCTGAAACATAAAAGAAAGAAGAAATCTGTAGAGAGATTTAATTAAAAATATGAATAAAAATACAAGCACAAATTTTGGTTACTCATATGTAAAAATTCTGTCAGCCTTTTTCTAACATTTCAAAACAACATATTTTTTAAAAAGAAAATCTTGGATATCTTTTTAAAGCCCAAAAATCAACTTAAAAAAGGCTTAACATAACATGACCATTATATAAGTATCAATGTATCTTGAAATATCATTCATACAGATAGGCATAAAGATACTATACTTGCTCTTCTCCATAATCATCTGTACTGTCCATGGCATAAAATCTCTATTTACCTATCTTCATGGTCAATATTCATTGAAGAAAAGGTCCCATCTTATTATGTAACCCATATGAACCAATACGAGGCAAGAAGGAATTGGTTATTAGATTGCCTTAAGACCACATTGGAATAGAACCAGCAGAATGAATGACTTTATAATAAATACTGGTTCTATAACCAACAATGCTAGACAGAATACACTCTCTTCTAACAGCTGACAATTCTTTTTTAATTATTTTTCCAATACTCACTGTTAAAGCATATCCCTTGGCATCTTTTTAGCTATACAGTTGACTTGTCTGAGGGATCAGGTCTGCGCTTATATAGTAATATTTTACAATAGCATTTGCCTATTCAAACAAGCTTCCAATGCAATATTAGTTGCTGACAACATTACTTTCTCTCTAATATGATGGATAAAATCTGTATGAGAGTAAAGTGTATTTGATTAAAGGTTAAATGTTGGTTAGCAAGGACACAAATAGAAATGATTATAGATTTTATATCCTTTCTCACGTCTCATATAAACGTGCTGGTTTTAGACTGAATATTGGCACCAGAATATAACTGCACAATGTCAGATTTAATTATGCAAGTTAATGTTTTTCAAAATAAAATTCATATGACCAACTGATGTTGGTAGATTTCAGTATATACTTACATTTATATGAGCACTTATACTTATTAAAAATGTTGATAACTACTTTTGTGTGTGTCAGGGTTTTTTATGCAAACTTGTACAAAAATGTTTATTTACAAATACATCCAAGAGATATACTTCATAAAAACATATATTTAACTAATACAATATCCTATATCTTCTATGTGCTCTGTCCCATCAGGACATTGGCAATTATGGCTCTCCACAATTTCCTGTCCTTTGTAACTCTTAATAAATTTTTGTTTTTTTATTATCTCTCCTAAACTTTGTTCCACCATCCATTTATTCAAGCTTTCTAAACATGTTATGCATTGCTTTCCTCTGTCCCTCTTGTCTTCAATCTGCGCTGTGAGTATCAAATTTTCTAAATCCCTCTTCTGATTTAAAATATAACATTTCTTAAACAAATTGTGATGAAGGGTGAAAAGTGTATACTTTACAACTAGATAGAACACAAGTGTTTATGAGATATGTGAAATGGACCACCATACCAAGGACCAGATTTTATCTTCCATAGATGATGATGCTGTGTATATGGAAGAGTGTCCTCGATTTTAGCTCCTTGTGGAGAATGAAACAGCTGACTTGAAGAATTACTGATTTTCAGTTAGACCAATTAACAAACAAAAAGCATCCAGAATTAGAAGAAAAGGAGCAACATTTCATTTGGATAATACAAGGTGTGTTTATTTTGGCAGTCTGATAAAAATTGTTTGATATGGTTTCAATCATATAACAGATATTGTGCCAGTGGATTATAATTTATTGTCACATTTTAGTAAATTCTCTTTATGAATTAAAACTTCAATTCCTTGGATAAACTGAAAGAAAAGAGTAGTTCTTTGCGGAGAAAGATAAAAAGATTTACCACAGTATGAACACAATTCATATTTGTCAGGCCTTTTCAGGGTGAATTCCTGAGTCCTCACTTGTGCGTGATTACTGTTGTGACAATATAAGCTTACAGCCTCAGTACCCTGTGAGTCCGGTAATTTGGATGCCAAGGTATTTGCCAGCTTCTTTGGCTTTAACAAAGTTGAACACTTCTAAAATCACATTCTGGTTTTCAGCTCCAAGTAAGTAAAGTTGAATTTCCTGGTCATATAGTCCATGGACATGAACATCATGTAAGATTCTATCAGTATAATTTACTTCTTGATTACATTTATTGCACTTTAGATTGAATTTACACACATCAGCTTGTCCATGAAGCTTAGCCTGAACGCTCAAACAGGTTCCTCACAACCTTGAGACATGATATTTCTCAATAAATGAACCACCCTGTGCTCATGTAAGATCCTTATGCAAAGTGTCATCATAGCACTCCAGTAACTGAATAATTATTTCTTTGTCAACATTCTTTGTTGCCTCTTTATAATCTTCCCATCTGGACAGAAAGTAGGTCCATTCTGATTGTAGGTCCATTCTGATTGTAGGTCCATTTGATTGTATTATATTATTATTATTTTCAATTCAGCAAATACTACTGGTTGAAAAAGATTTCAATTCATTTTCTATGTAATAGTTTCTTTTGATGGCAATTTTGTGCAAATTAAATGCCAAATTAGATCACAGAAGCCTTGAATAATTTTCCAACTTCTGATTGCCTAATATATATATGAAGGATGTTACAATGCCTATGCAGTTGTGTTCAGAGTCAATGTGTTCTCAAGCCTGTCACATGATTCACATTACTTATAAATATTAGGTTGGTGCAAAAATAATGACGGTTTTTGACGTTAAAAAATACGTCAAAAACCGTCATTATTTTTGCACCAACCTAATACTTGGACACATCTTCACTCTTCCTCTTTTTTGTCTTCTCAGACCCACAGCAATGTAGATGAGTAGAGAGGACATATTTTGTCCCTTTGAGGAAAACTCTATGAAACACACACACATACACATACTATGAACACATACTCCTTCAACATGAAACTGTTTCCACAAGGACATAGAAACTTATTAACTGCTAACAGTGGGATTTTCATGAACAAACAACATGTTACCACAGCACTGTAATTTTCAACAGACTCACTCTATTCATCTCAACTGATTTCAATCCTCTGCATTGAATGAATTTGAGTTGCAAGATATTTCAATATATTTATGCTGATTTTTAACTCAGAAGTGTTAAACTAAAAACTACATTTTTAGTACCAAATACTACTTTTTGAATTTCAAACGAAGATTACAATTTTCTCTCACTCAACAAGTTTCTTTGAACTCCCCTTAAGCAATTCAAACTAACAGTTAAAACTCCTGCTATATTTAAGATTGAACTTGCAACTACAGAAATTGTAATAAACTGTCTAATTCTCTTATAGGTATCAATACATCTTACTAAGGTTCTCCAAACTCACACACATTTTAATATACATGACAGTTTATCAACAGGAACATTTTCCTCACTCAAAATTCCAAGAACAAGTAAATTTCAGCATTTCAAACAACCGAAATACTGTCTGTACAATTGTTGTTATGCATATATAAATTCCATTTATACTATGCTACTTCTCTTGTTGAATGTTATTCTTCTTGTTTGCTTGTTCCTTGTTAGCACATTTGTAAAGTAAATGTAGTACGGGTTGAATCAAGGCCATTCAACCTGCTACAGTACCAGCAGATGTAGTGGTCGATCATTTGACTTTTTCCACTTTGGCTAGTGTGGATCAATGTATTATCAAATGTGTAGTGATCAGCACATCTACAAATCATTGCATCCAGTCATATTTGTGTATAGGGATCAGTCAATTGACTTTTGGCATTGTAGTTCAAAAAATCTCCATTGTAAATGAGTACCAAAAATACTGTTTTGTTTATTATTTGAAATTATGAATGATGGTGATCTGAAAATACAGTATAAAGAAATTGTAATTAATATTACTATACATCATGAGGTTACACTTTATTCCTCTAGAGGATGAAATTATGAAGTTGCCTGAAAGACAACAAAAAATAATGAGATAGAATGGTAAATATGTTCATTGATAAAGTTAAGGTTAAAAATTAAAAAAAACTATTGTCTATTTTTCATTCCTTAGTTGAACAAACATTTTAAGCCATCAAATATAGACATATACTTATATACATATATACAGAGAGAAATGAGTGATACATATACAATACATATATATGCTTTTTTAACACTTTCTATTTTTTTAATTTTAGTTCTCATACATTATCCCTTCCTGACTTCAATTTTTGTAGATAATGTTTATATATTTTAAGATAATAATCAAAATATGTATTGTCTTATTTTTGTTAGATGTGTAATATATTTTTTTCATTTATTTTGTGCTATCCATTTGATAGATAATATCTTTTAATCTCTTGAGACAAGAAATAATCTATTCATTCACTTGTTCAATAGTTCAGGTGTGAATAAGCAAAATAATTACTTCTGTCATTCTTTAATTTCAGATTATATTTGTAAAATTTCCTGGAAAGGAGTTTTATCTGTGAACAAGAAGATAAATGGCTTCTTGTTTTTATTCATCAAAAACTAGCAAAGAATATATTAGTAATGTATTGCCGACTGATGAAGTTAAAATATTTGAACTTATTCATTCAATGGCATTTTGCAAAGTAGCACTTTCTAATCTTTCTGTAGTTAATACATGTTTTTTATATTATTAACTGAAGTGGCAAAAAATTAGAGATCACTGCCTAGTAAGGTATAGCTTCTGTCTTTGCCTGAATAATGATGGCTTTGTGAGATATAGAATTTATGAGATACTGAAACTGTTACATAGGTATATCTATCAATGCATGTGATATGACTCTCCGTATTTATTGCAGGAGGAAACTGCAAGGAATTTAATAAGATCTGCAACATGTCTTACACATGCTCAATTTAAATATGGTTGGCAAGGGACAGTGGAATACCTAAAAGCCAACTGAATAATCTTGAGAATTGCATTATATTTTTTAAACAAACCATTATCACAGGGAAAGTACAAATAGGTGCAAATAGTCTGAAGATCATACACAGGCTGGACCCATAGCTTCATAGGGTCTCCTCAATACACAAACTCAATTGTTTATCTGTAAGAGATGAAAATTTGATACTGAATAGGCAATATGATACCATTTTTCCATGTTCCAATAGTAATGTTCTTTGTTCTAAGTGAGGCATAGTAACTGATGCCTGGTTTTAATAATGGTACCATCATGTAATGCAGTATATACTGTACAGTCCACTGACTGATGAGTAAATTTTTTTTTTACTATTGCTCACCCAATACAAGGCCCAAAAGCCACTCAGTGTAAAGGGTTACTGCGCGAACTTATTAATGCAAGGAAGAACAAGCATTAAGGACATAGAGCAGAAGCATACTTTAAAAGGAAACAGAAACTCAATCCTAAATATGAAAAAAAGCGTGAACCTCTACTCCTGTTCAAAAGAATGGGCAGGTGTGTGAACCAGACTTGAATTGGGAGGTGATTTCATTTGATGTTCCCCTTTTTTGAGTGGTTAGCATCCTTGTCAGTCTCTAGTCATCCAATTTGTGGATGCCAAAAGTTTACACATACTGTTGATGTCTGCCAGAATGCATATATTTCTAGTATACATTTTGTTATTCTTGCAATTGCCAACTTGGAGATCATGCCTCAACAAGTATTCTCTAGTTATACAGAATTAAATGCTTTCCATATCCCATAGCTGACATACTTACACTGTCACAGCTAAACTACTTCTTATTTCTAATGTCACATAGATTATTTAGCTACTCTCATTTCATCAAGGGAGGTATGATGAAATCATTCAATGTATTGCTGCCTTTAATTTTTGGCACTTCAATTTACAAATCACAAATGTAATGATTCTTTTATTATTCTTCATTAAATATTGTAATTAGTTGCCTCATATTATTGGCAGAATTTGATCTTCGACATCATGACAGTTTATATCAAATATTGCTATTCTGCTATTGTCTTTATTCCTATTTTAACTTCAGATGATAAAATTAACCTTTTACAGATGTTAAAATATATCAATACAAATGTTACATTTCTTTTTTTTCTTTTCAGTTTTTAACTGAATAAGCAACAAATGTGAAAAAATAATGTTTTTCAAAATGCATCTTATTTGTAAAGACACAGAAATTTGAGGAATAAGTTATATTTTTGTTTTATAGAATACAAATACTAAACAACTAAAAATTACTATTTCATAGAAAATGTCATATGGCAAAATATTTTTCTGTTGTTTGAAACAGTTAAGATTTTTGCTATTAAAGATGGCAACTAATTTATATTCATAAAATAATTTTTCAGGTCATTGAATAATCAGAGTTCTTTTTATATCATTTTGTCTGGAACTTATAGATTTTTCAGTATAGAAAAAGACAATTATAAAAATCATTACACAAAGTCATTGCCCTAATAATGTCATAATGCCTAAAAGTATTTTATATATAACAAAAGCAATTTCATTTAGTGTTGTGCAAACAAGAAGTTTTATATATATATATATGTATATATGAGAGAGAGAAGGGATAAACACAACATCTAAGGAAATGACCTCAATTATTATCTTATAATAACACTTGCATATCATTAGACAAGTATAAAAAAGACTAGTTCCTTCATTAAAAGATTCTATATTGTGAAAAGTCTTTTTATTTAGATAATTTTATGAATGTCAGTTCATGTTAACATCAAACTTTGAATTCAATATTGAACAAAATGTAATTTTCAAGAATCATTCATTATACTTTACATATTTTCTAAAAGCTTTTTATTATTTAATAATAATGATGATAATGATTTTGAATGTGATGGACAATAGATATTTTGTGAATATTATAATCACTATGTGACAAATCAGAACAGAGATATAAATTTTCTGTAATCCCCTATATCATAATTACAACCTATAATATCTCACTTCTTTTGTGTATTTTAATTTCTGCAGCATGATAATTAGTTGTCAGTTTGCCATCCATTGCAGGATGGCCATCCATAGTGACTATTTGTTAGGGCTCCTGATTAGTCCAAATGACCATTTTTATAACTAACCAGCACCATCCCTGGCCTAATAAGTTTGGCCAAAATAATTAGGTTTTTCCTTATAAATACATAAATATCAATAAATAAAACATTATAATAAATATTCAGAACCACTTCCTTTCTCTCATGCAAACTGGCCAGAGATATGGCAACTCCAGTGATCATGTGACTTTCTTAGTAAGAAGAAATATGTCAAGATCTACATTTACATCAGAAGTATCTGATGGATCAGGTGACACATAAAGAAAACAATTTTGACCTTTTTGAACTCACTTCCAATTTTGCAAAATAATTTCTCAAAATTCAGAAGAAATATGAATTGAGTAGCCACAAAAATACAGGGTGAGACAAGGATGTGTCTTCTCCCCAGATTTATTCAACTGCTACAGCAACAGTATCCTAAGGAAACTTGTGACTCTACTAGGATTTAGGATAGACATAATCTTAGCAATATAAGATATGCAGATGACACTGTGTTGATGACTGACATTGAAAGAAAACTATAGAACCTCCTAGACAGGGGAGTAAAAGAAAGAGTGAAAAAAAGACTAACTATCAATTAAAAGTCTGGTCATCAACAAGAGGAAAAGCCCAATATGTGAGTTACAAATTGAAAATGTCAACATTAAGCAGGTACAGAAGTTTAAATATCTGAGAGGTATTTTAACAGAGAATGAAAAATGCAACACTGAGATCTGAATACACATTAGACTAGCAAAAGAAGTGTTCCAAATGCTAAGCAAGGTGCTGAGAAACAGAAAAATTTTGTTAGAAGCAAAGAAATGAGTGCTGGATTGCTAGTTGATATCCATCCTCATATGGCAATGAATGCTGGATAATCTCTCCATGGATGAGGAGAAACTGGAAGCAACAGAAATGTTGCTCTACAGAAGGATGCTGAAAATTTCATGCCTGGAGCATGAGGAAGTCTTAAAGAAAATGGTAACAAAAAGAACACTTATGCTCAGAATCAGGAAGAAAATAGCTGAAATTCTTTAGATGCATAATGAGGAAGAAAAAAATTGTCATTTAAATGACTAGATCAATAAGTTTGTAGTCGGACACAAAGTCTTTGTTGAAATTTTAATCTGAAATTTTGCATAGTATTCAATTTCTAAAGAATTAACAGAGAAGCTACTCAAATACAGGTATCCACTAAAAATAACACTTGAATTAATATTCAATCTAAATTCACTACTGAAGTGCATAGACAAGAAGATGATTGCTGAAAGAATATTTATTGTGTAAAATTAGGCTATCAACTGATGAAGCCATGTACAGTTTCATAACAGAAAATTGTCTATTTTATTATTTATTATGCTTCAGAGTACTCTTTCAAATGCAATGAATTTGTTGAACTTTTAAAAAAATGCAAGTTAAAATTAAGCACTAATTACCCATGGACTTTACCTGATGAAACATTTTGGGATCAGGGTGTATCAAATATCAAGAATAATTATCTTTTTTTGTGGTGATGGAGGGTGGAAAGCATGAATAAATTTAGAGAATTACTTCACATCATCTGAACATAAAACATTTTGCACTGATTAAAAAATGTTGGCTATTTTAAGGGCAAGTGGAGATATAAATTGAATAAATACAGAAAGCAGAGAAAAACTAAAGTCATTTCTACCATTTTGCATTTCTCAGTGATACTTCTATTGATTTCTTTCCCTTAATCAAATGTCAAGACTATTTGGCTTTAAAGAATTTAATATGGTTCTAAAAACAACAAAATTATTTCTTTTCTCACATTCATTAGTTTTAAACCAAACATAATTTTCTTATTTATTGACACTGGCAAGATGGTTTAAACTTCCTAATATAGACAGACTTCTCATAAATGTATACACTTGGCTGTTAATAGCAGCTGTGTTTATTCTCTAACTAATGTCGAGTAAATAAAAAAAAAAACTGATTATGTTTTATGTTTTACCTTAAGTGTTCAAAGTAACAGACTAACAAAGGATGCACACATTTGTGGGAACAATTATATGAAAAATAATTTATTGTTCTTTATAATGAGAAACAGATTATTACAAAAGGTTCTATCATAAAATATTAAACTCAATCATTGATATATTGAAAAGAAATCATGATTAAAATTATATTTAAAAAAGAAAAACCAAAAGATTAAGATATGTTTCTTTTGAAATCCATAGTTTACTTCAAATAATTGTCTTTGTCCGTGAGTATATTACAACTGGAGATGTACAGTACACAGTTTATCCTCTTCAAAAGAGAATGGTGGTATTACTAGTTAATGCAAAGTGTCATAAGTAATAATCAACTGAAACAACAAAATATAGGCATTTACAAAGTCTAACTTTGTATGGAGCATCCAGTTAGGATTGAATTCACTACAGTAATAATACTTACTACTAATATAACAAAATATTAGGTTGGTGCAAAAATAATGATGTAATAATGTCGTTTTTTGACGCATTTTTTAACGTCAAAAAACAACATTATTACGTCATTATTTTTGCACCAACCTAATACTTTCAATATCAAACTATTCAATATATAGTAAGGTATACAAAGAGAGAGTGAGATAAAAATTATACATACATACATATTTTTATAATGTCAGTGTGTCACTGTCACACTTTTTAACCTTTACTCTTAGAGGCTGTAGCCCAACATATCATACCATTTTGGAATCAGGCTGATTCCATGAGCAAATTAAAATCATTCCAGAAAAAAATCCTGAAATTTTGGATTCAGCAATTTTTTTTGCAACAAAATTTCTTGTATGCTACCAATTTTTATAATTTGGAAATAAATTTAGGAATAATCAAAATTAATTGTGAAATCCAGCGAAAGTCACCCATGAAATAAAAATAATCGTTTGTACAGAAAGTAAGGACCTACATACATCAAACTGTATTTAAGTGGCAACAGAAGAATTATCATTGAACTTTTAAAAGGTAAGCTTAAATATTAATGCAATACTTAAATGCAGTAATCAATTTTGAGTTCTTCTTTAGTTTATTGCTGTCTATCACATCTACTCCTCCCTATCTATTGTGAAGAAGTCCCAATCAAGAGTCTCTGCAGGAGCTAGTTTGAATGCTACCTGATAAGGCAACTTTTAAGCTAGTATATATATATATATATATAATGTGATGGAAATGAAGTATTTATTAATCCAACAGATTTTATTAGTTAAATGTTATTTTTAGTGGACATCTAAATTTGAGTAGATTTCTGTTTATTTATTAAACAGTATATTTATTTATTTTTGTCTACCATCCTGAATATTCAAGAATAAGATTTCTTGAATATTCAAGAATATAAAGAAGAAAATGTGCTCTCCAGCAAGATTTGAACCTGTGTCCTCATGGACAACGGAGACCATCATTAGATTTGACATGCTTTAGACCTTTCAGTACATTGATGGTCAAAGTTGAATAGTGCTTTTAAACACAAATCCTTTTGAAACTCGTAAAACATTCATATCTCCTCAGTTATGTATCCTAATGTAAACAACACAACTTCTAAAGAAGTAGTCGATTTTTATTTATTAATTCAACATTTTATTACTTAAATGCTATTTTTAGTGGATCCTCTATGCACTTCATGGCTGAGAGGGTCTAAAGGATGTTGAATGAAACGATCTTATCAAAGAGCTCTAGGAAAATAGCAGTGGCACCAGACTATATATGCCAGCAATATCCCAAGCATCGATGAATGGTAAACTTATAGATGTTCAAGGTAGATTCTGGAGACAAAAATTGTCTCACCCAACACAGTGAACTGAATTTCTTAGCAGATGATCTGGCGATGAATTCAATGTAGTCTTTCCACTTCATATCAACTGAGAAGATTAGCCCAAGATGATGCAACCAGTCATTTTCCTGGAGGATAGCATCAGCTATGCTGATGGATGGCAGAGAGGGGTCTCTCAGATGATTAATGAAGAGAAGTTTAGTTTTAGTGGCATTAAAATTGACAAGCCGTCTTTTGGCCCAGTTAATGACAGTCTTGATGTCATTTTGGACACCAATTGCCATTTTGACCTTGCCTGACTGATCAGCCTTACTATCAAGGCAGGAGTAAATGGTAGTGTTGTCAATGTAGATGCTAAGTTGAGATCTGATGTCATCGAGGAGGTCATTAATGAAAATTAAAAACAGAGTAGGACTGAGGATGGAGCTCTTGAGGACACCTGTGTTAGTACGAAAGGATGTAGACGAGTGGCCATTCAGGACAGCTTTGATTTCATGATTTGATAGGAATGACATGATCAGCTCAAAAATGTGCTCTGCTATTCCATAACTTTTCAGCTTGTGGAGCAGACCTGAATGCCAGACCCTGTCAAAAACTTTCATTATGTCCAATGCTAAAAGCTTGAGCTTCACCATTTTTATCTATAAAACTGATAGACTCTTTCTATAATTATTTTTAACACATTAGCAGTTGACCTGAAAAAAGTCATATTGCTTGTCTGAGAAAAGGCCCTGCGATGAGAGATGATGAACTAATTCAACATTGATTAGGGGTTCTAGGAGCTTCTCAAAAAAAGGTAAAAGGCTAATGGGCCAATAGATGGTTATTCAGAGTTCTTAAAAACTGGAGCAACTGATGATGATTTCCAGCAAGCAGGAAATCAGGAGGCAGCAAGTTATTTATTATACAGTTTAGATAGAACAAGTTCTGAAGCACACTTCTTAATGACTATTACAGGGATACCATCAGGCCCACATTCTGTCACACTGGCATAGCTGGAAATAGAGGTTCCTGTGTGCTGTGGTAGCCAAGCATGCAGATGTGAACCATGCAGAGGATTGTGGCTTCACCTGGTATTTCTGAGAAGGAATGAAAGCGTCAATGCCAGCTTTCCATGAAGAAATCTCAGTCACACAATTCTCACTTGGGAGAGTGATGGTGTCAGTCCAACAAACGTCACAAAGAAAATCCCAGAATGAGTCCCAGTCAGCGAGCTGGTAACAGAATGAAGTCTTATGGATAAAGGGTTCCTGATGCTTGAAAGAGTGGTCTGAGTTACCAATAGAGTAGTATTGCAAAACTCAGCATGAGCGAGGAGGGAAGGTAAGAAATAGATCTGGTAGAGAAGCCTGTTGCTTGGTTTGGCTAGGGAAATGAGTAGGGAAGTCCATGATTTGAGTGAGGGATTGGGTTATGGAAAAAATCTGTATACCTGCAACATCTGTACTTTTAAAATGTTTCAGCCATGTGTCATAGTGAGCATTAAAGTCACCGAAGACAGATGGATGGAGAGAAATTGCCTTTTCTATACTGTCAACTAATACTGGCATCTAATATACTGTAGTTCTGATAATAGGGAGAGTGATAAAGAAAAAGACATAGCTAACAGAGTTTAGTAGTGAAAGGTGAAGCTGTAGTAGTATGTGTTGTGACGAAAGAAATGACTTACCTCAAAGATCAAAATGAGCACATGCGCGTCTTGCATGCAAAGTGCTGAAAAGAAAATATGGCTGCTCTTGGAGGCGCAATTTATGAGTGCTTGTCTTGTCTCTACAAGACAGGATTTGCACATATGCAAATTCTGGCCTGTTTGAGGAGACATAAAAAGCGAGATTCTAGGAGTGACATGGATGTTATTCTTTCTTGGACAGATTACATTTGCTAGTCTGATGAGTGGATTGACAGGAAAAAAGAAGGTGAAAGAGATGTGACTGACTTTGTCACCTGGAAAGTGCCCAGTGAGGTGGCGAAGAAATAGAGCCCCAGAATCTATTTCCTTTAGGCAAGTGAAGAAGAAGAAGTGTCAGTCTGCCAGTGAATGCTGCACTTGATTTTTTTTACCCTACTCATTTATTTATGCAAGCTATTTCAACATTTGCTTTTTCATTTACTGTAATGGCAGGCAAGGCTTTTGACATCCATCTAATTCTGGAATTTCATGGTGTTTCATCAAAAACACAGTGTGTGAATGGATGGAACAGGTGGAGCTTGTGTGGGGTGGACAATGTTGAGCACATTATACCACTAAGATTGAGAGATGGAGCTCTGTTGGTATACCGACAATTGTCTAATGACCAGAGAGAAGACTTGTAACACATGAAATGAGCCCTTCTTGTAGCCTTCACACCAGATTCTTTTGTGGTATTTGACAAGTTTATATCTCATCATTTACATCCTGGAAAAACCATAGACAAGTATTTGAGTGATTTGTTGGGAGGAGGTCTGCCCGATCAATGGCTGACTTGTACGTTTTTCTCAGGACTTCCTAGTCATGTCAGACAGCAATTGTGCACATCTTCAAGGATAGAAGATATGACATTGGAGCAGGTTTTCACTAGGGTTTCTAGCCCTCATGACTGAGGAAGTGGAGGTTGATGAGCCTGTTGCTGCTGCTAATCAGGCAACACAGGGTCCTCCCTTGTGTACCTGTAGACCTACCCCACCACTCGATTGAAGGGATGGATTGCAATGCTATGAGTGCAGAGGACCTAATCACTTCACTATGCACTATCAGAAGCCTAGGGAGGGGAGGCTAGGGGAAAAAGCAAAAAGGACACTCCCAGAGATACACTGCTACTGGTGCCAGGAAAAAAGGACACGTTGTATCAAGGTGTCTGGGAAACAAGGCCAGGGGCAAGAAGTAAGCACCATTCTCTCCCCACACAGACTAAAAGAGGTGTTCCCTGTGATAAAGGCCCAAGTTGATGGGATAGACTGAACAGCATTGGTGAACTCCGGCTGCTCCTTGTTCATTGTAAGCGGGTTAATATGTCAACCCAAAAGACAGAAATGCACCACAATTTGATGGCAGGTGGGAAGTGCCATTTTAGCCACGGTGTTGGAAGCATCACATTGAAAGTGACCAATAGAAATTTCCTTGAGACAAATGTGCTAGTGGATTTGACCTCCTCCTAAGAATGGACATCATTAAGGAGTTGGACAGTGTGCACATCTTCAAGTGAGGCAGGGTACATTTTTCTGAGGCAGCCCTCATTTTGGGTGCTACAATAAAATTGGAAGAACCTGATTTTAGTGCAGAATTCACACACTCTACTGGAAAAGAGGGAACAGTCTCCTAGATATGCCTCACATTGTCACCCAACACAATGTATTTTCATTATGTGGCAAGCTGTTTGCATATCTTCCTGTGGGTGGATGGCTTCATATGGCCGTGGCCTTCATCAAGTGGAGACCATCCAAGGTTACTGGTGGTTGGGACGACAAAGTTGACAATGCACCTCTCAACACTATAATCAAGGAGGTTCTCACCAGAGTACACAAGGAGGACCCAGCACAGGGCAAATGGTGTGTTGGTGTATGGGTCGATGCAAGCTCTCTTGCTACCGGTGTGTCATTGGAATGTGGTGGGACCGTGGTAGAGGACACCTGTTGGTTATGGCCAGAAAAGGATTCCCAACATATTAACCTTGCAGAACTTGATGCCATTATTAAAGGGGTGAATTTGACAATTGTCTGGAAGGTGACTACTTTGCACCTGTTCACAGATTCTGCTTGTGTCAATAAATGTATGTCAGACATCCTCACAGGGAGGGCCAGAGTGCAAACAAAAGCAGAGAGTGAGATGCTCATCCAACGATGACTCGACACGCAGATGAAACTGGTGAATGAATATGCATTATTGATGGATGTGTCCTCAGTTAAATCTAGCCAAAACAAAGCAGTTTGACTGACAAGGGTGCCTCAGAGGCAGATTGATGCAATTAGGAGGAACACTGAGCCTGTACAGCCTACTGTACTGCATCTGTGAATTCAGATGGGTCTGACCAAATCAGAACTATACACTGACAGAGCAGCCATCCTGGTTTCAGGTGGACACTCTACTTCGTAAAGTAGATTAAACCTACAGTGTCCAAAGCAACTATGAGAACCATCCTCAGGGAGTGTGAGGAATGTCAGTCAATCAACCCATTACCTGTGCACTGGGCAGAGGGTGCTCTAGGATGTTGAAGAGACATGGCACCAGGTAGCAGTGGACATTACCCATTATAAAGGATCCCATTTTTTGACATTAATTGAATGCAGCCCCACTTGGTTTACCATCTGGCAATGTCACCACCAGCAGGATGCAGCAAGTGTAATCAACCTGTTGAAAGCACTGTTTTGCAAGCGTGGCCCGCCAGTTGAAATTTTGACGGATAACGACACCACCTTTCACAGCAACTTGTTTAAGAATTTCCTGAATGAGTGGGGTGTCCGACACAACGTCTCTCCAAAGGATGACATATCCCCCACTAAAGCACCAGCCAATATGATTCATCGCTATCTCACATGGCTGAAGGGGATTGATGGAATGTCAGCACCAGCACCTGACCAACAGTGGGCTGTCTTCAAAACAGGCGACCAAGTATGGGTAAAGATCACCCATGGGCAATGTACGACCAAATACAAAGTTGGGCATGTCACTGGAGTTACCAGGATGCAGAATGTCTTGATTGATGGCATGCCACATCATGTCAAAGATCTGCAGCCTATGATTGGACCCCAGGCCCTCCAACGGACTGCTCTGACATGTCTTCAGAGAGTGAAGAGCTGTTGGAAAAATGCCTGATATGCCAGTGCTCAGCATAAATGCAGCCAATACCTCTTCTTCTGATGACTCATCTGATGAAAACCCTGTGGCTATACCCCTGCAAAGAAGCATGCAACACAAGAGACGGCCCCCTGGTTGTATCATATGTGATCATGAGATCAGTGGGGAGTGTAGTAGTGATAGGTTTTGTGACAGAAGAAATGACTTACCCTGGAGATCAAACAAGCACAGACGTGTCTTGTGTGAAAAGTGCTGAAAAGAAACTATAGCCGCTTTTGGGGGTGCAATTTAGTAGTGTTTGTCTTGTCTTACAGGAAAAAAAGAATGTGAAAGAGATGTGACTGACTTTGTCAACTGAAAAGTGACCAGTGTGGTGGCAAAGAAATAGAGCCCCAGAATCTATTTCCTTTAGGTGAGGAAGAAGAAGAAAAGTCAGTCTGCCAGCGAATTCCGCACTTGATTTTTTTCTTACCCCTCTCATTTATTTTTTTTTTTCTACAGAAGCACATGAAAGAGTAGTCATATGACTTGAGAGACTATTCTATGGCCATTGGCTGATTATCCCAGATGTAAACACCAAGGCCAGGCATGTGAATGCTGGAATCTTTTCGGCAAAGAGGAAAGTGCCCAAGAACCAAGAATTCGTTCATCATCATGGAAGAATTCAAGTTGGTTTCACAAAGGGCAAAGATATCTGGTGACTGTTCTAAGAGGAAGGATTCTATGCTGAAGTTGGAATGGATACCGCAACTATTGGAGAAAGAAAGATTGAGGCATGTAGGTGGTTTTTGTTAGCTGGTTTAGTTTCATTTCTTTTTGTTGTTGTAATTTCCATGGGATATGTTTTGAAGAGAGAGAAAAAAAGACCACCATAATTGTCATATTTGTCATCAATGGCAATACAAACCAGCAGCATGTGGCTGAGAGCACAGCATAATGTGGCCTCAGCGTTGCCTGTTGGAAATACATGCAGGGACACCTACCCATGCATGATATGGCACTACAGATACCCCAATATTATGCAACTGTTGATCGGTGAAGCCTCTCTAAGCACTACCAAAGAGTTTGGGCTCCTAATGACCAGTTGGAAGCAGCAGCCAGCAATCTACCAACCCAGTACCCTCTCAACGGTTAGTTTGATCACCAAAAAGTAAAGATAATTAAATCATAGTGGCTGTGGAAAGAGAAAGAAAGAGAACCAATAAACCATATCCTGAACAGGGAACAATGGATGAACCTCTACTCCTTTTCAGTAGACATAGAAGGAGTGTGGGTTGGACAATAGGTGAGCCTATCTACTCCTGTTAGTCTGTAAAAAAATAAATGAATAAATAAATGCGGCAGAATTTATATTAAGTAATGATTTTACTACCAACTAAAAAATCAGTATAGTAAAAATTAATTTTTCAGCATTGATAAATAACAGTGGGTAAGCATATTCTAAATTAAACAGGTTGGGGAAGGTGCTGAATAAAAAAGTGTGATAATTAAATAGCAATGGAGAAGAGATAATAACAATAGAGAAAGAATGATAACATCAAAGACAAAGCCAAAAGAAAAATAAATAAAAAAAATAATAAAAATACAATAGTAATACAGAGTTAAACATTTGCATCATGGAACACAAGGCTTTCTAATTTACTTACAAGTGGCTTTTCATATGCTTCTTGTCAAACTGAAATATATCTCAAATTCAACATCAAATATGATGGGTTGTGATTGAGTAGGAGTGGATGTTGGGTGAAGGGTCCAAGCAAAGCCAACGTTTTGGGATGGTTTGTGTTGGTGGAGATGGTAGTTGGTGAATGGTCCTGAATCTCACTCCAGAAAGCTGTTACCAGAGTGGTGAGCCATTCTTTACTTGGCTAGGATGGTGGTGTTGTGGTGAAGGCTCTTTTAAATGGTGATCTAAATTCACTATTTTTTTTTTGGAGGGGGGGGCCTTTATCAAGAAATTACAGTTGGATCACTAGTTACCAAAAATAAAGTCAGCCAGAAACCAATACCAAACTTCACATGATATATATATATATATATATATAAAATTGTTAAATATGAATATAACAATAAAAATAAAATAAAATACTTTTTTTAAATTTAGAGAAATAATTTAAATAAATTAATAGTCTTAAAAATAAAGAGAAGTATGACTAATATTAACTGTAAGTATAAAGTAACAACTAAAAGTCAAAAATTAAATAAATATAACTTAAATACTAATAAAATGAATAAATTGTAGGGAAATCTTATAGTAAAAACACAAATACAAGGGGTCCAGAATTAGTAAGCTTTCGTCTAATAAATATATTTTTAATAAAAACAAAGAATTATATGATAATGCGGTAGAGGGGGTACTGAATAAAAAAAAGTGTGATAATTAAATAGCAATGAAGAAGAGAAAATAACAAAAAAGAAGGAATGATAAGTGAAGACACTGGAGACAAAGCCTACAAATGAAAAAGAAAAAAAGAAAATACAATAGTAACAAAGAGTTAAATATTTATTAATACACACACACACACACACAAGTATATTTAAAATTAAATTACAAGAATGAGAAAAATTTAACACTCACATAAATACATATATATAAGCACATTTAAAGTTAAATTACAAGTTTACAAGTGAAAACTTAATAACCCTAAAATGTAGAAATATAGATGCTATAAATACAAATGTATAGAAATAGATTTTCACCATTTTGTATTCTTTAATATTATAATAAGTGATATAAATTAATGGGCTTGAAACCAATGCTTTTTTCTTGTTGATGTTTACATCTTTGCTTTTAATATATTTGCTAATAAAATTATATTCTCTAGTGAATAAATTGGCTGCTGTTTTCAGGCTTGTCATTGTATAAAATGTTAAATGTCCAACAAAGACAATATTTAGATTCTTCAAATAAACAAAACTTCATATCGGTTCTGAAAAATTTACTTAGAATTTGCAAACTATTAGTAATACAACCAATACACTGGCAATTTCTTTTAAAGAGAGTAGCTTTTTAAAAAAAATGAACTGGTTGTAAAATTGTATTGTTGCATAAAAATAAATATAATCGAAATAAAAATAAAATCAAAAGATTTTCACTTTAGCTTTCAATTTTTGCCTTAAACTGCAAAAATGGTTTTATAGAATCAATTGTGATTTTAAAGCCAGCTAAAATGGATTTGAAATGTGATAACCTGGTTATTTCACAAAGTCTACAGGAAAAGTTATGAACATGTTTTGTTTTGGTATAATTAATGTATTTTGATGATTGTCTTTAGAAGGGTCAAACTGTTAATGCAGAATACTAATCTAACTTACCGTGTTGATTAAAGAAGGCATTGGACAAAAGCAGAAATAGAGACTGCAGTAAGTTTTTCTCTTTTGGCAGGTTAATGCATCTACTCATAGGACTGGCAAGTTAAGGGCATAGGCCATCAACCCTTCACACCAGGTATTGCTCCATCTGATGTACCAACTTCCAGTGTGGGAATTTTGAGTCCCTGTATGCAGTATAATGTAGGATACCTTCAATAGTGTCAACTGTTGAAACTTTTTATGAGGATCAGGATCTAATTTAGACCAACTGACATATGTCAGCCACTAGATATATGGAACATGTTAGATTTATAATTCATGAGCAGTTGCATATGCAGAAGCTGTTAGCAAACTGGATGCCAAAATATTTGAATATCAACTAGAAATTATGTCAAGTGAACTGTTCAGAGTTGACTTTGCAGCATTTTCAGTAATCTTGTCATCAGATTTTAAAACAACTTTTGTAAGCAAAACAGCAAAAGAGGCTGCTAAAAGGATTTACTTATTGCAGGACAGTGTAACTTCTCACTTGACAATACAAGTTGAGTGCAGAAATTATCCAGCCTGCTAACCAGATCTTACTCTATCTATTTACTGGTTTATATTTTTAATACAGAAACCAATTCTAACTTGCAGTGACAATTAAACTGCAAGAGATATTCTATTTACATTGCACATAATACCTCATCTCAGATACTGCAAGAGATATTGTTGAAAAGTTTTCTCTTTTTTGCAGGACAATGTACCTTCTCACTGTACTATACAAGATGAGTACAGAGAATACCCACCCTGCTTACCAGATTTTGTTTCATCTATTTCTTAGTATAATTATTGTATAATTCATTGTTATTTCCTTTTTTTATGATTTATCAACCCTTTGTGAATTATTTAAAGCCAAAACATATTTCAGATTGCAGGAGATTGCTTACAGTACCTGGTGGTGGTCTCAAGTAGTTGCTCATCTAAGTACTGACAAAGCTCAATGCTGCTTAATTTCAGTGATTGAAGAGAACCTGTGTTTTCAGTGGGATTTGGCTGTAGTTTTTTAATTTAACAAAGGTATATCCAGGAGACTCAAACAGTAAATAGAGTAACTTATTCTAACTTACTATGCTGATAAAAGGAAACATTAAAAGAAAAACAGAAATGAAAGCTGTGGAAGATTTTTTTCTCTTTTTTCTTTCAGGACATTGTAACTGCTCATAAAACTGGCAAGTTGAATTCATAGACAGTCCACCCTACTTAACTGGTCTCATTCCATCCATTTCCTGCTTCCAAACATTCAAAGAAGTTTGGGAGAGAATGAAAAACAATGACTTTTTAGAGGTGATATCAGGAGCAATATTTCAATGATTAAATATCAGAAATATTTTATGGAAGGAGTTAAAGAAACTTGACAAATGATTTGATAAGTTTTTTGAACTGCATTGCGAGTACATTTGGAGTAATGTGTATGCTTCATGCTTCTAAGTCATCCCTTTTTTGGTTGGGTTACAAACTACTCAGCATCCTT
This sequence comes from Acanthosepion lycidas, assembly GCA_963932145.1. NCBI lineage: Eukaryota > Metazoa > Mollusca > Cephalopoda > Sepiida > Sepiidae > Acanthosepion > Acanthosepion lycidas. The sequence continues at coordinate 61,891,157 of OZ010592.1, read as the reverse complement.
CATATATATATATATATATATATATATATATATAATTCATTTTTGTCATTTAAAAAATTTATTCTGCTGAATGAGATAAAGATTCAAACATTCTTTTTGTCAAAGATTCTTTTTAGATATGAGAAAAAGATGGTAAAGAAAAATATTTTCACTTTTAAATCAAGCAATTTAAAGAAAACTGGCAATTGAGAGAAATTGTTGGACACAAATTAAATTTTTGTTACAAATTTTTATTTGTGCTCAATTTACGTCCACCATATTTTTATGCTGAGAAAGGTTTTCTTCACATAAAGATATTTGATTGATAATAGAAAATTAATGACTGATGGGAAAGAGTCTTTTTTTGTTTATTTTACTTTCAATCAAGTTAAAAATTCTTATTAAGCAAGAATATTTTCGTTAATGATTTGTACTTGCAAGAAAATTAACTTGTATTTATATTTTTATTATTTTTTCCCATTATTTCAGTCAGTATTCTCAGAGTTCACTGCTAACAATTTTCTTCCAAACCCTAGATCTTTCTCAGTATTTTCACTTTATTAAATAGGCTTTGATATCTGAAAGGTCTTGGAGCTTTCAACTAAATTTTAAATATTTTCACTGGAAAGTTCTTCAAATTTACTCAGATTTTTAGTAATTGATAGTTCTTTTCCTTTATCAGAAATTAAATCAGTTCTTTACCTTTTCCTGGAAGAGTATCTTCTGCTTTGAATTCTTTTATTTTTATTTACTTCTCTATGTATGACTGTTTAAATACATTAATTTAGAAAAATATTAATAACTAATAATCTACTCAGCTTTGTTTCTTCATGTGAGTTCAGTATAGAATATAAATTCATATCCTGAATGTTGCCACTGTGGATAGGTGTAAGATAATTATTTTATCAGAAACCTTAGGAATAAAACTAACTGACTCAAGTATTAAAATAAATAATAGATTTTCATTTATTTTCTTTAGAGTGAAAAGTTTGTTAATAGGGCAGATATTTATCGCAGTCTGGAGAAATGTCTGTTTGTGGTCATTTTGAAGTCAGGCCATGAAGGAGTAGTAGTAATATCAGAAATTAAGTCAGTGTCAGTCTGCTGTGTTCTTTTTGGCCCAGAAACAAGGCAGAAATGTCAGTAGCTGATGATCTCTTAACTGCTTCTTCACATGTCATGCATGGCTGGTTTCTACACAGTCACGTTCTTTTTGTTCTGTCCTATCCTGGTATCACTCTGGTAACCTCTACTATAGTCCTCTCTTGGTGTCAGGTTTTTATTCTTTTTGAATAGGCTCAAGAATTTGGCACAAACATCAAAAAGTCTCTTTCTGTCAATTTTTTTGATTGGCCAAATTATTCTATTTTCCCATGTTTCTTTCTTTTACATTTTTTTTATGACAGAAGTTATGCATGAAGCCTTCATGATTTTTGGTATTTTTCAGTCGCAAATAAGCAAGCTCTGCTCCTGCAAATTTTCAGTGTTTTTGGTCGAGTTCATTTCTTTTTCTTCTTTTTATTTGAGGATTGCCTTCTCGTAGGTTAGGAGAAGTATAGAAAGAAGTTGGAGAAAGAGATCGACAAGGTATATATTTTATTTTTAGAGTGACTAGTTTTATTTTATTTTTTGTGTTATTATGCAAGTCTGTGACATGTGAAATGTGTTGATATCAATATTATTTCATATGAAATAAACAAGAAAATCTTATTACAGTAAGTGACATCTTATCAATAATTAAAGAGAATGTTATATTGCAAAACTCAGAAGTCTAATCTTTGAGATTAAACATTTAAAGTTATAGACAGAGAAAAGTAGAAACACAGAAAAAGTCATTTATTTATTAAATAGTATATAGAGTAACAGTCCTGAGCACAATTCTAATAAAATGTGTATGTTGTAGACCAAATCAAGTTGACAGTGGAATTTGTTGAAGACAGAACCAAATGGAACATAAAAAAAGAAAAAGAAAAGAACTTTTTAGCAAAAACTCTTTTAAATTTGAACAAAAATAGAAATTTCTGTAATTGCAACAAAGTCTTGTTACTGACAAAATAATCAATGGAGTTTCTTTTCCTTTATGACTAATTAATCAAGAAAATTCTCATTTGCTAACAATTCTATGAGCACCAGACCAAAACAGGAATAACAGCATTTTTATTCTGATTTTTGCTTTTAGAACTTTCTCCTCTATCAGCTTCCAGTATTCATTGACTGTTTTGCTCTCTTGAGTATTTTGCATATTTAGAGTCACTAAGTGAGGTTTTTTTGAAAGTCACTATTGAGAACTGAAAAGCACTGCTCTTTAAAAAAAAATCTCTACTTGAGCTGACTACCATTTTGAGACCTAAGTGTCTAAGAAAATAGTTTTGTGTCAAATGTTTTCACAGCCAACTTTCACATCAGTTTATGTGAAATTATATATACTTAAGTTAGTTTTGCAATTTTGCAATGAAAAAAACTCCTCTTAGAGTGTTCTCTATCAATAATGACTGAAGTCTTCATACAAACAAGTTAATTTTATAACTACCAAATATTTTGTCATTAAAACTTTTATATTCTAGCTCACCTCAGTCATCAAAAAGTCCATATTATTTGTAACTCTGCACAATTTAATCTTATAACAGAAGGAATAAGATTAAATGTTTGAAATTGTCATTAGCAGAAAGAAGTTCAAATTAGTTTTGTTCATTCCTGACTATAATATCATCAATTATTAATCAAAATTGATGTTTAACAATATGTTATGCTTGAGCTAAGAAGTCAAAAAATGATTCAGGCAACTTCAATTTATCTAAATTTCACTAATTCCATAATAATCAATATTATAACTATGGCAATTCTTCATTCTTCAATGGTCATTTAATAAAGAGGCTCAATTGAATTTCATGGAAATTTTTCTTTAGTTAAAATCAACTTAAATGTAGAAATTCCATTTTTTTCTTGTCCATTTTCAATAAAGTGCTTCTATTTTACCCAAAATATATTGTTTATTTATAATATTTTTTTACTTTTTAAAGAATTTTTCATTCATCACTTTCTTCTCATTGTGGCTTTTTCAAAATAAATGATTGTAGTTAGCTTAACCTTGGAAAAAATTTAAACCTTTATTTCATTCAGAATAATGGATGAAAATCTTATTCTCTTCATTTGCATCTGCTATGCAGGCTGTGTAAATATTTTTCATCCAATTTGTATCATTACAAACTGTTATAAAAATTGTCATGGGAAAATAGAGCTAAAATGATTATTTGATTATTAGAGAAACCTGTTTATGAATCTCCACTTTATAGGAAGACAAGGGCCTCAGTGTCTATCTGAAAAGATAAAAGAACTTATTTTTAGCTCAATTCTGTAGCATCTTCTTGTTGTTTATAATTTGCTGGGAAGCATAAAACCAATTACTTATGAAAAAATTGTTTTGAATTGATGAAGAAAAAGATGAAAAATTATACAAACTTCTACTTTGCTGAATAGTATAAGAATACTTAGACATGTTTTATGTATTTAAAAACTGTGATAACACAATAGTATTTTTTTTAAAATTAGTAGATTAGAAAACTGCATTTTTTGACAAATTTCTTTTTCATAATAAGAGACAAGATAAAAATTATTCAGTTTAAGTTACTAGTTAAATTTTAATAATTCAAGTGACTAATCAAATCTTAAAGTTAAAATTTAAATATTTTACTAGTGGGGTACAAAACATAACTGCAATAAAAATGGAGATATTAAAATCAAATTTGATTTAATATGTTTATTTTATAGTAATTATAAAAGTAGAAATTGTTTAATTTCTTCATATTTTTTATTTACTTTCATAATTGCAATCAAATTAAATTGTGTAGAGTATATAATAAAGTCAACATCTAAATCTGATTTTGAAAGAGATCAACTTATGAACACAGTTTCATTTGAGAATTATGGAACTTACCTGAATGTTCTTCAAATGATCTGATATTTATATTAATTTAGAAAGTTAAAACAAAAATGATTGGTGATTTCTTAGTGAAATAGAGACCTATACATGATGAGAATAATATCTTCAAATGATATTTTTAACACTCAAATTTAACAATCTAACCATAAATATTCTATCATATTGTTCTGCTGATTTATTTTTTTCTTTCAAATTAAAATCAGAAAAAAAGATACCAATTACTGTGCCTTTTCTTAATACAGTTATGATATAAACTAAACAAATGCATAATGTTATTGTTTATTCATTTAGATTTTCTTTACTAAAATAAATACACTTCTAAATCCCCATTGTTTTAGCTGTGATACTCTGAGATACTCTAATTAATTTTGCAGAAAAGTTTATAAACTTAATGTTGAAGAGATTTGATTTGGGAATTTCTTGTTGAATTTTTTCTTTTGTTTGTCACTGGGATGACATTCTGCTTTTATACAGAAAAATTAATCTGTACTGCTTATGTAACAATTGTTCAATGGTAATGTGACACTGTTATTATTGTGGATTTTACAAGAACACAACATCCATAGTCATAATAGAATTTACCTTATGAAGGCCTAGAAGTCAAATTTGGATACATTGGAGTTTATGTGCATATTAAACTACCTAGATGGAAAAGATATATATGATATGGGTTTTTTTTCTTCTAGAATAACTTTTTTATCATTTGGAATTAAGATTAGATAAAAGAAAAAAAATTGGTGGGGGAAACTCAAAAATTGAAACATGAAATGTAAGATTTTGATAAACCCAGAATTTGGCCAATATGTCACATGATGAATTGTCATAATATTGAAAATATTTTTCCTTGGAATAAAATGGACTCTACCTAGCCAAATGACCTATGGAAGGAAAACAATTTTGACAGACGATAGATTACGGATTCATATCTGTATTTCCAACAGATGGTATCAAAGCTTTTGTAGAAAAAGTGAAGTACCTCGAAATGTCAAGAGACATCTTGTTTTTGTCTACATAAGAATCAGAAGCTTATTTATTCCAAATGATGACTAAACAAATTTCTTTAATTTTAAAATAATGGCCAGAGAAATAAGCAAAACCCAATTTGAGTTAACATGGAAAATTGAGAAATAAAAATGATTAAACAGAAATCCAGAGGGACTCTGGAATCTATTGAAGTCCTTTAAATTTTGACTTTTGGGCAGTTGTAGCTTGGGAAATCAACATACCTTGTTGACATGCTTCTTGGTGATTCCTTACCTATGAAGAAAAATATTTGGGCAAAAGAATAGTGAAAGTAATTTTAACTTAATTTCAATTTTCTCGAAAAATTTTAAGATGTTGCTAACTACTTTTAATTGAAAGCTCAACATTAATCCTTCTTACCTTTTGTTGCTACACAATTCTTTATCCTCATAAAAAATAGCTAACCAACCAGAGATATACAGCACATCAAGTGGAGAAAAGTTAATTCAATGTTATCACCTTGACTGAATAAATGCAATGTCTTTACATTTTCAAAGAAGCAATTTCTCATCACTTTTAAGATTACTAGTTTATTTAGTTTTTTTTTGTTTTGCTTTCTTGTAACTGAGTACGTACAACTAGAACATTTCAACCAGCTCCCTCAAAGAATCTTTCAGATTAAAAATATACAGGGAAGCTGATTGATGGTTGACAAACAAGGCCAAAAATTTTGGTAACTTGTTATAGATGATTTGATAGTTGCAACTGAAATAAGGTATGAAAGCAAATGCAAGTAAAAAAAAAAAAATAGCAATATTTAATAATCAACCTGGGGTTTTGCAACATTATAAAGAAAAAATAATGGTTGAAGTGAATTGTAGGAGAGTTGATGAAAAATTACTGACTTTTGTTTCATTTAATATGGCTGAAGGTTCTCATAGATTTTTATAAACACCTGATTGCACAGAAAAGTGTGCTCATCTGGGCATGAAACAGTTGCTCAAGCAGTGTGATATAACTGCCTTTGCTTGATATGGGGAGAGTTTTTGGAAAGGCAAAACATGATTACACTCAATTCATCTGCTCATATAGTCACAATTTTGGTCTGATTTCATAATTACCAGATAATCATAACTTTCATAGAAATTATTCTGGGTTTATATAAAATAGCAAAAATTTTGTTCTTCCTACTGGATTTAGTCCTAGTTAACTAATAATTTTCATAAAGAAGCAAAATATGGAGAATAAAGTCATAAGTAGCTGAAAATTTTTTAATTTCCTAAATAATGAAATATTTGTTAACTAAAAAAATATGGTTACTCTTAACTCCATGCCTATGATACACACAATTATTTCAATAGTTCTACTTTCCTTGAAACATTAATTCAATTCTCACAAGTTATATTACTACTCATGGATCTGTTAGTGATTATATTAGTATGAAAAATTTTATGTCAACACTAGAATTAAGAAAAATTAGGCATATACTTCTCACAACCATTTTTTAAGAGACAAACAACTAAACTAAAATCTGTATACCTCTTTCATTTGCACTGTTTTTTTTTCTTTATTTTTTTCAACTTTATTTATTGAAGAATTCCATTATAAACAGTTTTATAGATAGTGTGTGGTTGTACTGACCTTCCATATTCATAATATTGTTAATAATTCTGAATGAATGGGCAAAAGAATAATATTTGTAATATAACATTATCAAAAGAATTTGTTTTAACAAATATTGAATTAAAAAGGTAAATAGTTGCATGGTTAAGTTCTGTACTTATTTCATGAATTTAGTGATGTCTAGGTATGTGTGTTGCTATTATTAGCAGCTAAGTCATTGTCTTGTTCACTACTAGTGACTATGTGAATAATTAATGTGTGTAAGTGTCGGTTCATAGTAGAAGTATATTATGAATGAATTTACTATTAGTTGAAATTTAATCCACAATTTTCTTTACAAATTCAAATTTGTAAAAGCAAATTATATTTGGAATATTCCATACATTCAACTGTACCAACAAATTTTTTCAGCATTCTCCAAGATTAGAAAGAACAAAAGACAAAATTTTGGCAGCATGGGAACTTGAAGTGGGACATATTAAGAAAAGCTTTAGTTAGCAATCAAGATCATCTGAAAGAAAAATAAACAAAGAAAAAAGAATGGATGAAAGATGAAATTCTTGACATGATGAAAAGGAGATAAAAAATCAGTGCCAAGGTATGACACAGAATATAAGACTCTGCACAAATAAATTAGGAACAAATGCAGGCAGGCTAAAGAGAAATGGCTCAATGAAAAAATGTAGAGAAATGAGTATTACAAATAAAGGAGATATGCCTAAAATTAAGTGAACTAATAGGAGAAAAGAGATGCTCATCAACAGGATGCATAAAATCTAAGAAGAGAAATACTGATATTAGAAAAAAATACTTCATGGATGGAACAAATATATCAGAGAACTCTTCCATAATGAAAGAGAACAACTAGCAATAAACAGAAATATCAACAGACCAGAAATATAAAAATCTGAAGTGAAATCAGCACTGGCCAAATCGAACAGAAACCAAGCAGCAGGACGATATTGAATTGTAATAGAAATTCTGGCAGACTTAGATGATTTTGGCATTGATAAGATATATAATAAATGAAATATACAACAGTAGTGATATACTAGAAGACCTACGTAGATCCATTTTTATAGCACTGCCAAAGAAGCCTGGTGCAAATGAATGTGAACTTCATTGGACAATCAGCTTATCATCTGATTTCTGATGAATAGAATGTGCAACAGAATTAAACTGAAAATAGGACAAGAACATTCGATAATGTATATAACAGAGAACTGTTAGAACTGCTCAATAACTTTTACATATTTGGGAGGGATATTAGAATAATCTAGAAGCTATACTAACAGCAAGCCACCTGTATACAGATATAAAATGAATTCACTAAGTATACAAAAACAGAAAGGTGTGTAAGATGAGGATATATTTTCTTACCAGACATATTCGACCAATACGGTGAGGTGATTCTGAGAGAATAAGAAATTCTACCAAGAGTCGTTATTGGCAAGCACAAGATTAACAACAAAAATATGCAGACAACACTGTGTTGATAGAAGACATAGAAAGAAAAATACAAGAATGCCTCTAGAAAGTAATGAAGGAAAGTGAGAAGAAAGGACTATTCATCAATTGCAAGAAGATAGCATGCATGGTTGTTGGCAAAATTGAACAGCCCAACATGTAAATTACAAATTGGAGAGACTGAAATCAAACAAGTACAACAATTTAATTATCTTGGTGTCTCCAATTCAAAACTTAGGCAGCCATACATTCTGTCCTCTTAGAATTGATGGTTAGTTCTTTCTTCTTGCATTCCTTTCTTACACTTTGTAGAACTGCCCATCATTTAATTTTTGTGTCAACTATCAACACTTTTTCATCTGCATATCTTGTTAGATGCTAAAAAATAAAATAGAAATAATGCACTTCAGATTAAATGTATTAAGAAGACGTTTTTTTTCTTATTTTTTTTTTTTATTATTATTATCAAAAATAGCTAAATATCTCTTCTGTTTTTGTTTTGTTTTTTTGAAACACATATACATTCAACAAATGACATTTATTAAATAGATACAAAGTGTAAAATATGTTCTGCTAGAGAACATTTTTTATATATGAAAACTAACAGAGTCCAATTAACTGCAACCATTCATTACAGGATAAAACAAATTTTCTTACCGTTTGGCTCAGCAAAAGAAATTGTTCAAATCCTCTTGGTCATGATAGACTTTGCCATCATCAATCATAAAAGGAAAACTTTAAATTCACTTCATCATATATAAAATTAGTAAGAACTTATCATAACTTACCTTTTTTACTTTCTATTTGAATGAATATGCTTTATAATTTGATTTAATAGATCAACATAGTGACTTAAAACTGTAATTATAAAATAGAATTTACTCAGCTATAGACAAGATTTAAATTTTCAAGCATTCATTATATCTAAAAAAATTTTGGTAAAAAATAATTCACAAGAATTTCATATCACACATGCAATTTAGCAATGTTAAAAAATGGTGTCTTTTCTTATTCATTAATGTTGTAATGGAATGTCCCATACTCCTTATTGCCTATGTGGACTGACTATATCAGTAGATATATATAGTGAGTACAGGATATACCTGGTGACTTACTTTGGGAATTACTAGTCTGCTAACTGATTCCCTTCCTTTCAGTAGTATATTCTCTTTTACAACAAACCTCTCTTTCTTTCATCTATGTGCATGTTACTGTTCCTTTCATTTGAGTACCACCTTTGTTTGTAATCTCTTTAAGGATACAACAATTAAATAACTTCAAACTGAATAAAACAAAGCACAGTTACCTAATAATTTTCATTGAACTCAGTTCATTTTATTTATCTCTTCAAAGAAGCATCAGTGTTTGTCTATGGTGCTGAAAGTCAGTGTCATTTTTTGAATTTTTTATTTATGTGGCTATTTATAAATATTCTTCATTATTTTTCAAGAAACACCTTTTAAATGATATGAGACATTTTTATTTTCTGATAGATGAATACAGCATTATTTTTGTTTTTTGGCTTTTACATTGTTCACCTGAATCAAAAACATTCAGTCCTCTTCAGTGTATAGAGTAACTTCCAACTCATGATTTAACCTTCGAGGTTATTGGACATTGGATGATCTGATAAAAGGACAATTTTAATGAAAAGTTAATCCTAATATTGTAAGCCACATTCAGATTTTTATCTTAACCAAAAACATTTTGAATTTTTTAAGAGAGAAATATAATTCTGTTTGCTACTACTGCTATTCTTCTTCTTATTATTATTATTATATTTCCAGAATTTTTTGAGCAATTGTTTCATGTAAAAATATTGTGTAATTTGTCTTTACAATAATCCACAAAAATTAAAGCTTAAAACTTTAAATGCTGCCTCAATGCATGAGATTAAATCTTTGCTGAGAAAAAAAAATAACTGATTGTCTGCAGGAGGCAAGATTATATGGTATTACTCATATCAAAATGGTTTTTGTACTTATCTGTTTATTTTTACTCATAGTTTTCATTGAATAACAAAGTGTATGTGTATGTTTGTACTTTGGAAATGCAAAATAAGATCAATCTTATTATTGTATTCCAGGTTTGATATTGTGTTTATTCTGCATCTTGAAGATATCAATATAGCCTTTTCCTTATTTTGTCAACTGAGTTCAAACATATATTTTTATCAAGTTTAATGAAAGATATACATCAATTAAGAAAATAAGAATTAAGAAGTTTGTGTTGAGAGAGGAAATAATTATTTATAGAATAACAAGATGAAATCATGATTTGTCTCTTCTAACTTTTCTGAAATTTTAATTCCAGCATATAATAGACCATAAATAAATGCTTTTAATATGATACCAACCAGAATTGATTTTTCAATACTCACATTATGAAGTCAATCATCTTTTTCTTGGAAAAATATTTATATTTTATTATAACCATAAAACAATTATTGGAAAATTTAATTGTAATATTTTTATAACATTTATTTTGGTAGTGTACTTTATCAACTCCTCTTTGTAGAAATAATAAAGTCAGATTTAGGGAAAAATAAATGTTTAATATGAAAAGTTTAACTATTCCAATTCTCTAGAATAGATAAATCTATTATGCAACTCGAGATTTTATCAGTAGAAATAACCCTTTAAAATCAATAGCATCTCATTCTCTTTAATATTAAGAAACATTATCTTAAATTAGATGAAAATAATATAGTTCATATTAAATATGTAAAGACATAGCATATAGATGAATATATATAATTGTAATGAATACTTATATATGAATAAAAAAATGTAAGAAATAATATGATCATAATATAAGGAAATTGTTTGAAAATAGATTAACTGATAACAAGAATAACTTTAAATATAAAAGTTAATTCTATCAAAATATCATGACAGCATTCTGCATTCTCTATATTTGTCCAAGATTGATGTTGTATAACAGTTTCAATGCAATGAAATAATTCTTTAAATATAGAACTGCAAGATTTTATCTTCCATGCTAAGAAAGTTCCAGTTCAGCTCTTCTACTAAATACATTAGAAGCAGATTTATATAAATACAGGAATAACCAAAATTCACTTGTCAAATTTAGTGTAATTTATGAATCAAAACTACATTAATTATTTTTCTCTTATTCTCAGAATGTTTCAGTTGAGCCCTTTGCTAAGAATTTTGAAATATTACATAAAAATATGATTAAATTGATCACTGAAAAACCTACCAATTTAATATCACAGAATAACTTCATGTGTGTTTTATTCTATATGAAAAAAAATTATTTTGTTATATGACTGCAATGAAATCATCAAATTCATATCTTTAATATTTCTAGTAGAACAGCTCTATTTAAAGCTTTTTTTTTACTGAGAATATGAAAAAATATTTTATAAATTAAAGAACAAATAATAAAACAGTAAATATATATTTTTTAAGTTTACACTTTATATTCACTATTTATTTCATTGGTAGGAAATAAACCTATAATTTTTGTATTCAAATATTTGAAGAGTTTAACCTAATTATTCTTTGAAAATTTATACTAAAATAAGAGTTAGTATATAAAGGTAAAAGTTGATAATTACTACTTTTGGTAACAATTGTCTATTGTTACTAGTTAGAAATTAATGTTCGCAAGGAGAGTTTGAATCTTCAGCCAATCCTCTTTATCTGCTGTTCCAATGTGCAATAACCTTCTGAATTGGTCCTTCACATGCTGATGAGAGAGACAATGAAATCTCCCTCACTATAAACAAACCTGCTGCTACTGCTATTTCTATGTACTGTTTCCCTTCAGGATGTTGGCCACCATGTTTCTCAACAAATTCCTGTTCTTTGTTGCTCTTAATAAATTTTGTCTTTTTATTACCTCTCATAAAACTTGTTCTGCCATTTATTTACTTAAGCTTGCCAGGTAGGATATAATTTATTTTTCTCTATATCTCTTGCCTTTAATCTGCCCTGTATCAATTTTTGCAAAACCCTCTTTCTTCATTAATTTCAAGTTTTCTTTTTCTTCTCCATTTCTCTAAAACTTTGTTGTTGCTCACATCTTTGATCCATGGTATTCTCAACATCCTTCTGTAGAACCACATTTCTGTTACTTCAAGTCTCTGTTTCTTCTGTGAGGAGATTGTCCAGCATTCACTGCCATATTAGAGGACTGATATTATATAACAATTCAGTACTTGTTTTTTATTCCTTTCTTCTTGCTTTCTTTTAATATATGTTGTGTAAGAGTTCTTGTAGTTTCCTTTCAATATTTACTATCAACCCTGTGTCAACTGCATGTCTTCTTTTGTTAAGATTGTGATTGCTATCCTAATCTTACACTCATTTCAATTTTTGAATATTTACAGAATTCATTTTCTGTCCATATGCAGTTGGTTTGCTGCCAGTATAAGTTCTGGATTATTCTAATATCCTTCCCAAATATGTCAAAGTTACCTAGTAGTTCCAACGGTTCTTTGAGACATAATCTTTATGAAACCAGCACACAGTAATGATTAAGATACAAGTATAATTGCTTTATGAATAGATAAAGATGTGTTCAACAAGTATTTTTATCCATAAAGATGAAATGATGATAAATGTTTCTCTACTGCTATTCAGCAGCAATGTTAACTCAGAAATAACTTTTTAAAAATTGTATATTTGGAAAGTCTATGATCAACTTCATTCTCAATTTGGTAAGTATAAACAGTAAATATCCATTCACATATTATTTTTTAGTTTCTGGTTTCAATTCAGATAAACATTTTTTATTTAAAAAAAAAATGGAAAAAAAGCAATTTATAAACAATTTTGAAGTCCAAAATAATGCTGCAATAAACAAGATTTGCCAAACATTCCTGTATAGCTAAGAGGATGTAATGTTTAATGGACAGTACAATTTTACTGTCTTAGTATTTGAATTATGCATTCACTGTTATTAATAGACTTGTATTAAATATAAATTTAATCCACTAATACTGAGTAGCACCTGGCGACTTGAATTTTAAGGTTGCTTCTAGATAATAAAAAACAAAAACAGATATACAATTGATACATTAAATATAGATAAAATATTATAATTACTTTACTACCAACAAATATTGTAAGTTCAAATATATAAAAAAAATATTATTTTAGTGCTGTCCAAAACAGCAGACTCAAATCTGTTTTAATAAATTTAAATTCTATGAAATAGTTCTAAACAACATTGTTTTCTCATCCTTTCTATATGGAGAGCCTCAGTGAATTATATTGAAATCTGATGCTTTTTTTATGGAAATAACAATAGTAATAATATGAAACATTTTGAGCAAATAATCTCATTAAATATTCACTGCAAACCTGTCTTGTGCAGAATTCAGCTAATATGTAATTCTTTTTTATTATTATAAATGTTTTCTGTACTATCAGAAGAACAACAGTTTAAGTCCTCAAATTGAAAACTGAGTTTCATTCAAATAGAATTTTGAGATGAGGGATTTTTAGGACTTGTTCCAATATAATAATTTGTTTTTAATCATATCTTTTTTGTTTCTATACTCTCTGATATCCACTGAGAATATGTTAGCAAGACTGTGATGAAGATAAAATGAGATGAAAGGAAATAAGATGTTCATCTGAAAAAAAATAATTAAATCTTGTCATATAATTATAAATGAATGAACAGAGAAATTATTATGGAATACTTGTTTATTTATGACTTGTGTAATAATCCAGTGCAAAATATTCTCCTTTATCAGATAAGAATGACTGCAAAAGACATGTTTTTTTTTTTAGTTTTATGTTAACAGAATCACTTAGTTTTCATACAAAAACTTTGAAATCTGGTTAGAGGGACAATTGTTTCCTAAGTGAAACTTCATCTTTTCTAAGTTAGAAGTGAATTGTAGGTAAACAAGTTTGAATATGCTTACCTTCATTGGCAATAGGACAGCATCTAAAGCAATTGGATTCATGTTCTTCTCAGAGGCTTCAGTAAAAATAACAACTACTGGTTCACAATCATTGTTTGAAATCATTTTTGCTTCATATCCCAATAAATCCTTTTGTTAAAAATAAGTAAGTTTTTGACGTTTATTTTAAAGAGAACATTTAAGGAACTTACAATTCACTATCAAATCCATGTTAGTTTATTTAGTTTTCTTAGAGATAAATTTCCAAAATGAAAGATTTTCATTTTCTTAAACAGGTTAAGAATAAATTGAAACAAATTGTTAAAGAATAACAAAATCTCAAATGATCATAACACATAAAAATAAAAACTGTTCTTATCTTCAAGATTTTTCTTGAATTTGACATATCATTTTAGTTAAAAGATGAGTTCAAAATTTCCTTTACAATTTGGTAAAGTTATCCTCAGCTATTTTCATAAGTTTGTTGAGGAATGCTATTGACAGAAATTTTTACTGTGATGGAGAGATCAATAAACCTTCAGTACCTGCTATCAATAGATAAAACCATTTTTGAAGTGTGTCTGATGAATACTAATTTATGAAAGAGTACTGGAAGCTTCTTGGTCTCACCAATATCCAAAAATATGCTCCAATGATAAAACATCAGAATATTTTTTTAATTTCTTCTTGATCAAGCCAACAATTTTTCAGCACCTCTTTGTACCATTTTGAAGTCTGCTAAAGTAATTCCAGATCTCCATGTAAGTAAAATAATGCTGTAAAGTTCAGTTATTATTGTATGACCTCATTATTTCCATTATTCAGCTGTCATCTTATGCAGTACAAGTGATTTATTGCTTTTCATTGATTCACAGCAGGACAGTGGACAGATAAGACACTTCAGGTTTTTGAGGATCACCAAAGATATCTAGTGACACAACAGAAGTGTTTCTGTAGAATTTGGAAGTTTCATTTTTACAATGATCATTTCACTGCCTCTCAGAATTTTCTCTATCTGTAAAGAAATTTTAGTCAATAGTAATGGTAATGGTAATATAAGGAAACATTTTGCATTAATTCATTCAGCCAGCACTCATTTCAGTTATAAAATATTTCTCTTAAAACAATTTTTCAGGAAAATAGGTTTCTCAAGTCCAGTAGCTATGGTTTTTTGTAGTTTATTTTCCTTTTATTTGAAGTAGTATCCAATGTGAACATTTTAATTGTCATTATTTTCTATTTAAGTTACATGTGCTATCTATTTTAGCTGTTGCTTTTGTTGAAGGTCCTCAAGTGATGTGCTTTCTTTTATTTGGTACACTTCTTTGTTTAGGATTCTGATAGTCTTCACCAAAAATCCACAGTCTTTACTCACTCAAAGCCATTTTTAACTATTGGTCATAGAAAGCAATTATATACTGCTGACAGTTTAGATATTTCTGAACAACTTGGTGTCATGCCTGAAATTCATATGAAAATCTCAAATGTGACTCAAGTTTTCAAGTTAATGTTTTGGTTTCGTATAAATTTGTGGAAATGGACAAAAGTCCTTCGGGCACAACTTTTATGCTATGTGCAATTTCCTTGTCTTCTGTACTAAATTTTTATAGTCAAGGTATTTGAAGTTTTTCATATTTACTAATTCTACATCCTAAATTTTCATGATAGATTCAAGGTACACACCATCACAGATTTATTCCAATTCCAGATCATAGTTTCTGCTTTGGAATGATTTATCTTAACTTCTGTTTCTTGGAACACTAATTTAGAGAATGTTGATATATTTCTACAAGAACATTCTTATCCCAACTATAAATACCTAGGTCATCAGCATAGAATCATCATCAGGTATATTGGCCTCGGGAGGGTAAGCATGATCGATGTCTTCTATTAGTAGATTCATTTGAGGTGAGACATGGAATGTTTAAATGCTCATTGTCCAGAGGAAGTCTATATTCATTTGATCATATGCTGCTGTATGATCAACAGAGTAGGTATACAATTTTCTCTTGGAGTACAATTTCCTGGAGTTTTTTGATGACATATATGCCATTATTACATCCCTTACCAGAACCAAATTGAGTCTTTTATGTCTTGAGGAATTGACTTTAATAAAATGATGAAAACTTAGTTGTTCGTTAATACTTTTATCATAATGGCTCCAACTGAGATACCTCTGTATATGTGAGGGTCTTTAGAGCTACATTTTTGCTTCCTTAGTACATTATTGTATGATAAATGCTACTTTTTGGGATGAATTTCTGATTCCAGACTTCTTTCATAAAATTGAGAAGCTTGTTATTGAATTGGGGAAAAAAGTAATCTATTTTCAAAAGTTCAGCTTCATTGTCAAAGGTTGAAATGTGATTCAAAGTCTTTTTTTTAAAAACCAGGTCTATTCTTCGGTGTTGCTTTTGATTGTTTGATATTATTACTATTTTTTTTTTTTCATTTTCTTCACATTTTAACACATTTTCTGCTTGGCTTCATTAATTTTGTTTCCAATTTCCCAGAGTTATTGGTTTCTCAAAGAATTAATTATTTTTATTTTTTTTGTTAATTGTTTAGCATTTTCCCTTCTAATTTTTAAGATGCTGAAGTCATTACATTACTCCAATTAGGCCAATTCCATGTGAAGCAATGTTTTATGAGATGACTGAACTATGTGATAAGGATGAAGTTCTTGAGTAACAAAAATTTAACAAAAGTTCTCTATTGCTATTTGAGGCTTCCATTTCAAAGAGTGATGTTTTCTTACCACCAAAGGATCAGTGGTACTCGAAAATACTTGAGGTAGTATTAAAGCCCACATTAATGCACAGTTTTCTGTTTTTTTTCTAATATAAATAATTTACTTAGAATTTCTCTTCTTCTAAAACACCATTTTTTTCAGTTTGGCCATAAGCTGATATCACACAGATCTCAGGCCAGAAAGAAGCAAATGTTGGCAGCTATCAGTTCTTTCTGATTGCTGTAAAATATTGTCTATTACAATATCTGGTGAATTGTATATTACAATTTTAACTCTATATTGTTTTTTCTCCTTGTGGCCAGTTCAAAATAAGTTGTATCCTAAATTAACAATGGTGTTACTACCAAGTCAATGCACCTCTTGTATACAGGTCACATCAAGGTTTGCTGTCTTACATTCTTCTAAAAAGAAGTGCATGCTGAAGTTATTTTATCCAGACTGGACACTGATTTGTCATATTTTCCACTTGAAGATCTTTTGATTTTGTAATTATTGATAGGTTAACAGATTTTTTTTTTTACCTCATCCTGGTGTGTCTCTGAGGGACATGGCTCTTGGTAACCCATACAGTATTCAGTTATATTTTGAGACATTCTCATGAAGTCAAAAAAGTTGTTTTTTATCAAACTTTCCTTCTAGATTGATGACTATTAAGATGGCTACTGATTTCTATCTACCCATTTGGTTTTATATCAGTTTCACCGTAGCTGAGGGTGTTCATCTCACTCACATATAAAAACACATATAACAAGTTAAATTTATATTTATTTTTAAGGTCATCAGATATTACAAGGTTTCCTTATTAAAAATCTTTTACAAGATTTATATTTTAGTTCAAAGTTTGATTCTCAGAGATAAGTTTTAGATATTTGGTGCATATTGAGTATCCCTCATATTTTATAATATTGATGATATATTTATTTGATATTTTTATTAGATAAATCTCAACTAGTCTAACCAACCATGGTGTATCATTCAAAATGCAACTTCACAAACCACTTTTAACACATTCAGTCTTTTATAGCATTTTCACTATAAAGTGCAAAAAAACATATTGTTCCTTTCATTTTCAATATTAGAATCAGTAAACAAAAATATGCTAATTTTGACAAAAACATTTCTTTAATAATACTGATATGATATCAATTTTTTATTTATTTTTTCTAAGTATTCACTCAGTACAAGGTACAAGAAGCACTCAATGTAGAGTGTTACTAAATGAAATTGTTGTATGGATGTAAAAGGAGGAAATAAATGCAGATTATGTGGAGGTACAGATATCAGTTATCACAAGATTTGAAGAAAGTAAGATTGTAATGATCAGGGAAGTATCCTTGCAGGAGTCTGTCCTACAAAGTAGTGGTTCTCTTATCAATGGAATATGAAAGAAATAAAGAGGACGAATCAATCTTGTGTACATGGCCTTAGCTATAAATTTCTGGTGAAACTAAGAAATGTAGCTCATCTGAATATTTGCCATGGAAATAGCAATAGAGTAGTGACAGGCATGGGATGTTTCATCTATGAGAAAGTGGCTGTCGGATTCAGAATAATTGATTGCCCATAAGGCTATGCAAATAATTTTGAATGCTATCAAGGCTGGAATGTGAGGATTGGGTAGCTCCAGCCCAGATATGGCAGCAATATTCTATTTTTGATTAGAATTGACTCTTGTAAAGACAGGCCATAGCAGGTACTTGCTGGAATCATCCAAGAAATTTCCAGCATCTTTACATATATGTGAGTTCTACTTGAGGTCTAGTGTGAAATTGAGTGTCAGTAGATATTTCAATGTCATTTCAGTTCTCATAAATATGACATCTGACAGATATATACTAAAAGAAATAAAATTGCAATACCCTGAAATGTTTTTTTTTTAATTTACTCAAGATTAAACATAGAAGCAGTATAGTTGACAGACAGTAAATGATTGCATATACAGATAAATATATGCACAGATGCTAAAGCAAGGAATGTATCAACAATACTCAGATCACATATTTATATATCCTCTTTGGGTGTTAACACATTCCTTGACTCTTCTATAAAAACAATTATAAATATGGGAAATGCTATCCTGCAATGCATTTTATACTTCGTGTGCCAGTTGATATAATACTGCAAGAGTTGTAGATGGGCAAAGTGAATCATCATTCTATTATGTCCTAATACTTGCTAAATGTGGGGACAGGTCTGATGATCAGGTTGGCAGGGGATTTTGGCAAACATCTTGCAAAGCATGTTGAGCAGCATAGACATAATGTTGATGTGTATGATTCTACTGGAGCATCAATAATGGCAGCAAATCATGTTGAAAAGTGTTCTGAATATACCTGACATGGTTCAATGTTTCCTCAACAAATACCAAAGGTAAGCAATTTATGACACCCAACAACATGTATCAAGGAGTGTGTAGTTGGCTTATATGCTGCAGAAGATATCACTCCCCAGACTTATGTCACAGATACAAATGATCATCACTTGCAGATCTAGAATTAGCCCTCAAGAATAAACACGACAGAATGCCATTCAATCCCCCTAGTGACACTCTCAAAACACCACTGGAGGCATGGAGACATACATGACCTTGTTGTGGTATAAGTGGACATCTGGCTCCAGGCACATTGTCCTACTGCAAATAAATTCATTATGGTCTGTGTTGACACCCTAGGGCCACATTTGCTTTGATCAGTGTTCAGTCTGATACTGCTACTCTTAAACTGTGTCAGTCTTGGCTAGCATCAGTCGATAGATAAATAGATTATGAAAAGATGTGTCTTAACCTAATAAATAAAACTGTATGTCTGAAACTTCAAGTTGGAAGAGAAGTTGTTTGAACTTTTATTTATCTATTAAATATTTTTTCACTTTATTTGCAAAGATCTGCTCATCTTGAATGAATTAACCTCCAATAATTTACTAGTCAACATGTTTTACTAAGCAAAAATGATATTTGTTTATATATATACGGTTGTAATCTTCTGGTAGGTAGAGAGAGAGAATTCAAGGATAGACTTTCTGTGCTATCAGAATCTATTTACATTGCTTAAGTTTTTATCATGTCAAGAAGAATTTGAAGGAAAAACATGGAGTTTTCAAGAGGATAATGGTTATCAATGCTACAAAATCATAAATACTTTTTCACAAATTCTTTATTCATAGTAACTAAATTTAAAAAATTAAAAAATAAGAATGTTGTATCCATTTTGTCAATTCTCAAGTTTGTTGAAGAGAAACTTCATATATTGAAACTGAAAAGGTTTCCTTTGATTTTCTTTACAAGAATTTTTTATCCACTTTTAACATTCATTGCTTGTCTTTAACAGAAAACTAATTATGTAAAATAAGCAAAATTAATTATTAGTATAAATTGAATCACAAATTTATTTCTGAATCTTATTTGACATGTGTTCAATCTTGAACTTTTCCTTGAATCTAACAAAAATAACAAATTTTGCAGATTATTGCATTTTCTAATATCATCACACAAATATTTTGTAACCAACTTGCAATTAAATATTTTTTATATTTATGTTTGTGCTTTTATGACATATTTACTGAATTTACTTCTTTTTCCTAATTCACAATTATCCCTTTTACTTGGCCTATACTTCCCTTCTTAGATGAGCCTCTCCTGCTTTTCCTTTACTCTTTATTTCTGCCTCTATAGATTAACCACATTATAATCAATATTCACATATTTGTGTGTCTGATCAGAATAATTTGGACTGATTTCAATCAAATCTTAACTAAAGAATTCAAGTTAACAGTTTACTTTTAGGCCAAAAAGTGACACTGGCAACATTTGAAATACACAGAAATTTAAATTTAAATATTGCCTTCATCAAATACAATTCAGATATTTCAAAGGAGATATAGGGACAAACATATAATGCATATATGTTTGCTCTCATTTATAGATTTCCCCAGTTAAGCTGAAATGGTTTAATCAAGTTTGCTAACAGATAATTAAATTTGTACAAGGAAATCCTGATGATTTAATCAGTAAAATTTTCAACTAGACTGCAGGTGGCTATGCCCAACGTCATAAAAAAATTCAAAGCCATAACGAAATCATGCAAATAAATAAAAAAATCTTAGAAAGGGACAGAAAAATCAAGAAGAGAACAATGTTGGAAAAGTCAAATAGAGAAGGAAAAAAAAAAGGAATGAGATATTCAGCTTGTGCCAAAATGTTGTTAATCATTAGGTGTAACACTTACACATCAGAAGTGTTTAGCCTGGAGTATGAAATGAATGACTTGAAAATTGCAAACTAAGACTTTTTTGCTGTAATTCTTTCTTGGTTGGCTTCACACATAGGATTGTCATCTCAGTTATTATCTAAAAGTTACAAGAATATTCCAAGAATAATATTACTCCTAAGAAAAATATAGTAATTATAAACATGTACGATATTGAAGGTTGTAATCCAAAGAAAGAGCTGCTTGAAAATTTGCTTTTGATTTTAGGCCTGGCTGATTTGAAAATATATGACTAAATAAAAATTTAACTTATTGTTAAGCATTATGAATAAATTTAGACTAATATTCCCATCTTTGTTACTTTTAACATTTCATTAAATGTTCTCTCCATGAATTGAGTAAGTTCCAGAGTGCCTTCAAATGGAACCATTTATTTTTTTTTATAAGAAATTTTTTGATTCCACTTAGTGTCCTTCCATTTGCTTAGTGCAGTGGTCCCTAAATGGTGCAACACCTCTCATAAGTGTGACAGGTAAGGATAGCAGGTGAGATGGAATGATTGAAAGACAATCAAAGATTTAGAAACATTTTCAAAAAATTTATATGCCAAAAATAAATATGATTTCAAAATTTAAAATATTATTATGGATTACTTGTAATTGCATGCATGAGTCCCAATATAAATAGTTATAAATAATTATTGACTGATTTTATCATTGTGATATTTTTGCATTATATCAAGTATTAAGAATATAGTAACTAGGGTCTGCAAATTGGAGGAGAGAGTTATCAATGATAATGTTCTGATTTCAAATCCACAGTTGTTTCCATTTAACCCTCTTCCTGTTTTTCTTTTATTTTTAAATGTACTTTTTATCACAGAAAATTTAGTAAGGTATAAGCAAATTTTAATTCTGAAAAAGTTGCAGTTTGTTGAATTTTTTATCACATCATCATCATCATCATTTCACATAAAGACAATTTCTGCTGAGAATAAAATGAGTAGATCAATATTTTTCTATGTCCTCTTCACTTGAAGAAGAGTTTTTAATAAAAGTTATATTCTAAACAATTGCAAATTTTTACTTTTTCACTACTGCATTATCCACAACTCAAGTTTCCCTGTGTGATGTTAGAAATATTGGTTACATATTAAATAGAAAGTCAATATTCTTGATATTTTTAAAACTTAAACTGCTTAAACAGCTGTTAATACAATCAACAATCATCTTTTGTATTGTTATATTTTGCTTTCATTCAGTTCTAAATGAATGTCTTGCATAAATTCATGTAAAATTTGTTTAGAAATTTTGTTTTGTTGAGTTAGTAATGCTATGTGTCCATAATATTTATTAAGAAAAATCAAAAACTTTGTGAATCTTTTATTATTACCAAATGTAAATTAGAAAAAAACTGGATAGTCATCAGATTGACAAAATATAAAAAAACAGGATTAAAAAACCCATTAAAACAGGATTAAAAAAACCCATTAAAACAGGATTTAAAAAAAAACATTAAAAATAGGGAAAAAAACATTAGAAACTAGCAATTTTAGCAGCTCTCAAAACAAATAAAAATTTCTGCTTATTTTTAAGTACTGTCTTTGAATATTGCAGTGTGAAAATACTTGCCTTTCTCATTATTATGTAAATATATTTTTTAATTTTTTGTGTTGTTACTAAAAAATTTTGTCATTGATTTTATTACAGAAATACGAGTTTCTTTTAATATTATTATTGATAGTTGATATTTTTATTTTATAACGTTATAAAGGAACATGTGGATGAGGTGGTGGGGTGATAAGCTTATGTCAGGTGAGTAGATCCCAGCAAGGAGTGACAATGTTGGCATTAAATTTGGTAAAAGAATTAATAAAGAATGTTAATTAATTTTGAGAAATTAGATGGGTTTGGGTGGTTCTTAAGGAATGAAACTTGAATATTAATTTGGAGATATTTTTTTGTCATTACTAAAATAAAACGTAGTAAATATATTTTATCAAATAGTAAAGCCATTCTTAAACCTTGAAATATAAATGTTTACTAATGTCAGAATAAAAATCATACAAAAAAATGCAATTATGACTGTACATGAAAAGGTTCTACAAAAGGAAATTTACTCCAAACTGATTTGATTCACCCCAATATTATGTAGTGGAACAACAACTGTTGTTTAGCGCTTTTTGGCAACTTTGTCTGTTAGATTTAATCTTTGAATCCCTTTCCTTGATATAATCTTGTTATTCTGATATCCTGGAATGGGTTCTATCAGTGATCAAACAGAGAGAAGACTACTTGAGACTTAATCATACAAGCAAGACAATATTTCCAGTAGTCAGTTGGCAGATGAGATTAAAATGAATCAATTATCTGGGATAGAAATGCATATATAAACAGTTCAGAGTCTCTTCATGAATTATGCTAATGAGTCACTGCTGACATTGTTAGTCTTTCTAGATAACTTTTCATGACCCACGCAAAAAGATTTTACTTAAATTCTTTGAATAGGACATAATTGCATCAGGTGCTGTGATATAAATGGCAAAGAATGTTTCTGCTAATTGATTCTGAGAAGTATGATGCCAATAATTTCGACTGAGTTCTTGATTTTTATAAGACTTGATTTTAAATTTGCAATCATGGACGTCATTATACCAACTCTACAATTACAAGTTACTTTTCTAGACCTACTAATTGTAAAAAATAAAAAAAACTCTCTCAATTCCAAATAATGAAGCTTTACACTTAATGGCTGATCAGGTTGGACTGTACTTAAATAATCTTCTATTTAACAGAGTTAAAGTAATAACAAAAAGAACTTGATTAAATATATATTATTTCTCATTTAGGTTTTGAAAATTAAGAATGCTAATGTTTTATTTTTTGTCTCTCAAATTTTAAGAACTGTAAATTGTATGATTTCTTATTTTTTTGTAATAAGATATATTTGTGTTCTACTCATAAATTGCAAAAATTAACCATAGATTTTCCTCCAGATTTTTTTATATTTTAACTTATATACAATATTTTATGTTCTTATTTATTCCTAATTTTGTAGAATATATACAATATTTAATTATTTCCTGTTAAATTACCACAGGATATGATTTTGGTAAATAAGTGTCTGTATTCAGATAGCAGAGTTTCTGCCTAATCTCTCTTTGGTTTCTGTCTACAATTACTGAGTAAGAATGCAGATTTAATGTTATAATGTTCGGTTTCAGCTTTATAGTCAAAATAGCTTTCTTTCTAGTTGAGGAAATATTTATAGCACTTTTCAAGGCAAATCCCACAGCACAACCTGAGAAGTTCATAATGTTTCTGAGCTGTGATTTTTATTACTTGTGGAATATAAAAAGACATTAACAATGTCATTTATAGTATAATTTCCTCACAACACCTAGAGGCAAAATAAGAAATTAACTTTCTTCCTTTTTGTCTCTCATTCATTTAGTTATCCATTTCTCTCTCTATTTTTCTTTATTTGTCCTTTTATTTTTTTTCAGTATTGTTCTTTTTTTCTTTCTTTAATTATTTACTTTCATTGATATTTTTCTTTTCCTTCTCATTTATTTTTGTTTTATTTGTTCTCTTTTCATTCATTTTTTTTTCTTTTCCCACCTTAACTTATTTTTATCTTTTAATTCTTCATATCATTCTCTCAATATTTTTTATTCTAATAACCCATTTTTCTTTCCATTAATCTTTACTTCCTTTAATTATTTTCAAAACCAATTCATTGTTTTTTTTTCTCCACGACACATATTTTTTGTCTTCCCATTTTCTTCATTTTCTTGAATTCTGTCCTTTTTTTCTTTAATACCCATTTCATCAATTATTACATCCTTCTTTTTTGCTATTTTTCTTAAAAATTCTTTCTTTTTTTTTCATCCCTTTTTCATTATTTATTTCTTTTCTCACCTTTTTTATTTTCATTTCATTTATATAATTTTTTTATCTCTCCTCTTCTTTAATTTCTTCTTTCTTTGCTTTTATTTCATTCAAAAACTCCTTCTCCATATTCCTTCATTTGCTTCTATTTGTTCTTCTTTCTGCACTTTTCTCTTTAATTGATCATCTTCATTCCCATACAATCACTGAAGTTAAGTAATGTCAAGTCTGGTTAGTACTTAGATGGGTGCTTGCTTGGAAATACTAGTTGCTGTAAACTTGGATGTGCAGGGGGTGTAATAAATAACAGCTTGGATTTGTTGATTGGAGACCTGAATTGCAATTCCAGTTGGTTTGGTTATATTCACTTATGCACATATACCCTTGAGAAAGGTATATGAATCCACCTCCTCTCTCTCCAGCTATAGGTTAATTAGTAAGACTTGTATCATTAAAATCATTATTATCTCAAAGACTTACAATCTAAAAATATTTTCTGGTTTTAAATAACCTGAAAAGGGTTGATAAGCCATAGAAAACAAATCAACCAATCTTTAATTCATCTTTCATTATTTTATATAAAATTTATATATTTTCTCGTATTTCTTTTTCTATCTCATTTCTTCCCTCCATTTTAAATTCATCTTCTTTCCATAATAATTTCCTTCGCTCTCTTATTTTCCATTATTCTTTTAGTTTTCTGACTATTTTCATTGCTCCTAAATAATTTCATAAAATTCAGCCATAAATTCTTGACATTAGAACAGAACAGAATCAGGATTCTACTTGTTCCCAATAAAATTCCATAAAATGTTGCTTATTCGTTGGGAATATTTCTTGTTAGTATCAAATAAACTCACATTTGCTCGAGGGAGAGCAATTTTTTTTTTTTTTTTTTTTGCATTCAATTTTGTTTCTCTCTTCATGTTTGATTGAACATGGATTTAGAATGTCATGCCAAAGACAAATACTCATGCTGCTGCTGACAACAACAGGTTTTGATGAAAGTTGCAGTGTGTAGTGTTACTTTCCAGCTACCAATTAAAATAACTCACTTGATTAGATTCAAAAACAAAATATCACTACCATAATGTCATACATTTTATTGCTGAAATATGGGATGACCTTTTTATTTTAATAACAACTTCAGAAAGAAATATATTGTGGGTAAAAATACACTCGTGTGGGGGTTATTAGACCCCCAATGAAGCTTGATAAGACTGGAATTAAATGTGAAAAAAGAACTAAATTAGTCATCAGAGATTACATGGGTTGTCAGAGTTCTTATATTAACTTATGAATATTAACTAACTTGAAGCTAAGTTATTATAATTGACAATGACACTATACCCACCCACTACTCTAACAAAATCAGGCAAAAATGATAACAATAATTTTCTTCCTTGGATAAAATAATAACTTATTGTGGAAATTAAGTTATTTGCATGGAGTTCTATTCATTCACTTGGTGTTTTCTCAGAATAATTTAAAAATATAAAAAAAAACCTTTTATAAAAAACTCAGCCTGAGCCAACCAATGGAACATGTGGTTTATTTACATAGATATGTTCATGGGGGTAGGGGCAAGGAAAGTAAATTATCAGAACTCAGTTAGATGACTAACTGGCCATGTAATTTCCAGAACAGAATTCTTAGAGAATGTAAATTAATAGTCACAGTATGCAAATACATCATTGGTATCAAGCCCGCTCAATTAATTATATATATATATATATATATATATATATATACACACACACACACACACACACACAAAAGTGAAGGGATCACTTTAGGGCAGTGTTTCCCAAAAAGTGCAGCAGAAGAGCTGAGGCAGAATGATTGAAAGACAAAAAATTCATATGCCAAAAATAAATATGATTTCAAAATTTAAAATATTATTATGAATTACTTGTAATTGCATGCATGAATCCCAATTCAAATAATTATAAATAATTATTTACCGCTTTTAGCATTGTAGTTTTTTGCATTATATCAAGTATTAAGAATATAATAACTTGGAGGATAGAGTTATCAATGTTCTGACTTCAAATCCACAGTTGTCTCACTTTAACATTTTCTCTGTTTTTTTTTTTTTATTTTTAAATGTACCTTTTATCACAGAAAATTCCAAAAATGTGGCCTAGAGAAAAAAAGTTTGGGAAGCATTGCCTTAATGATTTCTGCCATGATCATCAGAGAGAAAAGACACAGGAAGAAAAGGCCACACAATTATCACTACAATCTTTGAAAAGAGGAATAATGTGCAGATACATAAGACTGTTGTTTTGTCATCATTGATGTGAATTCAAAGTTCACATTACTGGATAATGCTGTCATATATTAGAATTGGGCAAAGGAAAATGCTAATCTGAGACACTTGTGCAACAAACAACTAAAACTACAAGTTGGAAAAATCTTGTAACAAGATTCTAAAATTAGTTCTTCTACATATTTTCCATTCTGCTACTTGAGTAAGAGACAATCAACATAATGGAGTAAGTGTCATATTTTGGATTCAAATCACATTATATAATATATTTTTGTAATAAAAACATTTTCTTAAATATAATATCTGATATATTTTTAAAGTAAGTATTACATTTTTATTTTGTTCTCTATAAGATGTAAATATTTGAACATAGAACATAGATAAGATTATTTTTCATTTTTTAACTGCTGATTGAATAGATTGCTAGGGTTTAGCTAATAAAAAAAGCCAGATTGCAAGAAACTAGAAATTCAAGTTCATATCACTTTTTCCCCCACCCATCTCTGAGAAGCATTAACTTAGAAACAATTCTTTTTTTTCCAATTTGCAGAATTCTTCATGTGTGTGCACCAAAACAATGACAACTATAAAGTTAAACCAACTACATCTTGTTAGTTATTTTTGTTGCTTTAAGAATTTTCTTCACAATTTTTAGAATTGATCTGTCAGTGTCAGCAGTAAGGCAGAAAGAATCTCAGATTAGGAGAAAACTGTAAAATTGGCTTGAAATTTTTCTTTCTCTCAATTTCTGTTAAAGACAAAAATGACACTCAATTATTTGAAATTACTCTGTAATATAGGTTCTTATATTCAATGTATTTTTTTAATAATATCCTCATTTTATTGTTACTTCTCTCCCGGTATTTTAGCTGAATGCTTCCTTTTCTTCTTCTTGTGCTGTGTCTCTTCAAGACGTTGGCAATCATGGCTTTCCACAACTCCCTGTCCCTTGTAGCTGTTAATAAACCATGTCCTCCTGCTATTTTTCCCAGGCCCTTTTCTCTCATCCATTTAATGAAGCTTATCAAGTATGTCATGCATTGTTTTCCTCTGTCTTTCTTGCCCTCTATCTGTCCCGTGAGTATCAGGTTTTCCAAGCCCTCTTTTTCTTATTATATGCCCTAGAAACCACAACTGTTTCTTCCTGATGTTAAGTCTTAGTTTCCTTTTTGTTTCCAGTTTCTCCAAAACTTTGTCATTACTCACATGTTCAGTCTATGGTATCCTCAACATCCTTCTGTAGAACTACATTTCTGTTGCTTCAAGTCTCCTTGTCATCTTTGAGGACATTGTCTAGCACTCACTGTTTGGTACTCTTTTCCTTATTTCTAGCAAAATTTTCCTATTTCTCTGTACTCTCCTTAGCTTTTGGAATCCTTCCATGGCTATCCCAATAGACCTTCAGATCTCAGTGTCACTCTTCACTCAGCTTTATTTAAACTGGATTTTTGATGAACAAGATGTTATTTCAAAGTCAGAACTATACAAAGGTTTACAGAGCTTGACTCTTTAACTCCAATTTGTCTAGTTTTCACAAAATATTTACTAAATTTACCAAAATACATTCACAAAAAATATTTCAACTCATAAAATATGAAAAATTACTTTGTTGGTTAAGTTGGTACCATTCATTTATTTTGATGATATTTTTGGTTGAGTGACTAAAAGGCTCTTTTATATTTGTAGCTGATCCCATATTTAGTGACTTATAAACAGTTGACAATTGAAAGAAAGAATTAAACCAAGAGAAAAAAAAACCCACAAATAATGAAAAGTATTAGAATATAAGTAAATTAAAGGCAATATCTATTTCTATAGTAATCTCAAGTCACATTCTGATAAAACACATTGTCACTGCTGACCCATGAATCCATTAATGAACTCTGTTTATGATGTGCTTTCAGGTGGAGGAAAGATTAATGTCTACAAGCCTATTCTGGTCTAATCTTTGATTCTATTGTCAGAAACAATGACAATAATGTTGATAATATAAATGCCAGAACCAGAATTTAGTCATGAGTTGATTTTATATTGTTTTTCTTAAAACGAAAGCATTACAGAATTTAAAATTCAAAATAATCAAGTTGATCCAAACAGAACTGAAAACGCAATAGAATATTTTTTCATAAATCAAGAAGATAAATTTGTAAATTGAAAAACAACTATTTGAAATCATAATAAAAAATTTTCTTTGCCAAATATGAATCTGTAATCTGTTTTTAAATTGAAAAAATGCGTTCATGAATTTTCACAGAGTTCTTTAGTTATTCTTATGGCAATGAGTTTGTGTTTAGCATTTTGATTGCTTAACAAAATTTGCTGATACTAGATTTATTCTTCACTGAAGACAATAAAATTTGTGTATATAGCTTTGCTGAAGGAAATCCACATTTTCATTTACATGAATACATTTGATATATATTCATTTGTGTGACATTTTAAATGAATTTACAAAATACATACATGAAAACCAATCAACATCAGGCAAACAGTTTTATTTCAAACCTAAAATTAAAATTGAATTCATAGAAGGTTTTCTCAAATCTGAAAGTATATGTCCTTTAATATAAAATATAGCAATAAATAATATCTACTATTAAAATATTCATCGAAATATATGTCCAAAATTAGAAAATATCATATTTTCTGTTGACTCTAGATAATCAGCAATATCTGAATTGTAATTAAAGCTAATAATTTACTTAACTTTTACTAACTTAATTGCATATAGAGATGATGTTATAATACCAAAATATTATACCTTTTACTGTTGTATTATTTCAATTTCTCCTATCAATATAATTTTTTAAGAAAGTGACTTTCATTATCCAATAAGAATTGAAAAGTATAACTTATTGGATGCTGATAGTCTGAAAAATGTCTTAGTAGTTGTGACTTTGCTCAGATATATTGAGTGATGGGGATATTTTGGAAAGCACATATGAAAAGTATGTTCCATTTTACATCAGATTAAGGAATAACACTTACATACCATGATTTCTTATTTTATATGTTGTGTTCCTCCTGGACACAGACAATCATAACTCTCTACAACTTCCTATCCTTTGTAGCTTTAAACAGTATTTGTCTCTTTACTATACATCCCAGTTCATATTCTACCCTTCATTTATACAAGACCATTAGGTAGGTGTTGTATCCTAGAAGAGGTTACTGAATTAGGAATAACCAAAACAGAGGTTAGAAATGAAATGGTAATCTTTATAACGTCAACAAAATACAATATTCTCCAGTGGTGTGAAGTAGGTAAACCACTGCTAGTGGTGGATTACTTAGACAACATTTACAATAGGATCCAATGTATTTATGAGGACTGGGATATACCCATTAGTGTTCATAGCTACAGTATATAACAGTAGGCTATTCACTGTTTCTCTCTGTCCCTCTTACCTTCAATATGTCCTGTGAGTATTACATTCTTTTTTTCCCCATATCTCTTAAAAATTTCAACTCTCTTTCTGATCCTAAGCAAAAGAGCCCTTTTATTCCTATTTTCCTTCAAGTTTCCTTGTTACTCACATTTTCTATCCATGGTGTGTTCAGCATCCTCCTTTAAAACTGGATCTCTCTTGTCTCAAATCTTCTTTATATTTGTGAGGAATCATCCTGTATTTCATGTTATATAGGAGGATTGATATAAAGTAAAATATCATTTTTAGACTTCAACTATTAAAGCTTTTATTTTCCATTTGTTTAAACATTTTCTTGCAGTCATTTGCAGTGATGTCAAAACCATCAGCAATGAAGCTTGAGGCAAGAGCCATTAGCCAAATGTTTAACTGAAATTTTCAAGTAAATTTTTCTGCACAGTTAGTAGTAATATTTTCAGGCAAGATTAATCAATGGATTGAATAATTGTCATCTTCAAGCAACTCTTCAAATATTTGTGCTATTTCCCATGGTTCTTGCTAAACGCTTCATTGCTTGTCAAAAATTGATAATAATATAGCAAGAACCAACTGCTCCAAATGTTATCAAATTGTTTTTAATTTCTCAAACCGAAACTGTCACTGTTTTTGTATTTTCTCAGAATTCATGTTTGTAAACCATACAATCAAAAATTTAATTTGCTAAATAAAGCATTTAGTATTTTCTGATTTTTGTTCTTTTGTATAATTCATGTTACTAATTCATAAAATCTTTGTACACAAGTGTAAATTTATATACATGCATGTATATTATATAAATCACCTTCATAAAATTAAAAACATTAGTGACTACTTTCACTCTTCCCAGAATAACAATGAAAATGTACTGTTCAGGAAATAGATTGCTAATACCCATGTGAGTTATACTTGGCAATTCTCATCTGAGAGTAAAAGCCAGAAACTTGTGTGTGTGCTAATAGATTTGACAGTTATTTGTTTTTCTTGAGTATTACAAGCTATATACCTTATACTATTGATTGATGACAGATTAAACAGCTTGAGTAAGCAACAACAAAAAGAGAAAAAAATCAATAAATTTAGTTTGTATTTCTTACCAGACAAAATACTCTAAATTCGTAATGACAAGCTATAAATTTGCATATGTGATTTTTATTTTGTCAGCAACTTTTTTGTCCAACTTTTTACTTTTCTTTCCTCAAAATAGTTTGACTCTTGGTTTCTTTGTATTTGATTCTGTCAAATAGCCAACACCTTGGCTTCTTAATTTATCCACAAGGGTACAACAAAAAGTCCTTTCATATGCACTCTGGGGGTTTCTTCATTATAAAATAACTGTTGCTTTGTATGCTTTTTATTTTGTTTTATTTCACTATATAGTCTAACAATATGAATTCACACTATAATTTTTTCAGCAATTAGCAAACTTTATCTTAAACAGATTCAGTCATGGATGTGTGGATACTGAAATTATTTATGAGTATCAAGCAAAAATAGTCATAAGTAACATTTTATTTATGTAATATTTTCATCTCTACTCTCCAAATGACATTGAATATAGGTTCATCAGTAAGTTTATAGCCTAAAGATGAAAAAAATATTTAGCTGACAAAATATTTTTCAACATAATCTCTTTCTTTTTCAATGCCCTTAATCCAACACATTTCTACAAATCAAATATTATATAGTCAAATATTTCAGAATAAAATTCAGTTAATAATTACAGATTTATTGACCCCCTCCTTTCATATATCTAATGCTGTCATACATCTTTGAAATTTAATTCATATTGTCTCTTTTCCTCTACCATTTTTTATCAGGCTTACTCTTTGAAAAACTTCTTTCACATTCTTTAGGCTTCATTTAACTTTAGTACTAAACAGTATTATATCCTAATCAGGTGACACATTAGAAAAGCATTGAAACTTCTGCTAGGATTAACATCTTTACTATTCTTAGTGTGAGGAAACAAAAATCTGCAGTAAAATATATTGTAAATGAAAATTTCCCACAGAGAAAGTACATCACAGAGTTATCGGTAGATCAAACATCATAGTTTTGGGTGTTGCAGCCTCCAAAAGGGGTAAAATGCCCTATTCTTTTATAAGTTTGGAAAAAGGGAGGTGCTGACACATACTAAAAGGCCCTGAGGTCCCATGTATTCCTAGAGCTTACATCCAAGTCATTAGAGGCAAACTATGTATAAACCCAGCCATGAAGGTAAAGTTCTGCAAAGTTAACTTTGCTGATTTCTGGTCAGTAGGCCTGATCTCACCATGTGGACCATTTTGCAGCAAAATCCAACAAGATCCTTCATCCCAAAATATGCATACAGCTGTCATCAATAAGGAGTAAGTCAAGATATTCAAGGACTTTGTGATTAAGAGTTGCATACCTTTTCAAAGTCATGTTGAGGCTATATTAGAAAATAATGGACACCACACTGAATAAATTATTCATTTTGATATTATCTATGAGTTTTATTAATAAACTTTTATATTAATTGAGCTACTTATGCATAATAAAAAATATTTTCAAGCTTTATTTTCTAACCATGTATCCTAATATGTATGGGAGCTGTCATTTTGCAACCAGATATAAACATCTTGCATACAGCACAAGAGCAAATAACAACCATAGATCCATAGATGGCAGTCAAGACAAGATATACGCCAAAGCTGGTTATGGGTATAGCAAAGATAAACAAATATTTGTAAAACCAAATCAAAAGCTGTCTAGACTTTCATGACAGTGAAAACAGTAAAGAAATAAACAGACAAAACTAAATTATAATAATATTATATATTATCATTATATTTATACATAGGTTTAAAAAAATATAAATGAAATGTGATAAATCTTAACAGACCCATACTTAAATTCCAGTTTAATACTTTTTGTTTATCCAAGCGCAGTTATAAACAGGTTCAAATTGAAGCTATAGGGAGAAATTCATAGATTTTATTATGCATTGAAATTTCAACAGCGGTCTATTGATATAAAACAGTGCCAAATTATACACACACACACACACATATATATATATATATATATATATATATACTTTAAAAAATTGAAATGTTTTGTTAAATAAAAGAATTGTTTATCACATGCAATGTATTGACAAATTTTCATTTCAGCAATAAGACTGAATTTTAAAAAATTTGGTTGATACAAAGAAAGTTATATTTTGAAATAACATTTAAATTTTTTTTTATACCATTTCATCCCAAGCAAGCCAATAAAACCACTAACATGCAAGGGGGATACTGAGTGTGAAAGAATATAAGAAAAATAAAAACATTATTAAGTAGAGAGAACAATAAAAGAACAGGGATTAAGAAGACAGAAGATAACAATTGACATCATATTTAAATTTCTGAAGCTCAGAAAAAGAATTCTACAAGTGAGAAGTGTGAGAGAAGAAACTGTTAACATAGAACTTACTGACATATCTTTGCAATTTCAACTGTAAAATGATGAAACCTAGTTTCCAATGTAGTACTATGCTTAAGTTCATAAAGTTGAGGTACCAAAGAGAAAATTTCATCATTATTATGAAAATATTTATAGAAAAGGCACAGGGAAGCTACATTACAGTGGTGGGAAAGTGACTGAAGCTGAGATGCCAGGTCAGGATTGATAAAATTGCAAATTCTTCTTTGTATTTTATCAAGAATCTCTAAATATTAGGTTGGTGCAAAAATAATATCGTTTTTTGCCGTTAAAAAATACGTCAAAAAACGATATTATTTTTGCACCAACCTAATATATAACAGAAGCCCCAGACCAGATGTGATAGTAATATTCAACTGGTAGACTTATAAATGTGTTACCTAGATTCTGGCAAGAAAAATTGTCTAGCATAAGACAAGGAACCAATTTTCTGAGCAGCACACCAAGCAATTGATTCAATCTTTGAAATATTTTGAATAGTTTAATACTACTTAGTCTTCCTTTCTGTTTTTCTCTAAGGTAGTTGTTAAAATTGTAAAATTAAATTAAGTCTTAAACATTCTTAAATTACAATTTGATTTCAAATATCTGCTTTTGTTTAATCAATAATTTGGTCTCATTAATATTAATGAAATTTGATCATTGATGATGATAATAAAACACAGAGAGAAATACAGAAATCAATTCATTCTTCACATAATGAAGAATAATTCATATAATTAATCACTATATCAAGATATTAATAAATAATGCAAAATATTCTATATTCAAACAATATGACAGTTTCTTATTGTAAATCAATCCCCCCACCATGGTATTAAATAATATATTAAGTAAATTCATATTTTATTTAATGCGATATTAAAAGTTACAATGGTGAGTGTGAATATGACTTAATGTTCCATTATTAGCTAGATGAAGACATCCTTGTCACTTGACTATGTTCACTAGCATTACACAGGTGGGAGATGCTTCTGCCACACCCTATAGCTAATGCATATCATTATGTGGGGATATTTCTGACACACCCTCTATAATTGTCAAAAAGTACTATTTCACTATTTTTAAATAAATTTTCTCAATAGCATTTATTCACCCACAGAAGATTTTAAGAAATTAATTTTAATTTCTTGTAATTTCTGTTACATTTTGCCCTAGGGTGATCTAGAAGTGGGCAAAATTATAAAAAACTGAAAAAAATGTCAAACAGAAATTTGAAGAGATCAGAAATTGATTATCAAAAGCTTTTCAAGATGATAGAATTGCATTGCTTTGTTAAAAAGAATAATGTTAGTCATCCTCGGAGGGTTGTTGGTGTATGACAGTTATTTACTACTTCTCTCATCAGCTTATAACTAAAATCTACTAATGTTTATTTCCTCTTCAAGCTTTTAGAATCATGACATTAATTAACTGTATATAAAGACAGTTCTTAACTTTGATTTCAACTCTAAATTTCAATATTTTCATCTCTTCTTACAAGTGTTTATATATCAATATAGAGTTTATATGTATGACAGGGTTAAACATTGTATTTTTATCAAAATTGAAGAAAATTTGATTTTAAATCTTTTAAGAAACATCTCACACATAATTGTAGGGCTTATAAACAAGTATAAAAATTTCCATTGTTCCAGCATTTATCATTTGAGAGTTTTATCATTTATTCAAACAATTCCACAAATGGTAAATTCTTATACTAAAAGTTATACTGAATGAAACATACAGAACAGGTGATTCAAAGACAGAATTCATTAATCAAATTTCTATAGATAAAAAATGTATCATAAATTTTGGCAGTATGGAAATCCTATGTATATCTCCTCCAATTTGTGTGTTAATCAAATATTGATGACCCACAAATATTTTCAGAAACCTTTCATCTTTGATGTGATAATATAATCAATTCAGAAAACTCATTTGACATTTATTACAAAGATCTGATGAAATCATTTCTATTTAAAATTGAGCACAATATGATTTAGATATATAGAGAAAAAGAAATAATAGTATATCCCATTCCAAAAAGTGGCTTATCCATTCAAGAAAAGAAACTATACATTATGTAATACACTTTATTGTTAGAAATTACTTTTTCACAAATGGTTTTCTCAGATTGGTTATTCATATCTCTATGAGTGTGCATCTCACAAAATATTCACCTTATGACTATCTTTGCTTAACTCTCATAAATGATCTTAATATCCACACATCCATCACTAATTCTGTTTACAACATTGATAAATTTTATCTTAAAGTGTCAATGAACCAAGGTAAGTTTAATTTAAATTATGATTTAAAATAAAACATTTTTAATCACTGACTTTTATATATATATATATATATATATATATATATATATATATATATATATATCTGTTCATATTAGTGTGCGTAGCTTGGTTATTATACTCATGTTTCAGCCATTGTATCCACCAGACTTCTTCAGCTGTCTATTATACTTGGTAACCATTTCGAATTTTGAACTGAACCCTTTATTCAATCCACTGGGGTAGATTGATGTTATTCTGTTTTCCATGCTTGGGGGGGGGGGATAACTCATATTAATCAATACTCCCCAGTCTTATTTACCTCTTGTAAACTTGTCACTTGTCCGTTTTATCATCTCAACCAGAATATCTGACTTTTCCAGCACTTTCTAGACCCAGGGAGTGATCTCATAATTGCCATTTAGCCATTCCAACTGTAAAATGATGAGACCATGCTGCCAATCTCATACTGCAATTAAATTCATACAGTATTTGGTACCATAGAGGAATGTTCATCAGAACAATTAACATGAAAGTAAATTTTCTTCTACTGCACCAGAGTATATGATCTTTCAGCACTACCAGACCAGGGAATTGAACCCAAGGAACCAAATATACATTAAGTAATGCTTTAATTCAGTAGGACACATTATCCAACTTGTGTGTCTAAAACTGTTTTTTCCTAATGTGCATTATTGATAACAAGAAAATCAGTGACTGACCTTCCACTGGTTTCCCTATTACAATCTAGCAGGAAGGCATATGGTATAATAAAAGATTAAAATAAATGTCTTTGAACAACAGCTATTACACAATCAAAATGTTTTTTAAACTTTGAAAATTTGGGGGTTACTTATAACTTTTATTAATAGCAATGGACAGAAATCTACTTTTTACATAAATAATTAAATAACAATAGGGATAATATAGATGAAGCCAGTACTAATTAATAGCACAATTAGTACATACAAATTCATTGTAAGTTTCAATTGATGCAACTAACAAAATCTTGGAAGGGAAGTTCAAATGTTACAGCTACTTAATTATCTTTCTTGTAAATGCATTTGAGAAAAACAGAAATCATCTCCTTTCTGAACTTTCTCCCATGACAAGTCATCTTGATCCTGATACTGGTATGGTAGAATGGTTAACAGAGAGAAATAAAATGATATCTATATAAAATTCCTTTTACCTCTAGTGAAATCATACATTATGAATTTTCACTACTACACTTTACACTTACTTTCTTTGGACCAATGGTGTCACTAAAGGAATGTTACAAAATAATAGCAAAAAGACACAACAAAAATACAACAGTGATCATTCCAGAGCAAAGTGAACACATGTACTGTGAGTAGAAATACTTTCAAAGCTTGGCGCTCGATATGCCAACTAGCAGATGCTTAACTGAAACTTGCTCATATCTCAAAATTCAGTTCATGTCTCAAGGCAAAAAATCGGCCAAACTCCAGCTCATATCTCAAAAACCTTGTATGCCAGTATGCTTGTATCTCAAGGCATTATTGTATAAGCTTTTGATGTTATCAAAATTTAAAAAAATAAACTGTACTTTTTATGCAGTTTTTTAAATTGCAAACTTCAATTTCTCAAAATATCAAGGAATACATCAAAATGTAAATAAATACATATAATAAATTTGTGAGAAAAGGTATAAATGTGAAAAGTAAAATACATTGTATTCATACAGAGAGAAATGAAATGTTTCTTTGCTCAACAAATGTGGACAGAAAGAAAACTTTTTCATGTCTTTATTACTTTATTCATATTTATGTTTGACTTTTTTGTGGTCATAGAGTTTATAGGTGAAGCAGGAAAAAGAAATTAGTAAATAGGAGGAAAATAAGACATGAATGAGGATGAGGGGGTAACACTTAGAAAATATTTGTGTAATGATTGGACAGAATGAAAGAAACAGAAGAGGAAAAAGACAAAAAAAAAATCAGCAGTTAATCATATGATCATGATAATAAGCATAATAACACGACAACCATAATAATTCTCTATTAATAATAGTTAGGAAAGAATCCTGTTCATAATGATAATAACTGAGTAATAATAAACATGATTATTAAAATATTAGGAAAAATACTTATCAATCCTAATAACTTACAAGCAAGTGGCAGAATTGATTATGATCTGTTGATAATGATTAAATAACTGTAATAATATAAACAGTAATAATAGTGAAACATTGATGACTGTAGATGTTTAAATCAGGAGGAGAAGGGGAGTGGACAAGGCAGACAATGATAAATCAATGATGATTTATTTTATATTCATTTAGTTCACTGTCACTAAGTGACATCAAATTTCCTCAGTACTTGAACAGATTTTACTAATGTTGTCATCTGTGGCCATCATCATGATAATATCCTTTGGAATATGATGATGCTGATGATGCTACTGCCACAGATGGTACGGAGAAAAAATTCTAATAAGAAATTTGATTTATGGAAGCACCTAGCCTCATTCCTTCACACAGAATTTAACAAACACTACCTGCTGACAATTTAAATAATTAAAAAAAATGCAATTCATTTTACAGCCCACCATATAAACTTCAGTAACTCAAAAAATCCAGAACCAATATTTGTCAAATTTAAACTAGTCCATTTCTACCCTATGTAAAATATCTAACTAAAATGTTAGTCACTTTTAATGTTTATGTTTTGAGATATTTGGAATTTACAAAAATGGACTGACTGAAGCTATTATGCAGATTAAACTAATACTAGTTTGTGGCCTCTGAAATTTAATAAAAGCTATTTTTTTCCATAATATATGTTGAAACATTGGTTTAGAAAGGATCTAATAACAAGAATCTGACAAACAGAAAATGACAAAGTTATTGAATGAGGGAATGTCCATATGAGAGATATCAAAGGAGCTTTGCAGAGATCATTGAATGATAAAGAGATCTGTTGAAAATATAACTAAGTTGAGAACTAGAAGCAAATGTAAAGACTTTAAAAACTTTTCTCCCTAAGAGGAACATAAATTAAAGCAAGTTATAGTGAAACAACTACTTTTGACTAGTTCTGAGATCTTTGAACTGGCTGAAATTTAGTGAGTTGAGAAGGAGAAAAGGTGTAAAATACTTTATAAATTGGGATCTGTCAAGTAACTCCTCTCAGTATAGCAAATATTTGAAAGCATCAAAATTGGACCAAGAAATCCATGAAAATTGACTGAAGTAATTTTCATGGACAAATCCCAAGTGACCTGATGGAGGAACCAAAAGATGGATTTTATTTGATGCAGATGTTCTTGTGGCTAAAAAGAGTCAGCAAGGATATATAAGTATGATGATATGGGCTGGAATTGTCAACTAATTGTTATTCATGTAAAAAGTGATTTTCTGGTTTTGCATAATAACTTCAGACTGCAGCAGCTTTTATAATAAATCCAATAACATTAATAAAATATTGAAAGTACATAGAAATTTAACTGAAGCTTGTTTTGATATCTAAATTAATCATTTAAAATTTGACAAAACCTTTTCAAAGCAAATCTGAGTTATTAAGGTTTATGTGATTTGCAAAATAACTTCAGATGAACTGTAGATTTTATGAAATGACTTTTCCCACTGGATATCACAATCTTTATTTTATGATACAGAAATTTAGTTTAGCTATTTGTCACATGTAATATTATTATACAATTCTGTCATGTATGGTTTTCTATAAAAGCTCTAACAGTAGGATATTTTCAACCCAAACAAGGCAATAAAGCCACTAAGGCACAAAGGGTTACTGAATGTTAGAGAATATGAAAAAGAAAAAAACAACACTATTAAAAAGAGACAACAGTAAAAGAACAAGAATTAAGAAAAAAGATAATGATTGACATTGCATTTAAATTTTTGAAGATAAAAGTTGACTGGGAAGCAAGAAGCCAGAAGAGATTTCCACAAGTGAGAAGTGCAAGAGAAGAAACTGTCAGCATAGAACTTATGGTTGCATCTAGCAGCCATTTCAACTGTAAAATGATGAGACCTTGCTGCCAATCTAGTACAGTGCTTAAATTCATAATGTCTAGGTACTATAAAGGAAAATTCATAAGAACAATTACCATGCATGAAAGTATTTATAGAAAAGGCATAAGGAACCTACGTTACTGCAATGGGAAAGTGACTGAAGACAAGATGCCAGGTCAGGACCAACAACAGTGCAGATTCTTCTTTGGATTTTATCAAGAATCTCTAAATCTAGAGCAGGAGCACCAGACCAAATCTGGCAGCAGAATTCAAAGCAAGGATGAATGGTAAACTTATACATATGGCAAGAGAAATTACTATAGTAAACCACCGTTCCTATCAACAGACTGATATAGTCGTTCCAGTTCATGTCAACAGAGAACATTAGACGAAGAAGGTACAATAATGTTAATATCAGCCATGGCTAACATGAAGGTCAAACATCTAAATATCATATAAATCAGATTTTGGAAAAATTGATAAATTTAGTTCAACAAAAGTAACAACTTTCTCAGGAAGATGATAGAGCAAAGAATCCATTTTAATTTTTTGGTGGCTGTAAAGAAATTTGAAATCTCAACCATGTTAAAAAGTTAAGAACAGACAACTTGAATTAAGAGACAAGGAAATGTTGCTTTCTTCCTTTTCTGTCAATGTTGCCACCAAAGACAACAATACAAGCCATAGTCAATATCTGCTAAGAACAATCAGATTATAATTATGTATTATTAACAAGTGTTAAATTGCAATGACCAAAGCCTCAGAGAGGAAATTGCAAAATGTTTTCATCACTGCAACATCGTCTTCAACTGCAACCATTTCTTCTCTCATAATATCCTGCTAATAATGCAAGGTGTCAACATTGCAAATATGATAGAATATTGAAATTTAAAAGAAAAATGAATGTAAGTCAAGAATCTTCCATTAGTTGAAATATTTCAGATTACACTTGGGTTTGTGTACTTAACTGAACCGAGATAGTAGAAAAAGTTTACCTCTGGTTGACAATTGAAAATTTTATGGTTCAAATTTATTATTCAGATAAGTTGATCTCATCCCATATAGATTATTCTGATAATTCAAATTTGAGATTTCTTCAAATTATCATCTGCTTTAAGACAAATATATTTAACAGACACGTGTTAATGGTTTACATATTTAACACTTGAACTGATAACAGTTTTAATGATTTACAATATAAATGATTTAAACTAGCAGAGAAATATAAAAGTTATCTTTCAGCTGATATATTCAAGATAATTTTCTTTAATATAATGCACCAAA
This sequence comes from Acanthosepion lycidas, assembly GCA_963932145.1. Classification (NCBI taxonomy): domain Eukaryota; kingdom Metazoa; phylum Mollusca; class Cephalopoda; order Sepiida; family Sepiidae; genus Acanthosepion; species Acanthosepion lycidas. The sequence goes on along the minus strand of OZ010592.1, from coordinate 61,849,771 downwards.
GAAAATCCAAATTGTAAACTATTTTCTTGAGAAACTTTCTCAATAATTTCATCAACTTTAGATAATCTGAAATGATGTTTGAAGTAATGCTTTTCTGCCATTGACTTTTATGTATACAAAAAGTTTTCACTAAAAAAATGTCAAATTAATTAACTCTGGAAAAATTTGTTGAGACAGTAGAATTTGATGCATAAAAATATGAGGACAGGGTGAGATTTTTTGAGAAGTTTGGTTATATAAATGAAAGGAAACTGCAGAGGTTACATATTGCTTACTAATAACTACCAACATTTTATGCGTTCCATAATTCTTTTTTTTTTTTAACCTCTATCTCAGTCTCTTCTGAAAGAATATAGAACTGAATGAATGAACACAAATGGGTTTTTATTTGATTATAGTTGTTAAGAAATAGGAAGCTTTTGCTTTTATCTGGAATAGAAACTATTTTTTTCAATGATAAAGAGATCAGTTTGCACTGGGGAAATAATTTCATGTCAAAACAATCTTTGTTTTATTGTTTCTTTTTCTTTTCTTATATATACTTAACTTATTTCTACTTTAATGTTATTGATTTTTTTTTTATTAATTCTTTTTTTCAATGTTTATTTCTTTTTTTTAAAATATTCTTACATTTATTCTATTTTTTCCTTTCTTTTTCTATTTATTCTTCAAAGATTTTAACTTTTTATTGCTTTAAATTTTTTCAATTTTTGCTTTTTCTCATCTTTATTTCTTAGTTATTGCTTGTTACCATCCAGTTTTTCTCACCCCTTCTTTTTATCTTTACTTGCCTTGATTTCTTTTATCTCTCCTTTTCTTAGAGATATTTTTCTTCTCGTAATTCTCTTTTCCTTCTCCATTTTTTCCCTTTTTTCTTATTCAGTGCTGTGACAATATGCATCAGCAAATTTGTTTTCATCAAATAACAGAAAATAACAAAAACAAAAATATTTACACTTGATGAATAATACCCACCAAGGTGAAAAGTGAAGATTAATTTTGAAAGTATTCTATGACTCCCAGTTATTTTCTTTGTTTTAATCGGTCATAGATGTATAACAACACTTTATTGAGTTGATGAGATTTAAAAGAAAAACTAAAACAAAAAGTTGTCAGCACTCACCTGCAGGTGTTACACTTTCAATTATCAGTTATACCCCTACCCACCCAATTTTTAGCAGGGAAAAAGGGATAACCCCTCCCACCGGAATATATATATGTATTTATTTACATCCCCATTTTTTCCAGTGGGAGGGGTTATATATATATATATATATATATATATATATATATATATATATAAATTCTTTGTTTCCTCCCCTTCTTCCGCTTAAAGGCTGTAGCGTTCAGATTCTCAATTCTGAAAGAAACCAAAAAGAAAAAATTATACAATACTACATTGACACACATTTCCGTCACCTTTTCCTCGCCTTTAATCTCTCTTTCCTCCACCTCCTTTATATAACCCTCTCTCTCTCTCTTCCCCCACCCGTCTATATCCTCCACTCTCTTCCCTTCCCTCTATATCCTACCCTATCTCTCTCTTCCCACCACTGATTCTATCCCCGCCACTGCATCTATCCCCTACCCTCTCTCTCTTCCCACCGCTCCCTCTATCTCTTACTCTTGCTCTCTTCCCGCCACACCCTCTATCTCCTACTCTCTCTTTCTTCCTGCCACCCCCTCGATCTCTTCGTCTCTTTTCCCGCCAATCCACATTAGCAGAAATGAAGTCTCCTCTAGTCTTTAGTCATCTCTCGTTTATCCGTTGGTAGGAACGAGCTAAGTCCCCATCTCTCTCTTTTATTTTCCTTTTGATAGTTTTAATTTTTTTTACACAATAACAATCTGCTAGTACTTTTTCTTTCCCTTCAGAGACATACAATATAAAACTAAATTATATCTCTTTATTGATTATTTCCTTTATATTGATCTCTCCTGACTGAAAAAAAAAAGATTTTTTTATTGCTTAAAATGTTATCTTCTGCTTTTTAGTCAATTCCTACTTTTTATGTAAAATGATGAGTGAAAAAAAATTGTAAACTTGAAAACTTACATTTTATATTTAATAATTTAAATTTGCTTTATAATTCTGTTTACAAATGAAACTAAAATAAACTAACTTAAAAATCTCAGAAGTTACTTTTTTGCTGCTTAGAATTAAAATAAAAAAATAATTTCACGTTTTTAAAGGCAATTATATTGTAAAAATATATTTTTTTAAAGTTACAATTTTAAAAAAATATATTTTTACAATAATTGATTTCACTGACGGAGTGCTCTCCCTTAGACCAAGTCAGTCTTATTCCTTTAAAATGTGTGATTGCTTTTTTTCTACTGATTTCCAATTTAAATGGCTTTGATCGATTATTATTAAATTTATATAGAATTAGAAACTTCGTAATACACAAAACTATCCAATAAATGTACAACTGGCTTTTCAAAAACTGAATTGTGGAGAATTGTAAATCAATTATTTTAAAGATGTTTTTATTTGTTTTGCTGAAAGTTCACAATATTTTGGTTAGTATATTCTTGATATGCTGCAGAACTAAAGTTCACAAAAGAATTTATATTTAACCTTATAATAATCAGAAGAATATTGACTGAAAATGATTGATTCGAAAAGACTGGGAAACAAGTTTTATGTAATATTAAGACTTCATTTTAGTTTACATATTTTTTAAATAACCAATTTTTCTTAAACTTGCATGTCTCATATAAGAAGAAAATTCCTTTTCTTAAGAGAATCGACTCAAAAGTGCCCAGTTGACAGATTTGCATCCACACACATGAATGATAGCAAGTTTAAAATTAACAGCAATCAATAATGAATCAATAAGGTTAAAAGATAACAAAAATAAAAAAAATAATTTATAAATAATATGCAACTACATAAACACTTTTTTAATTAAATAATGAAGTAAAAGAGTAAAGAAAAAGAAAAAAATAAGTTAATTAAATTAAACCAGCACTCAGGACCCAGTGAAACGGCCCCCCCAACCCCAAATCAATGATATGCGAGGTGCATTCACTCTACTATAGGGTGCTATGGATAATTGTCATCTAAATTATACAAAAATGAAAATAATACTGACATTTCATTTTAACAGATAAATTTACCAAAATTACACAAAAATATCTTGAAATACTAAAGAGTATATTTAAAATCACTATTAGCTTCAACCATGGCCTCCAGGGGACTTCAGAATCTCCTGCATCTCTTCTGGACGGGCTCCTTGTTTAAGCAGAGGAATGCTACCATAATCCTTGCCTTCAGTACATCTTTTGTGTTACAAGGAGTAACTACTCCGGTGGATGAAATAAAGGATTTGGTTCAAAATTCCAATCACCTGGAGAAGGCCGGAGTATACAATGGCCAAAATGTTGTGAATATGGCAATGAAGATGAGGATAATAATGTAAGTAATCATAATAGCTCATCTCAGAGATATAGACAGATATAAATGTAAGTAGAAAAAAGCAAATGTTGATAAGATAGCAAGGGACACAAAGCACTGTTTGGGACCTCAAACATACTTCCTCTCCCCCGTCAGGGATTTCAAGGTAGTACAGTCCTGCCAGCATTCATGAACCTATGTGGGGTATATTTTTCCATTTAGCCAAAAGTTCTGACTTTTTACTTAGACACATATAGGTATGTTATGAGACTTACTTATATACATATATATATTAATAGTCTTTATATGTCGATTGAGTTAAAAGCTGAACCATATAAGTTAGGTACAAAGTGGAATTGACAATCTGAGTTCAATTTCACATCATGCTCATGTCAAAGGCAAGAACTGATTTGTTCTCCCCTCTACCAGTTTTGGATGGCAGCCAGTCAAGGAGGACAACACTGAATTCAAGCTTACAAATAAAAAAAAAAATCTATTCCAATATCTCTCCTAAGAATAATCATGGCAATTTACAGATAATAAAGAAAATGAATTTGTAGGGGGTTGTCTACATCCTGAAGAGACATGGCATTAAAAAAAATAGTCTGTTAGTCTGAAATTCATAAATCATGCTAAAAGAAAATGTTTGATATTAATAATTCACTATTTGATTTTGGGAACAGAGACATTAACAGTTACTCAACTTTTAATTTTTATCTGTCATACTAAATATAAAATTGATATTTTGACAAACTCTTATAGTTAACAAATTTTAAAAAATAAATAAAATGTTGAGTTGGAACAATATTTGGCAATCATACAATGGTGACCGACCAACCAATCAACCAACCAACCAACCAACCAACCAAGTAATAATTTGGGAGATTTAATCATATTTGTACTATAGACATGATAGGATAAAGAACAATATGTAGATATAAAACTGTTTGTGTCCATATATTTGTATTTATAAAAGGTAACTGGATATTATTATATTTCTGAGAATCAATTTAGCTTTCTTAATGGGGAGGATTTGTTTAAGACTGTCTGAACCTATATGCTTGAAAGAGTAGTACTACACAATTTTTCCTGTCATCAAGTATTTAGTACACTAATGAACTTATAAAATCTACAGTAACTGATGTATGCAAATATTTATGAGTGTTGGTCAATATGTTATAGCATTTTGTAATCGGGAGTAATCAGGGTCATTTATCATAAGACTCATGCCGATTAAATTGTCAGAAAAATTTGATTCTATATCAGATTAATTTCAGCCAAATACTTAATTGTTTGTCTATTACATATATATTTACCCATTTATTGAATTTTAATCTCTTTGTGTACTGACTCTTACTTACCATCTCAGAACACAAGAATATTTAAAATATAATTTTTTTGCAAGTTACCTAACAAACCCCAAATGAAAAATAAAACTTTACATCAGAATTAATATTGAATTTATATTTTATTCATTAAACTTTTATTTTGAAAAAAATTTCCAATTTCTAAAATAATTATTTTTTTACCCTGTGAAAAACTTTGTACCATAAATTATATGACAAATTCATGTATTATTTTCAGGCAAATTTCAGTATTATTTAGACTGTTTACAATTGTCCTCATCCTTTTTCACATATAAATAGTGTAAATAATGATAATTTCTCATCCCAGAAATTCAGACAGAGTTTTCAGCTTGCACATTAATTAGCTGATGGCATCACAAGGTGACAGATAATACAATTTCTTGTCAAAATTCAAGTTGATGTAAGCTTTTTCTTTGTAAAAGAAAGTGTAAAGTAATGTGTGTGGGAAGGTGAAAAAAAGGAAAATATTAACTAAATAAATTAAAAAATGCAACAAAAATGTAGGCAATCATATCACAACACTAATTAGAAAAAAATAAATAAAAGAAAACTTAATGATAGAATGATTAAAATATATAATGAGAAAAAGTAAAAAATGGTCTGACAAGAGAAAGATAAATTTTAAAAGAAATTTAGGGAGTGAAAAGTAAAAAAAAAAACGTAATTGCTGTATTACAACTCTCATTCTTTCATATTATCAAGAAATTTTTTGACGACATATATTAATTTTAATAAAGCATCCATTGTTGTGTATTTATTATTTAATAATATTTTAATCCAAGAAATGAGTGGAATTAAAAAGAAAGGAATTTGGAGAGATTTTGTCAATATTTTGGTATTTATTTGCATCAATCTCAAAATATCACTCTTTTATTAACAGTAAAACACATAATTAAAAAAACAAAACTATTCTTTTAATTAATATCTTTATTTAAAAAAAACACTTTTGGTACTAATATCTTCATCTTGGTTGTGGTTATCATAATGTGATACCAACTTTTATTATCCTTATCTTTGTTGTTATTATCACATTTCAGCCATTGTGCTCTCCAGCCTTCCTCAGGTGTATGGTGATCTGGGTAACCAACATGGAATTCTGAACTGAACTCTTTATTTAATCTATAGGGATAGACTGTTCTCATTCCACTGCACATGTCTAGGGATATCATCTAGTTCTTATTTTATTTAGTACTGCTCAGTTATTGCTCAATGGTTTCCTCTGAGTGCAAGTACACACTGCCCAACCCAGGGATTGACCTCACAATCACCATGTTACCAAATTCACAAACCAACACTTTTATTCGCTAGGCCATAAAAGCAGTGGTTTGTTAATTATCTCGGATCGACATGTACCCTGGATTGACATGTACCTAATGATGGGAAGCTGAAGGGAATAATGGCCAACAAATATTAGCGCAATAGTCTGAATTTAAATAGTGTAAGTATATCAATCTAATCATTTACATCAAATAGATTTAAAGATGGCCAAAACAAATATCAAACTCACTAATATAAGACTGCATATTCCACAAGGCAAGTGTGAAAACACATGCAGTTATCAATTTTAGTTTTTAGATTGGTGTTAAGAATAAGTAAAGATGAGGCACATACCAAGGATTGAAATTAGTAAAACTAAATTCATTAGTTTCAGTTTCAATGGTGCTAGCATCAAAAAAAAGGTTAGTGTGCATTATTATATTTTGTAAAATATCATTCAAAGAAAACAAGAAAAGAAAGACTAAAAATTGTTATATGCTACAATATCTCTAAATTAATTTAACCAAAAGGATAAGAATTATTTGACTTTATATTCCATCATATGCCATGCCACATCACTTATGAATTACTAATTCAGATAGTTTATGATTCAGACAGTTTTTATATTGAAGCTCTTTAAATAATGGATTCTCTTGCCACTTTGTTTTGATTTCTGATATTGGCTGCACAATGCACATTCTTACATATTTAAAATAATCTTAAGCATTTATGTATTTAATATGAATTTTTGCAAGAAAAGTTAAAGAATTCTAAATAGTTTTATTATTTCTAACTGCTAGTTTTAAACAATGTATCTGTTATTTCTTGTTGATTAATATAAATTTTAAAATTATATCAATGATGAAATAATAAAAAATCAATATTGATTGGTATCACTTAATAGGAAGAGTTCTTATCAAAATGATATCACTATTTATAGTGTGTCAGTTGAAGTCTACCTTGACTGATACATATATAGCCTTAAAATTAATTACATTGTGTATGTGTTGCAGAAATACCTCTTGAGTCTTAAAAATGTTGAGGATTGGCATCACTTCCCAACTTGTAAGCATTAAATTAATGAAATATGCTTGGCCCATTATTTATTTTTTATTACCTGCTTGTGCATATATATATATATATATATATATATATATATATATATACACACACAAGATGGTACAAGATTTTTCAAAAAAAAAAAAAATATATATATATATAATTATATATATATATATATATATATATATATTCACAAAAACACATGGTATCTACTCTGTCTCCCAACTAGGTCAAGATGTGACACAAGGTCTATTTTTAGGTGGGGACCCGAGTGCGTACACCTGGGATAGGAACAAAAATTCCCCTCAGCCCCTGCAACTATTGGTTGTGCTGGCCTCAGTGCGAGCACTGAACCCACCGTCTTGTGCAATCAGAGGGCGCGGCCTCAGGCAGTTGTTCCCCAGGGCTGGGCACCTCTTTAGTATTATTTTCCTCAGTTGCCCCTCTGTCTTTTGATAGAGAAGCCTCTGAGTGCACTCTGTCCAAAGACAGAGATGCAACTGAGAGATAAGTAAACATGTAACTACTCACAGAGAATAATTTACACTCACAAACACACACACACAAATACATATAAAACCAAACATATTATAATATGAACATTTAAAGAATTCATTGATATTCTTATTTTCATATAAGATAAGCATAAATAATAATTGCTAAACACTTGAAAATAATATAGAAACTACATGTGTCCATATATATATATATATATATATATGATATCGGAAACATCTACTACATAGAAAGAGGACAAATTGTAGTAGTCTCTTTTGGTGACAATAAAAAAAAACATTAATTATTCAAAAGTGAACTGAATGTGGTTTTGTTTAATATTTATGTAGCATTGAAAATAAACAAGAAAATGCAGAGCAGCATAATGTTTTTTTTATTATGTGTGTGATACAGTTGTAAAATTAAATATTTCCTTCCTTTTTTGAAAAATCTTGTACCATATATAAATATTAATAGTTAAATATATACATGTTCTCTCTCTCACACACACACACACAAACACAGGGCTTACAACCCTATCACATTGAAACACCAGTTTTTGCATGATGGTAAGCAACATTGAGCCTGGTCAATACCTAGATGGGTGACCATTTGGTGCCGTAAGCTCGGATATGAAGGTGATGCAATGGATAACGGTGTGGAATTGGAATTTAGAGAGATGAGTTCCAGTTCTAATCAAGTTCATTATATTTACTTATATGCAAATACCTTTGAGAAAGGTATGAATCCACCTCTTCTTCCCCCAGCTATAGGTTAATTAGTAGGAAATATCAGGAAATCATTATTATGTCAAAAAGATTCTTCCAATATAAAAATGTTTTCTGGCTTTAAATAACCTGAAAAGGGTTGAAAAGCCATAAAAAAGAAATCAGTCACAGACACACACACACAAAAGGTAATGCTGAAACATTTTCAGCCTGGTCGTGAAGTCAAAGCAAAAAGAATCTGCTGTTTGATTAGTAGTAAGATTTTATGAGCTGCATCAGGCCCCAAATCCTCATAAAACTCTTAACAAAATTTTCAAAGGTATTTGTAAATATAGACACCTGTATTAATGCATGAGATGTATGCATAGCTTAGTAGTTACAGATGTGTCAAGTAGGATTTCAAATTCTGGCTATGGCTGTTGTGTTCACTTTTGCAGAATGTGAATCCCTCTTTCCTCCTCACAGTTACAGAGTTACACCTGCAATATTATATATATAATCATGCACACTGCTATAATATCTCTTCTGCAATGTGACTAACAAAATCTTTATTTATTATGCACAGTCAGTCATGTTTTATGAACTGAAAGATAATTTGTCTATATTTCTGAGGTGAGGTATTGTAATTATTTACACTATTTACATTGTTTGGACTGTTATCCTGATTTTGTTGCTATATTAACAACGTTTTGGCTGTGATTGGAATTTTGAACTAAATGCTTTATTTTGTCCACTGAGACAGATTGTTCTAGTTCCATGTTCCATGCCTCTTCCAGATGTTTCAGTTATTTCCTTTTAGCTCAGCTCTCCAAGTTTTTGTTCAATTTTTGTAGCCAGGTATGAATTCACAACACTTTGGGTCATCAAGTCACTGGATCCAACTAATGCTTGTTTTATCCCCTGGGTTATGTGTCCTTGAGAACATCAGTGTATGAATTCTTTGGACTTATAAACTTAATGTCTCGGCAACAATTTTTTATCATATTGCAATTTTTTTGTTATTATTGTTTTTTTCTCTAGCACCCCATATTACTGGTTCCCATATTGTATTTCATTTTCTAAGAAAACAGTTTCTGTCTGCCTACCCTATGTGAAGGTTAAATATTGGAAAGAATACAAAAGATATGTGGTCCGTATAACATCAGGACAACCTTCAAAAGTGGTTCAACTCTTTGCAGACAGTAAGATCCTCCCCCTCCCCCGAGAGGAGAACATGTCTAAGGACTGTGTGTACAACATCCCATGCAGCTGTGGTAAGAAATATAAAGCAGAAACAGGCCAGCCCCTTAAGGTAAGACTGCAAGAACATCGTAAAACCGTAACACGAGGGGAAATAGAAAAATCAGATGTAGCTTACCACATAAGGGAGGTAAAAAGGAAATCACTGCCCCTTGTGGGATGAGGTTGAAATAATAGACAGAGAATATCACTGGAAAATATGAAAACTTAAAGAATCAGCACATCTACTAGGCCATAAAAATCTCCTAAGCCAGCCAAGCATAGAAATGAATACAATATGGGAACTAGTAATATGGGGTGCTAAAGAAAAAGCAATAATAACAGTAAAATTGCAATATGAGCTCAGGTAAAAAAGTTTACTGAGACATTAATTTTGTAAATCCTCAAAATTTATACACTGATGTCTTCAAGGACGGACACATGGTCCAGTAGATAAAAGGGTTGGTTGGATCCAGTGACTTGATCCAAAGAGTTGAAATGGTAAACAAAAACTTGGAGAGTTGAGCTAAAGGACGATAACCCCAGAAGAGCCATGGCATGTTGAACTAGAACAATCTACCTCAGTGGACAAAATAAAGAGTTCAGTTCAAAATTCCAATCACTTGAAGAAGGACAGCATGTACAACGGCTGTATAGTATGTTTTGTTTTCAATCATTACCTGAAAACTCAGTCATATACATCCCCCCATCTCTTGACATTGAATATTAAAGTGATACATTCATCAAGTAAGCATAATAGAAATATTTGTTTGTTCAATATGAAATTACTGATTTAAATAAACTGGAACAATCAATAGAAAACAATATTTAAGCAAAATATTTTCTATCTGTTTCTAGTTATTTATTTCATTTTAACAGGAAGTTCTCTACTCCCTACATAAAGAATGTTTCATTTAAAGAAACAAAATGGAAACTTCTTTAATCTAATTCTAACTGGAGAAATTCTTGCCTGTAAGAACATTGTTTCAATGTTAAAACATAGTGACCATCAAAATGGTCACCATTTAAATTTAATTTTTTTAAAGTTAGTCTACATACTTATATGAATTGTCTGGACACTTTCAAGGAAGTTATGATTTTTTAAACCACATTTATTCTGATAAATACTCACCCTAACATTGCCAGGATGAGAATAAGGTTTCATTTGATGTTTTTGCAGATTTTCTCTGATTATTATGCATTATATGATATTCATATCAAATCCATCATATTTATTAGCAGTGGGGGAGATAAAGCAAAATAATAGAATTATTTTCATTGCTAAACATTGTTAATGTCAATTCTGTTTGAATTCATTTTTGTTCTTTGATTGGTTGAAATGGAAACAATTTATTTTCTTTCTAATCAATGATTTGAAATGTTTCAAATGATACCTTGAAGTTGGTTGTGAGATTTGGGATTTATTATTCCACTACAACCTTCAAATATTTATCACGGAACACTTTTATTAACTTCTTTATTTTCTAAACTGAAATCACCAATTTTTAATACCAAAATCCTACTGCTGCTTCGTTAATTACATTATTTCCAAATGTAGAATTTATATTCTTCAACACTTCAGCTTCATTATAATTAAGTTTGAATTCTTACAGGTATAAAATATGGCATTCTGGTATTGAAATAGAATTTACCTGAAAATGTCATAAATATGCATTTTTTACTGAATAATCAACAAAAAAATATTGAAAAATGTTTAAAACTTTTGAACAATGTTTTATGTTGACTTTAAATAAATTGTTTTGGTTTTGCTTCCTTTCATTATTTCAAATGTCCATTAGCCATCATTGGAAAGAATAAACATTAAGCTTCGTTGACTTTTCAAATAATTTTCGTTTTTAACCTGGTGAGAAATTATAATTTAGTGAAGTGTATTAAATGAAATCTTTTAAAGGAAAAAAAGCTAGAAATTGTTTACATATATAGATAAGCCAAGAATATTCCTTCAAAAAAAGATTTCCTCTCCATGATTGATATAAATGAACAATCAAAATATTAAAATAAAACATTCAATAGAGTTTTCTTCAAACATACATTAAGTTCTTATAAAGAAGACTTGCATAATATCACCCTCAGTGTCTTTTCTTCACATTCTCACACAGTATAAGTTAAGATCTAGATGAATTTGTTTTGTGAATTTATAATTCATACCTTTGCCAAGATGTTGTATCATGATAAGTGTTGCATAATATAGGTGGTGGCATAACTTGTGTTTTTGCCAGCCAGGGTGGCCCTCAAGTTTGCCACCGATCCCCAGAAGGAATACAATATTACAATGCTAATGTACATTAACCCCATAAAGTTATATAGTCAATGATGAAATTATTCATACATCTGTAGGAGTTACCTCCTCCTTAGTTCCCTAATTCTTCACCACGGGTTTCTCTCCCCATGTTATAAATACTGGGTGACCTCTTGCCTCGATCTCTTTTTCTCTCAAGCTTCATGCCGCATTCCACCTCGTGTGGAGGTGAGGTAAATCTCTTTTTCTTCTTCATTTCAGCAACAAGATGTAAGCTCTTAGAAGATCAGCATTTCTCATTTCTGAAAAACGCTATGAACATTACAAACATTCACCAAAGAACACACACAATGTTATGTCTATGTGCCTTGTAATTTGTTTAATACATATTTGTTGATATATATATATATATCTGTCTTGCTTATCTTCTTTCATCTTCTTTTGGGCAAATTAAGTCTGCCAATTTTCATGTAGTTGGATCTTTTAATATTCTACCAGGAGTTACACACATGTTTCTAATACAACAACATGTAAATACACACATGTTCCTCTACACATCCATCAATTTTTAATATTTTTCCATTTCTCAGAATCTAATGTCCGTATGATTATACCAGGTTTTTTTTTTACGGGTTTAATGTGGTATTTATAACTCCTCCCTGATAGATTACGAAATTAAAGTACAATTATGTTTTGTTTTTTGTTTTTTTTTTAAATAAAATTAGGGATATGTAAAAAAAAAAAAAACGAAGACGTTTCTTCTTTTTTCTAAACCGGGAAGACTTTAAAAACTTTTTACTTTTTAAAAGAAAGATAACGTGTTTTTGTTTATATGTCCTCTGTTTTATTTAAAAAGAAAAGCAAAAAAAAAAAAAACACAAAAAAACCCATTATACTTTTAATTCATAATTATTATTAGCAAAGTAGTAGACTAAGAATTAAAAGTCCAATAAAATTAATTTCACTTTTAAAAACTGAAATAATGTTATCATACTTTTGCTTTAATTCTTAGTCTTGCTTAATAAAACTTCAACTATCTAAGCAAAAATAAAACATTGCATTGTGAAAAATTGTAATTTGAAAAATTGAAAAAATGCCCATTTTTGGACTTTAAATAAAGTTTCTGCATCTAAAAAGATATATGAATTTTCAATTTTTTTTAAATTTCCATTCGATATTTCCGGAAAAAATTGGAATGCATGTGATATCGTTAAAACATTGGAATTGTTTCTATTTATTTATTTATTTTGTAATTTATGAAAAGTAATGATTTTATATTCTGTATTAAAGCGAGGCCTATGATAAGATAAAATAAAACAATAAATTTACTTGTTTATTTAATTTTTTTTCACTAACAGTTCAGACATGAAAAATTAAAATCAGGAACTGATGTCAAAGTCTGGACTTCTGACATAGGCGTGAAAAAACTTTGGATTCACTTAATTCACATAAACCAACCTCACATCAAGCCCTTAAAAATGTTCTATACATATTGGGACTCTTTTTGTCCCTAAAAAACGTAAGATTAATCTAATTAAGACCCTTACCTATAGGGCTGTTATGATTTGTTCCGAAAGCTTTCTTCTCAAGGAGATTGATTTTATTAAGATGACACTTTCCAAAAATGAATACCCTTTAGATGGTGTTATTCTTGAAGTTATCAGTAATTTTCATAAGGATAAGCTGCATCTAGTTAAAAAAAAAAATGTCTTATTTATTTGCATCTTCCTTTTATTGGTAGAGAGGGTGAGTCTTTGGCTAGGCAAATTTCATTTGCAATCAGCAGTTATTATTTTTCTGCTGATGTTCGAGTAATATTTGTTACTCGACCTATTCTTTCTTCCATTCATAAGGATGTCCTTCCCTCCCATCATGTTAACTCAGTTATCTATAAATATGAATGTAGCTGTGGACTTGACTACATAAGGTGAACTTCTAAATGTTTGGATTCTAGAATAAAACAGCATTTACCTCCCAGAATTTTGAATCCGGCCTTTAGCAATAGTCAACTGGTTAATACATCCGGGTCATCTATATTATTAATAGCAGGAGCTGTATTACTGAATTTAGTATGGACTGTTTCTCTGTTTGGTTTCGGTCACACTCCTTATATCATCTCAAGGTCCTGGAGTTCCTATATATCAGATCCTGCAAGCCTTCTCTCTTGCTTGCTGGGTCTGAATATTATTGCTCTCTAGTTTTCCTTGAATATTTTTTTTTCTCCCCCACTCATTGGTCATCGTACAAATTAATTTACATGTTTGTCTTTTTAATTCCCAGAATAAAACTTGATAAGCTGGGATGAAACCAGTTGTTTTTAGTTATTAAATTTACACCAATATGCCTTGTAATTTAAATTTAAATAAGAAATTACGCTTGTTCCTTGCCATTATAAAGTTCTGTGCAACAAGAAATTTATTCAAATATATGTATATATGTATATTCGAACTTTATTTCAATCCTTTATGATCTTCATATCCTTAGCTATGATTAATTAATGATGAACATGTCATTTTCGTTTATATTCTTCTGTTAAGCATGGAGAGTAATTATAAAAACTTTCAAGAATTCTAGTAAGATATCTTTAATTATTTCTAAGATACAACAGTTCAAAGCTTAATCTAACAATTGGGCAATTTTGCTGTTACACTCAGTACATTTTACTATAATTCACCAAAAGCTTTCATTCTCTTATCGCATAACTTAAGGATGGTTACAATAATGACTATCAAATTTTTTGTGTTTACTAATGGAACATTGAGGCAGTTTTTGAAAAATCCAATTTTTTTCATATTTTAGTGAAAGGTTCAATTAACAATGTAAGTATAATTATAAACTGGACCTTTATTTTGTTTTTTGTGCCATATAGCTGGAATTTTTTAATGACTTTTTCTGATCAGTGGAAAATCAAAACTTAAAATAATAGTGTTGTTTTTACACTTAGTATGAGCAATGGGACCACAAACATTAAACTCTCAGTCATGTTCTGTAAGCTCTCAGAAAGAAAAAAAACATAATGCCTGTGTTTATTGCTACAATAAAAATCCATTAAAAAAAATCTAGTTCCCTGGCCAAAAAAAAAAAATGATGGTACTTGAAGTCTTTTGTTTAATCTGTTTAGATATTTAAATTAAACATGAGTTCATAATGATGAAGATTTTAAAAGGGGTATTATTCAGTAAATACATAGTTTAAAAATCCATTATTTCTTTATGGGCATCCTGCTGTTTTATTTAGGCTTTCTGCAGGTTATTAGCTAGCTTAAAATGCCAGCGACAGGGCAGGTTTTCAGGTATTATTAGATTGGAAATTAAGCCCTGTCACATTTGAAGATGGAAGGAAAAAAAACAAATGCTTCTTTGGTTTTAATTGATATATTTAATGAAGATAATATTTCCTCTCATTGTTGATAACATAATCGCATCCATTTGGCAAATTGTTGTTCCCTCTGGCATAAAATTCTCCAGGTTTTGATGCAAAGAAACACTCAATATCAATTTTAACCTTTTCACAAAGTCTAAGGAGAGTTTGGAAAATGAGGAAAAACTTTCATTTTTAATTTCCATCATCTTCAAACAACAGTATAGTTTTGCATTATCATGTAAGAGCAACAAGCTTTTACAATTAACCAATGATAGGCTCCTTCTCTGCAGATTTTTGTATAATGTTTCCAGTTGACAATAATACTTCTCCATGTGAACTTTCATTCTGGTTTAACTCTTGATAATAAATAACACCCTTCATATCCAACCAAACACAGTGTAGCATTTTATGGTAGTAGGTTTGGTTTGTGGATGGTGTAATGGACAGCAGCTTAGAATGAGAAATCGGAGAGCCGAGTTCAAATTTCAGTAAGGTTTTTTACATACACTTATGCACAAATACTCTTGGGAAATGTATGAATCCATCTTTTCTTCCTCCAGCAATGGGTAAATGGCAGGACAGACTTGGTTTTATAGCCTTGACTGGCAACCAGTCTAGAAAGAAAACTCTGAATGCAAACCAGCCTGGAGAGGGTTAACTTCCAACTGGCTATCTTGTCCAGGACACACCACCACTACTAAGGCTGCAGTACAAGTGGCACCCCTATGACCCTAAGGGGTTATGGGACACATGATCATGATTGTGAGTCATGGTTAGAGGATGAATTCTCCATTTTTAGTTGATGTTAAACATTATCATTTTTGTTGGATATAATTATAGAGAACCTCTTTTACATCACTGATGATGTTTCTACCTTAGAAATATTTGGTAGCAAGTTGACTTTTCAATGACAAGTGGAGAGCAATTCTTTAAGTTGACAAGCAGTCAAATGATGAGAAAACCATGGACAAAATTTAAACACTATTAAATCCATGAAAATATTTTATGAGCAACATGTTACATGAATTGTGCTATTTTGTTAATTCTCATCCAGTTTTCTTCAACTATGGTTTGTAGAAGCTCAATATTAACAGAACTTGGTTGTCCAGATCAAGTTAAGTCTTCAAGAGAAAAATTTCCAAGCCATCATTAGCATTCCCAGACACTTCTGGTTTCATTTCCATACACAGAATGATTTCTTCTTGCTCCCCTTACCAAACAGCTGTTTTAGAATTCATACGACACATAGTATCTAATGTAAACTACTTTTAAAAGCATAAAATTGATACAAAATTTACCGACTCTGAATTAAGAAAACTGCAAAGAAAAATACATTAGAACATAAAAGTTAATGTATATTAATACTGCAAGTATTGAAAATGTATCGTCAAAATGATCATATAGAAATGCAACACAACTTCCTTTGCAATCTGTCCATATATATAACACTACTTGATTGCATTAGAAGTATCCATTTAAAAGTATCTTGGAATATCAGTATATGTCTTTTTATTGTAGGTATTACCAAATATTTTCTTCTTTATATCCCATACCTCTTCATGGTGTAGGCGATCATGGCTCTCCACAACTTCTTATCCCTTGTATCTCTTAATAATTTTTTTGTATTTCTTTAGTCAAGCTCACTAAGTAGTTTATGCATTGTTTTCCTCTATCTCCCCTTCAATCCATCCTGCGAGTATCAGATTTTCCAAGCCTTCTTTCCTCATTATGACTCCTAGAAATATCAACTGTCTCTTCTTGATGTTAAGTATGTTTCCTTTTTGTTTCCATTTTCTCTAAAACTTTGTTGTGTTGATGGTATCCTTGGCATTCTTCTGTAGGACCACATTTCTGTTGCATCTTTGAGGAGATTATCAGCACTCACTGCCATAAAAATCAGAGAATCACTTGACATTTCTTTTTGCAACAATGCAAAGATATAGACCAAGATATAGATATCTGGTTTTATGATTTTCACCTAAGAGTCAAGATGTCTCGAGGGTTACTGATAAATATTTCTGCCAATATATTCATGTATCAGTAACGATTTGAAGAGGAAGTAATAAGCCCAACATTGCATATTTATGCAAAAAATAAATGAAAGTATTTTAACTTAGTTTTGTGGTCAGTATTTATTCAAAGTAACTGTGTGTTAAAATGAACAGTATAAGACTTTTTTCTTGCATATTTGTGAATATCAAATGATGTTTTAGTCCCATTTCTATCCAAGAGCTTCAATTGGATTTAGAAAGAGAATTTTCATTTCTTAGTATAAATATCTATGAATAAGTAGCACTAGTTATAAACTCTTTGTCTTCAGACCACTTTGTATGTATTTATTTATCTAAGAGTATGTGGTATCTAAAAATGGTCACTCATTCTAAAGTGACCAGATACTGTGTTCCTTAACTTTGTTGATCTGGTTGATAATGACTGTTTATGACCTCATATAACCAACAGAATATCTAAGGTTGGAGAAGTTCTGTGATGCAAATTGGAATGGAGATTGAGGAGAAAAAGCTTGAGATATCAGTCAGATATTCTTTGATTTTTCACTTGTTTTTTTTTTGTTTTTTTTGTAACCATATATTGATGGGAAGCCATAGAAAATTCTCGAAAGAAAATTATCTATCAGAAGCAAAGGTGCTGTGGAGAACAGCTTAGTTACCATGGAAACATAGCATCTGGTGTGTTCTCAATAGATTGGAAATTCAGAGAGATTAAGTGCTAAACATACCGGATGCATATATAAGCACACACACACACACATATCTATGATTGTACAAACTTGGAAACCAATTTGTGTATTTGCAAATAAAAATTTATATATTTCTTTTCCTTCTTGATCTCCTTCCCTCTCTCTCTAACTGTATTTTTTATCTTTTACCTTTCTGTTTCCAGACACATGTACACACACACACACACACACACACACACACACACACACACTTACATTGATTTACTGCAGAAATAAATATAATTATTATTTGTAGTAAATTAACATATTCTTTTACTTTCTCTCTATTTATATACTGGCCTTGCCCCACAGAAATAAATCCAACTATATGAATATGTGTAAACATATATACCTATTTATGAGAGAGAAATATAGAAACGTTTAAAAAATATATATACAGTAGCAGCCATAATATAAGGAACGGAAACAACAAAGACATAAATATGTGTATTACTTAAAAAGTAATGCATGATTAGCAATGAAATTTTTACCGAATAAAGATTAGGGTGTTATGCATAAATATTATACAAAGTTACAAAAATTTACATAATAGTTTTTTTTTAAAATAAAGATTAAATGGAACAAAGGAAATAAGCTACTGGACAAAAGTTAAGGTACGATCTTGTTAATACTTGATTGTGAACAAAATATCAACAAAATTTAATATTTGGTAAACATCCCCTTATTTTCAATGACTTCTCTGCATCGTTGACCACATGATCTAATTAATTTCTTGCAAAACTCAGCAGTAATTCCCTCCCATTCATCTTTCAATAACTCCAATAGGGGGTCCTGGTTTTTCGGGTTTCTTTTCTGAGCCCTTTCTCTAATTATCTTGCAAACATTTTCTATTGGATTCAGGTCGGGGCTCTGGGCTGGCCACTTCATTAGGGCGATTCCTTCTTCTTCAAATAAAGTCATTGTGGCAAGGTGCATTGTCCTGCATGAAAATAGGAGATTCATAAAGATTATGGTGTAATCTTGGTACCACATGCTGCTGAAGAAGCCTTTTGTAAATCTCAACAATGATATTGCCATGTACGCGGATGATAGGGCCAACTCCTGCAGATGAAATCATTCCCCACACCATCACACTGCCAACACCAAACTTAACTGTTTTCTTGACACATTGAGAAGACATTCTTTCACCTGTTCTACGGTGTATGTAAGTTTTGCCCTCAGAACCAAATATAATATACTTGGACTCATCACTGAAATGAACTGTATCCCATTGTGCATCAGTCCAAACAACATGTTCTCTCACATACTCCAGGCATGCCCTTTGGTTTTGCTTTGAAATGAGAGGCTTCGAAGCTGGAACATGGGCATGCAATCCTGCATTTTTTAACCTGCGAGCAACTGTTTTCCTTGAGATCTTATTATCTATCTCTTCATTAAATTTACGGGCAATTAATGTAGCAATTTCAAAACACTTTTTTGTAGATATTCTAACAATTCTTCAATCTTCTCTTTTCGATGTTTTAGGAGGTCTGCTGGTTTTTGGTTTTGCATCTAACGTTTTAACGATTTTATACCTGCTAATTACATGATGAACAACACTTTTAGACCTATGAACAATATCAGAAATTTCTGAAATTGACTTTTTTTCTTGATAATTAGTGATAATGAGTTTTTTTTTTCTTCAAAAGAGAACGTTTTGCATGTAGAATTTGTCATATTGCTTAAAAATAAAGTCCTAATGATAAATGAACTTTTACTTATTGTTGAAAAGCTCCATCGAGCTTTTTAACAATGTAAATTAAAAGTTTATGCAAATTATTAACATCGTTCCTTAATTTAATATTAATATTATTTAATACTGTTTATTATAAACAGAGCATTTATATAAATACTTGTATCTATAAAAAGAACGTTAAACATAAAAATGTCTTTAATAAATAAATTGTCGGACTTTGTCCATTTCTTAATGTGTGTGTGTATATATATATATATATATATATATAAACAATATAGATTTATCAACTTCCAATGAAGATTTTAGTATGAGGAGAGATTACACAATAGATTAAAGTGGATACATATTGATAAGTGTATTTTTGTGTGTGTTCATGAGATAGATATGACATCTGGCAGCCAGCTCAAACAAAAAATTTTAAGTTTTCCAAACCCTCTCTTTCTTTTCTTTCTTTTTTCAATACAATTTGGGTTCTTGAAATTTGAGTTTTCTTTTCTACTTCAATATTTGAAAATCTCTGGAAAGCTTTGGCACATTTTTATCTAATATTCAAAAAAGTAAAAGTACATATCTCTGTCTGCCTTTCTTTCTCTCTTCTATTTCTGTCTGTCACTCTCCCTATATATATATATATATATATATATATATATGAAAGAGAGCATTAAATGTTTAAGTAAAAAGTTCAACAGTTATAGGCCCAACACATAATCAATTTTTTCATATATTACCTATCAGTAAAAAAAATATTAATTCTACTAATTTTGAAGACATTGCTTGCTAAAAGACCTTGATCTTCTTCATGATTGCAGTCCCTTCTGAATTAAAATCTTTTAGAACTCTGTCATGAATTTAGAAAGTAGTTTGACAAAATTAAAATATTTTGGTCTTTAAAATTTAATGAGTCATATTCAAATGTTTTATTAAAGAAACCAGACAAGTTTTTTTTAAAAACTTTTTTAGATTAATTTAAATTTTTTAGATTAACTTTCTTTTGATTAATTTTGATATCTTCTTATTGAAGGTCTAAAGGAGCTGTTTAGAGTGTTCTTGTTAAGTTTCCGAGTTTTGACTGACTTCAGTTATAAATCAAAAAAGAAATTTTATGAAATTCAAAGACTGTGTAATGGTCTACATATTTGGAATGATTTTAAAATTTGAATTTTGTGTGTTTGTGTTGTTACATGAATGTGATGTTATTTTTTCAGTTTTGAAACTCTTTTGTTACATAACCTTGACAAAGTGTAAATTCTGAGAATTTAAATACATTTCAGAATCTAGATTCATTAACAAAACTTGTTTGATTTTCTAGCCCCTAGCCACTGACTGAGTAATCAAACAACAGATATTTAGCATAGCTTCTTAGTTGGACTGAATTTTTCAACTCTCTCTTAGTACAAATTGAACCATCATAATCTCTGATATTAAAGAAATGACATTATTTTCACTACAAAATTCAACAAGTTAGCTGAAAAATTATATAATATATAATTATAGAATATGGATGAGAAATCCTACACAAAAGAATATGTTGCTATAACAGCTTCTGGAAATAGTCAAATATAAAAAATATATGAGCAACATAAACAAATTAAACAATGGTTTAACAAGTAACAACAACTTGCTTAATTATTTCCTCAAACAAATTGTAATAAATAAACTATTATCTTCATAAGTTAACTATAAACAAAGAACTGTATATGGTCTGTGTATTTAAGTTAGGTACCTGAAAGTCCATTTTAATGATAATCCCCATACAAAAAAGACACATGTTAAAAGGACGGTTATTCCCTTGACACTGCTATTACTATATACACTTTTGATTCCCTCGGCAATGTTTATTGTTTTAAAAAGTGATGATTAGAATTTTAATAAAATCTAAACATATGAAAGTGGATTTATACATTTTCTTTATTTTTGAGTATTGACAACAATGGTTCATTGATATTCTTATAAAATGATGAATAAAAAAAAATTTGTTTTCATATTTGTATATATAATGATAAATAATAAATATTGCATAGTAGTTGATTTACATATTTTGATAATTTTGTAATTTTTTATAAATTTTTAAATAAAAAAATTTCTTCAAATTTATTTCTTTATAAAATGGTAAATAATAAATATTGCATTGAACTTGGTTCATATATTTTTATAATCTTGTA
>OZ010592.1:61750526-61818026 GCA_963932145.1 Acanthosepion lycidas | reverse complement strand
AAAACAGAAGCCTGATGCTAAAAAGACAATTTTGCAAGTGACATTTTCATGAGAAAATGATTAAAAGATATATTGTCACCATGTGTAAGCATCCACAAATATGATGTAATATTTACTGAAGGAAATGAGAAATATATCAAAAAAAAAATTTCAAGACAGAAGAAACATATTCCTGAAATGGAATTTTGTCCTCATGAAGTTTTTGAAAACAAAGGAAACTATTGTTTTCTGATCAAGCATATAGAAATTTGGAATTGGATAAGCAACCATTTTCATAGGATTTTTCGCTGATATAAAAAGTGGCTGTGCATTGCTCCTAAAATATAATGATCCAATAAGAAAAAATGAGTTGTCAGCTTTCAACAATTGATTTCCAAGGCCAATATTCTTATTTAGCTTGCCAAGATAATAATTTTTTTCAGTTCTTAATAACTGAAATGAACATTTTTTTTTTTTACCTTTTCTGAAATAATAATAATAATGCAGATATCAAGATGAAAGTCATAAACTGACAATATGAATCAAATAAGAAAAACATTGTAATGCACAGCATCAGTTACCAATTTGTACAACATTGTCAGTGATTAGAAGCTCAAAGGATTAAAATCAGTTTGGAAATAAATAATAAACTTTACTAAAAATTGTAAGCCAGGTAAATGTTTTGCAAAACATTTTTGTATGTCTTGAAAATATTGCAGTTTCAATCTTTCTATGTTTTTATGTATGACATTTATTCATTTTTCTTTTCTGTTTCATTACTAGTTTTGTTAAATGTGAATCTCATGATACTCATGTCATATGGTCATTATTTTAATTCAACTATTATCTTTTACCAAAACCAGGCATGCTATTGACAATAGGTCATTAGAGATGGTCAAACAAAGGAAAAAAATAAACATACTGTTTTCTCCTTTATGTGCTGTGTCCCCTTAGGACGTGGCTCTCCACAACTTCATGTCCCTTGTAACTCTTAAAGATTTGTATTTTTTTTTTTGTACTAGTTCAATGTTTTCTTTAATATAAAAGGAAGAAATCACAAGAAATCAAGTAAAAAAAAAAAATAGAAAAAAATTATAATCAACAAAAAAAAAATGTTGAAATCTTGTTAGAGCAATCCTTTGAATGATTGCAAAGACCAACATAAGACTTGGATGTTTCTGGAACCAAAATTACTTGATTACTCAATTCAATAAGTCACCTTATTTGGTTTACACTAGATTTTCATCATCTTTTGCAGGTTCAAGAAGGGTGATGGAGTAGGGAGGAAATATTGAAATAGTGGGGAAGCTTTAACTTCTTGTTTTAAATCCTTATTTTATGATTGTATCAAATATTCCTTCCATTTTTCTTATCAAAAAATTATTATATATATTTATCTACCATTCATTATATTTCAAATATTCTCTTAATCAAACTTTTATCTCACATTTTGGCTAATATGGTTAAAAAATATTTATTTCATATGTTGTGAAATAGCAGTTTTGAGTTTAAACCTATGAATAGGAATCTAGATTTTGAGTTATACTACATCTGTTGCTAATCTGTTTATATATTTATATTTTATAATATATGTAATAGTTTAAGTAACATTTTCAATCTAATTTATAATCTAAAAATTTCCAAGCTGAATAGTTTAAATATGTGAATCAGAAAATAAAACTGGAAAACTTTATAAAACAATTATTCTAGTCAATTTCATGATCAAACTGCTTGCTACTTGATATTGCTAAATTCTTGCTATAATTTGACATGGAGTACTGCTGCCATACATAGACAGGAGCTGACCAGTCTTCACTTTCTAGTCTTGATAGAATCCGAAAGCATCTCTGCGTCCTTGTGGGTGATGAATTATTTTCCACCCTACAACCCCTTTCATACAGATGAAATGTTACAAGCTGCTCTATCGCTATCTCCATGGAAAGTGTTCAGATGAACTATATTCCTTAATGCCACTAGTTCTTGCCTTCACGGCTAAGACTGGCTGTGTCACACATATTGTAGCAAACGACCATCATCCCCTTCATATTCCATTGTTGAGATCTAAATTCCACTCAAGCAGCTTCTTTTCACAAATTGCTGCTTTGTGAAGCACACTTCCAAGAGGATGCTTCCCCAATCACTGCAATCTTAACCTTTTCAAGTCCAGAGTCAACCATTATCTAACCCCAAATATCCCCATGAACTATGCTTCTTAATCCTGTAACCCTCTATCTTAAGTAGCTTTTTGACCTTGCACAGGCTGAACATCATTGTAAAAAAAATCTTCAAACTTTATAAGCTTACAATTTTTTCTAGTACATATATTTACAAAATTAAGTAATGCTGAGTGTAAGAAAATTGTGCAGCTCCATTGTCAAAATTGAGTCCCTTCCTTGAAATATAGTTTTAAAATTTCCTGAGTACAACCATTTATTAAGCAGATATTTTTTAATAATTTCAACCCCAACAAAACAATAAAACCACTAAGATGCAAGAGGTTACTGAGTGTATGAGAATATGAGATAAAAAAAAACTATAAAGGTGAGAGAACAATAAAAAAAACAAGGAGTAAGAAAACAGAAGATAATGATTGACATTGCATTTAAATTTTTAAAGATCAAAATTGACTGGGAAGCAAGAAGCTAGAAGAAAGTGAGAAATGCAAGAAAAGAAATAGCATAGAAGTTATAGTCTGTCTATATTTCTGAGATGAGGTATTATGTACATTATTTACATTATTCGGACTATTGTCCTCATCTTTGTCGCCATATTTATCACAACATTTCGGCTGTTGTACGCTCCGGCCTTCTTCAGGTGGTTGGAATTTCGAACTGAATCCTTTATTTCACTCACTGGGGTAGACTGTTCTCAAGGACACATGGCACAGTGGATAAAGGCGTTGGTTAGATCCAGTGACAGGACCCAAAGAGTGTGGGTTCAATACCTGGTTAAGGCAGTGGAGAACTTTCAGAGGGAAATTAGCAGGAGATAACCAATAATTGACATCCATCAAACATGGCATGTGGAACTAGAACAGTCTACCCCAGTGAGCGAAATAAAGGGTTCAGTTTGAAATTCCAACCACCTGAAGAAGGCCGGAGCGTACAACAGCCGAAACGTTGTGATAAATATGGCAACAAAGATGAGGACAATAGTCCGAATAATGTAAATAATATAGAAGTTATAGTTGCATCTTTCCATTTTGATTATATAATGATGAGACTTTGCCACCAATCTCGTATTGTGCTTAAATCGATAAAGTCTAAGTACCATAGAGGAAATGTCATCAGAACAATTACCATGAAAGTATTTATAGAAAAGGTACAGAGAAGCTGTGTTACAGCAGTGAGGGCTGAAGTGACTGAAGCAAAAATGCCAAGTCAGGATCAATAATATTGCAGATTCTTCTCTGTATTTTATCAAGAATCTACAAATACATTGCAGAAGCACCAGACCAGATGTGGCAGCAATATTCAAAGGATGGGCAGATGTTAGGCTTATAAATATTTAAGCAATATTCTGGCAATAAAAATTGTCTAGCTCAACACAATGAATCAACTTTCCTAGCAGCAGACCTCACACTTTATTCAATATAATCATTCCACTTTGTCAGTGGAAAATGTTAACCCAAGAAGCTACGATGGGTCACTCTCTAGGAAGTTAGCATGAGCCATGCTGATGGAAAACAAAACAGTTTCTCTCAGAAGATTGAAAATGAGCATTTTCACTTTGGAGACATTAAAATTAACAACACATTCCTACCCCTCCCCCTTAACAACAGATTGTAGGTCATTTTTTAAATCAGCTGCTAATTTGGCCTTATCATCAAACGGATCAGACTTACTATTAAGACAGGAACAAATAGTTGGTGTCATCAGCATAGATATTGAGTTCAGAAATGATGACATCAAGAAGGTCATTTATGAAAATTAGGAACAATGTAGGTCTAAGGATAGAACACTTAAAAACTGAGTAAATGTTCCAAACAAGACTAAATATTTAGCAGCCAACCAAAACATTTTCTGTTGAGAGATGAGCATTTCACATTTGAATAAAAATTCATTTTTCTTTTACTGCTCATATTTTTTTTAATTTGATGTTTGTTTTAATGGTAATTAGGAATATAAAGCAAATACAATGACATTTTGAAAAGGTTGTTAAATATTGGTAAATAGAAATTCCTGCAAAAGTCAAGTATCTTGGACAGAGATTTCTTGTATCATTAGGATATTTACATATGCACACATATACGAAATATATCAATACTCAAATATTCAAAAATGAAAAATACCCTTAAAATCTGTGTATATGTTTGTATGTGTTGTATTTGCTGGTCTCTAAGATGATGGTTCTTATAAGGATATTTTGAATATTTACATTTGATGCAAATCATTTAAACTGGCAGCTGACCATTTTGAGCTTCTGTTTTTGACCCTGTGTTGTAAAACCAGTGCATTGGACACAATGTTATTTTTTGATTTTTTAATGTGCAATACAGATGTACCTGAAAGTGCATACATGATGTGCTTATTTTAGGCCCTCCTCATAATAGTAGTAGTGATCAGTGATAAAAGTTGGATCAGTGAGCCAAGTTCAAATTCTGATTGATTCTATTACATTCACTTTTGCAGAAATACTCTTGGAAAAGGTATGAATCTCTCTCTTCTCCCAACTATACATTAAATAGCAGAGCAGACTGGGCTCTCTAGCTTTGAATTCCAATCTGTATAAAAGGTAATGAGAAATTACTATATTTCCTGACAATGTCATAGCAATTCACAGATAATAAAGAAAAGAAAGCCATAGAGAGCAATGATCACTTATGAACTGAAGAGATATAGTATTAAAAAAAGTGGTAACATCAGTGATCAGTCAGTAAGTAAAATTTTAAAAACATCATCAAATAGAATTTAATATTTTTAAAGAAGGATAGGATATTAAAAGCTGATGAAATATCTGTTGGTTTAAATCAACTTTGGAACAAATATAGATCATCATTGAAGAACAAACTTACTGACAACAGCTTTCAAGACAAACATGGTAATCAATACTCTAGGACTGAGGAATATACCCCCCACCAAAAAAAGCAAAAATATTACTTTCACTCATAAAAAAAAACAACACTTCCATACTTTCTTTAACAAGGGTGCACATTATTTATTTTACCAAGGATGTATTCTGAAACTCTTATGACCCAAAATTCAACTCTGAATTATGTAGACAGCATTTCACATGGTCCCAATTGCATGGCAGGTGATTATTTTTTCTCTATAGACTTTCGTTCTATCCGGCAGTTTGCCAAATATGTTCTTCTTTCTATGAGATTCTTTTTTTCTACTTCCATATATTCATCTCAGTTTCTAAGACACGCCTCTCCCTTGAGAAGCATTGGCTGCACAGATACATTGCCCTAAATTACTTGGCACAAAATCCTCCCATCATTTAACTGCATAACCATTTTCTCAGCCACACAAACCTTATATATGTATATTTGTATGAAAATATATATGGCCTGGGTGTATAAATAGAGATCTATGAATCTAACTTGTGTGTGTGTGTATATATATATATATATATATATATATATATATATATATATATATTTGTGAATAGAGGAATAAAATAAATCTGTGTGTGTGTATATATATATATATATATATATATATATACATGTGTGTGTGTATACAGTGTCACTGCATTAAACAGATATGATTATGTTCTTAGAATTTTAAAGTTTTCTCCAAGTGTTAATCATTTTGACAAGAAATTATTTATTGTCTTAGACTTACAGAGATGATAATCAAGTTCATTCTTCAAAATTAAATTCCTACTTCCTTTAAATTTTTTCACAGTTAAAACAAATTATTTATTTAGCATTCTAATTATCAAAATTATTACTTATTTTCCTGTAATAGAAGGAAGGCCTTTTTTTAAATCAGTTTTGGGGAAACAGAGCAATCTTATAATTTTTTCTCTTTTATCCTGACTTGTAGATATTTGTTTCTATTTTCTTCTGTTTCAGGATTTAAGCCTTTCTACTTGACAGCATTTATTTATGCTCTAAGTTTCTCTATATGCTGATGACAGACTCAAGAGGAAATTATCATAATGACTTCTCTTCCTTTACATGTGGATTGTAGACATTGCTTACTTGTATATTACTTGTTAAAAAATAAGTCAGTTTGATTTTATGCCAAACATGACAGATTTTCAAAATTTGCCATCAAATCTGTGTTAAATCTACACATTGTTAAGACCCTATTGTACAATACATACAGTAATATATATTTTTATGACCACCAAGAGCAGTGGAAATCCCATGGTGTATCTTTACAATTCCTCAAGCAATAAATGAATATATTTTAAAACTGAAAAAATAAAGAAATTGTTTGCTGTCTAAAGTCCTGAGTATAATTATTTATTTGATGAATTACTTGAATGCTCATCTTTGCAATTGTTATTTTGGTCACCATACTTCAGGCTGTCCTTAGGCATGCATTATATTCAGTAATCTTAAATTCTTTTTCAAAAATTGAACATTACCAGCTGTAATGTACACCTAAGAGAGCTCACCAACCAAAATATAGTGACTGAAATCATGTTATTTAAATGATTAAATATTAGGTTGGTGCAAAAATAATAACGTAATAATGTTGTTTTTTGACGTATTTTTTAACATCAAAAAACGACATTATTACATCATTATTTTTGCACCAACCTAATAACAGGTTTTCGATTTACAAATTTATGTAGACCTGAAGAAAATTTCCCCTTTTTTTTTCTGTCCTTGCTGTTTTCTGCTTATATCTTTGGATTGAACTTTTACATTTTGAAATGCAATTGGCAATAAACAAAAAACAAAGTTGTCTTTGACAAAATATCATGCTGTCACAAATATATTCTAATCTTTCTGAAATTTTAAAGTTTGCCCTAATATAATATACATTCAGCAATGTAGCTTGATAAAGATGTGAATTGTGTCTTCAAAAGAGTGTGTTATTGAATGATGTAAACTAGTTATTTGACTTAATACATATCATGATTATATAGCTTTGTCTAGAAGAACAGATTATATATATATATATATATATATATTGAAAATCTTGCAATCCTCTTGATTATTATCACACCCTATATATATATATATATATATATATATATATATAGGTTGTGATAATAATCAAGAGGATTGCAGTCTGAGGAGTTAGGTGGCCAGATAGATGAAAGGGGTGATGTGATTGCAGTAATTGTCTGATAGCCATGGCTGGGTTCTCCTGCTTGTGTGGCATGGTGCAGAGTCCTGTTGCCAGATATAGGGCCTTCCAGCAGCCACTCTCTTGACCCAGGGCAGCCACTACCTCCTCAAGCCATTTGACATAGGCTTCCATGTTGAGTCTGAAGGCCTCACCAACAAATACAAGAGTTCTTTTCTTATCAGAATAAACCAAGTTTTCTGAGTTGCTGTGCCTTTGTAATCACCATTAGATTCATCCAACTCTTTCTGAATCCTCTACACCGTCCTCAGATTGACACTAAAACACTCTGAAATGTTTGTATTGGAGTTTCTGGCAGGAATGCCAAGCAGTATGGCATGCTATTTCCAAATTTCAGGTGGAGTGAATTGCTTCATTGCTTCAATTGACCATAGAATACTGTGTAGTTGACAATGAAAAACAAACAATGCGCATGCACAAAATTAAAAATATGAAATGGCAATAATTTACCCATTGCACCCTTATATATATATATATATATATATATATATATATATATATATAGTAACCCGTAAATCACCCTCTTCTGTCTTTCAAGTAAACAGTGGTGTAAAGCACGTAGGATGAAATACCCAACCTAATAGATTGGAAATGGGCAAAATGAGAATGTTTTTTGTTCAATCTGATAATTTAAAATAATGTAATACTTATGCCTTCTTCAATCTCTCTTGTTCACTCTCATCTACATCACAATGACTAAAGTCAAAGCTACTATTTATCAGAGTTTTACTGTATTTTCTGCTACTTTTAATCACTAGACACAAGATCATTGTCATTAAACAGCAAATAGTTTTTCCCATCTCAATAGGATCATTAATGGATCTGTGTTAGTAAGAACAGTGTGTTCTGTAGGAGTTTACCTGTAAAATATTCTAAGAAGAGAAATCTAGAAATCCTGAAATTGTTTTGTATGTACCTAAGTAGATATCATTGATAGATTTGTAGGTCAATGAATTCTTGGGAAAATTGATGTGTAGTGTTATATATTAATATATTTCTGTAATTTTATGCTATCCTATAAATTGTAATGTTTTTAAAACTTTACACACTATTGAAGAAATAATTTCCAGTACCCCCCCCCCACACACCGAAAATAATTATGCACATATCTGAAATGGTGAAGTAGCTGAAAAATAATCTTGATTAGTTGAATCACATCATGACATGTGCAGAATATTTATATATTTATATTAAAGGAATCACCATATGACAAGCATTAATAAAATGAATACAACAAACCATGTGCACCTGTTGGTAAATGCACAAAGATGGATAAATAAGTTCAATAATTTCTGACTGAAAGTTTCATAGATATTCTACTTGTCAGAGTAGGGCAAATCTGTTAAATCCATTAACAGATATCGATATATTGAATGAATTTAATACATTTATTGTGCTCTGACAGTGTATCCATGAAAGTTGTAAAATAAATCATTTGAACTTTTATTTATTCATTAAGTGTTATTGCTCTATTTTTTAACATTGAGCACTTTATTTGCAAAAAATTGCTTGTTTTTAAAGAGGTTAAGCTTAAGTAATTTACTGGCCAGCATACTTATATATGACATCAATCAGCTTGTGACAAATTTTATATTTGTATTAATCCTACATAGATAGATAAATATGAGCAAGATTAAATAGATGGATAGCTATACATCCAACAATACTAGTGCAGAACTAGAGAATAAGTTCTCTTTTGAACATAATTCCTTTAAGGTAATAAATCAAGATACTTAAATTTGTTCTTAGACTCTAATTATTAAGGATAGCAGAATTCTTAATAATGTATAATAGAAAAGATACAAGTGTAGATAAAATTGGAAGCCTGATTGACTGTTAGAATAAAGAACTAATGAATAAAATATGGTATATCCCATTTTTGTCACTCGGTGATTAAGGATTTCCACTCAATTCATTAACAAGTAGAAGATTTTTGAAATCAAGATTTTTTTCTAGTGTAAAGCTCTTTCCAAGTACTGATGTTAATGAAATCTTTGATACTCTATTTATAAATCAACTTTTTATTTATGCATGTATGTTTGTGTGAATTTGTGTATACAGTTATGTAACCCTAGCTGTAATATTTTATGTCATAAACCCATTTCATTAAAAAAATATGGCTTATGCAGTTTTAATCAATTTTATTAAAATTTTTCTTAACATTAAATTATTTCAGCATTTTTGTGTAGATGCTTGAACAAGCAGAAAATTTTTTTACATTTTCAGTGATCAAGATGGTTTTTACTTTTTCCATCAAGACAGTTTTTAAATTTGTTTGTTTAAAATTTACATTGTTATGTAATAATTGGAATGCTACCTTTTTATCTTCATGATGACATACAGTATCCTCCATAAATAACTACACCTGTACCAGAATTATATTATTTTTAGTGGAACATTAAGCAATCAAATATATTATTATGTATTGTTTATTATTAACCTCTAAAGCATTGAAACTTTATAACCAGAAATATGAATATGTAATAGTAATATTAACTGTTTCCCTACAAGGAAACATTTGGTATTCATTGACCAAGCAGCCAATACTACTTTCAGTTGAAATTTATAAAAGATTTTTCTTAAAATTATTTTTCAGGAAAATAGGTTTCTAGCTGTTATTGTTCTTTCCAGTTGTGGAGTGAGTATCCATTGTCAAATGCAAAATAAATAACAGAACAAAGTTTGTAATAAAAAGAAAAAGAAACAGGGCAAAAGGAAATAATATCAAGCAAGCAAACAACATATGCAAGGAAAATTAACAGTAATAAAGCAAAAAGTTCACAAACTAAGAATTGGTATTGATACACAATAGCAAGTTTGGACAAATGAATGTTGCATTCTGACTTCTGAGTCATATCAAATTGCAAACCGTTAGAATTGTCTATGCTAACAACAAACAAGTGATACTGGTTCATGTCAGATCTACATTCAATAAAAGAGGTACCAAGCATATATACAGCAGGTCAGTTAACTGTTCTTTAATTTTCATGGAACAGATGACCTTCCAGGCTTTTTTTTTTAAAACACTAGACATGCAGTTCTTCACCTGAGTGCATGATGTTTCTAATTGGTCTCTGGAGAACTAGTAATATATGGCATGGTCCAATGTGTTATGGCTCCAATTATTTGGGTATGATGGTAGGGTTTATGTTTGGTGCAGACCACATGAGGCCATGGAATCCAGTTGTCAACAAGGTATCATACACGTTGGTGGTGGTTCTATAATAATGCGGAGTGTGTGTTCAGGTGTCAAGGATTGGGTTCATTGGTTTGATTTAATGGATCATTTATTTGTAATTGCTATATTGCACAACTTCATGACCAAATTACACTCATTTGTGGACACCATGTAACCCCAGTAATGATGGATAATGCTCCACATCATCAGGCACAAGTTGTCTGCAATTGGCCTGAGGAGCATTCTGGAAGCTTCTAAAAAATGGTGTGACCATCATATTGACCTAACATCATTCAAATTAAACATTTATGGAACATGGTGGAGAGGTCTATTAAGCATGCTAGATCCTGCCATGACTTTACAAAACTCTGGAAGTTGTGGACAGTTATCGAGATAACATCTCTCAAGAAGTTTTCTAACCATTTGTAGAATTGATACCACATCAAATTGCAAGATGTGTTCATACATGATACTAAGTTACTAACTCATGATTTTGGGCAAGTTAGTGTATTCATAGTTTTGATTACAGTTTAAAGGTTGTAGAATCTGGCAATAAATAAAACCTAATTATATATGTTTGAAAGGTTGAAATTTTAAGTTTAACATTTCACTTACAGCTTTTCATGTAAAATCAAGAAAATAATTGAAATTTACATTTTTTTAAAGAAAATAAATATATATTTTCTAAATAAAACTTATATTTTGACAATAACTAAAAAATGTTTTTGTAATAAAAATATTAGGCATGGTTAAAGCAAACCTTGTATCATTCTTCATGAATTTTATTATGCAGATTTTCTTATATTTTAAATAATTTAAAACAAAAGTTTAATCTTTCATGCTTTTTAATGTCATATCAACAAATTGATGTCACATGACAAGTACACAAAAGTAATTACCAGAAGAACAAAAAAAGTTTCAAGTAAGAAAAATAGAAAGAATTTAACTGGATTATAAATGAAGTCGTAACTTCTTGCCTTGCTCTTATTATTCATCCAATAGAAAGAATGTAAATACAACTTTGTAGTATACCAATTCTTATGTAATGGTTTTGCTGAGATAAGTTTTAGGTTGAAGCTCATGATCAAGATTTTTTAATATAATTGAGATTTTAAGTTGTTAAAGCATTTCCATGGAAGTTTACAAATACTACACTTTAAAAAAAAATAATAGCAAGAATCAATAAAAATGCAATTACTATAAACTAATTTCTTTTATTCATATTTTTTTTCAAAATAATTTAACCAGAGTAATATGAGAATGTATGTGTTTCTACAAAAAGATAGAATCATTGATTTCATATAGTGACTTATTTTGTAAGATATGTGGGTAATTGAAAATGCACTAATTTCAAAAACCTTTACAGCAATTTCACATTCAGGATTATAATGTATCTCCTTTCCTCACAAATTTGTTGCTGCTGATAAAATGTGGAATAATTACAATGATGAAATAAAAAGAAAAGAGAATAAAGCTAGATCAAACATTTAGGGACACTGGACATCAAAATTAAAATTTAAATCTGAGCTTCTCTGAATCTTGAATGTTTCAATGTAAACCATAACAAGCATTTGTTTGATTTCCCCTCACACACAAAATTCTCCCCATATTTATATTTCAAACAGATTCCCATAATGAAAATATTATTAGTCTGAAGAAGCTTCCTGTTGGAATGAAATGCTTCAATAAGAAGTTTTCATGCATTTAGTCATTCACTTATATATATATGTATGTCTTTCATCTGATATTTTATTATTCATTTACACTACTCTATTAGTCTGATATATTTTTATATTATGTCTTCCATAATAAAGTATGTGACTTTACTGAGTTGGATAACTGAAGTAATCCTTAAAGACTAAATGATTGATAAGTTGTCTCTCTGGACTTAGACAAATGGAGACCAGTTACTCTTTTGACGTTTTAAAATCTATAAATTTCAATATTGGTCTGCATTCAAAATCTTTATTGATTCCTTTGGCAGAATTTAGAGCTACTTGACTAATTAACTTCATTTCAGTCCATTCTTAAATAAAGCTTATTCAGTGACTTGGCAAGCATCTTGAAGAAACATCCTGACAGTTACAGAATTTCTTCCCTAATGTCCATTCTTCCTTCATGACATTAAAGCTAAAAGATTTTGACCTTTGATATGTGCCTTTATCTTCAAAGCATTTTTTACTCAATTCATAATGTCTGACAAGCAAGGGTTCAATCTTAGAGAATAATATTGATATATTTTGTTTAAAAAATATATGTGTACTCAAATACATATGAAATACATATATAATTAATGGTTCTCTCTCTCAAAATGGCTGCACATTTCAAATAACCTGTTATATGTATGTGTGCATGCTTGTATGTATGTACGTGTGTGTGTTTTTAACTTCTTAGCCTACTTACTTTCCAAGAAAGTAATATTCCTACTGTAGCTAAAACAAGAATTTTAGCCTTAATTATATTATAAATGCTAATTTTGAGTTGTCTTATTGATGTCTGATCAGTCAAATAAACTTTTGGTGTGAAAGATATGGCAAATTATTTAATATTGTTGGCTAACAATATTAAATAATTATAATTGTTTCAAACAATAATTCAATTAGAAGAAACAAATTTAATGAAGATTTTCATTTTAGAATTCTGAATATGAAAGAAAATATTAGAAAATTATTTTTTTAAATTTAATTCAGTCATTGTTTTTTCATTTATTTATTGCATTTCTTCAAATTGAGTTTTTCTTGGTTTTGTTTTTAATGATTTATATTTTTATTCATTTTTTAAGGGTAAAGATTTTTGTTTTTGCTAACAAGTTTGTTTGGATAAAAGTGATGGCATTTGTGAGTTTTCTTCCATTAGAATTGTTTATAATGATATTCTGAATATGGTAATAAAAGTAAAAACAAATGCAAGCACAAAAAATATAAGCATACACAATATGCAGACTTATTTGATAAATTATTATTGATTTAAAAACAAAAGTGAGAAGATAGCAGTAAAGCTGTTATACAAGATAAATATCAGCAAAAGTTTTGCCCAAATTGTAATTTTCACAGAGTACCATGTAGGCAGAGATATGTCTGTGAACAAACTAACAAAAATGGAGAATATTATTTCATTTATTTTTATATTTTTATTTTTATTTCTACATTTGTCAAGAAGGAGACCATCCAAAAGTGAAAGCAAGACTTGCCTATTGTATATGCCTATAGTTTTGTCATGTTTTTCTTTTATTACAAATTCTAATTCTAATATAAATCTTGCATTCTGTGTATATCCTTTGTGTTAGTAGAGTGTTGTGGAGTAAAGAGTACCCCCCCGCTGACCCTATGAACTCGTCCGATACTATAAAGAGTTCTATGTTATAAGTAGTTGTATTGGAGTCAGTCTTTATACTAACTATACAGGCATATGGCAATAGCCTAAACATTACATATAGAGCATACTTTAACAAATTATGTTATAACAAGTTTGAATGTGTGTTATAACAATAGCCTTACAATAGGGAGTTATAATACAGAAAAATAAAGCTTCTTTTTAATTAAATTTTTTCATAACTATGGCTGAAAAGGAAAACTTTTTACATATTTGATTTTTATCATTTATATATTAAACATTTTTTATTTATTATATTTTGTTCATGCTTCATGTTTTGCTTTTATTTTTATTTTTTGTGAAAGTAGATAACCTACTGATAGTAACTTCCTCTGCACTCACCCACAAAACAAATCTGTCCCAAGTGATTCCATTTTCTGTAACATC
The DNA here is from genome assembly GCA_963932145.1 of Acanthosepion lycidas. Classification (NCBI taxonomy): domain Eukaryota; kingdom Metazoa; phylum Mollusca; class Cephalopoda; order Sepiida; family Sepiidae; genus Acanthosepion; species Acanthosepion lycidas. The sequence continues at coordinate 61,803,836 of OZ010592.1, read as the reverse complement.
ATCTGGAATTCTACTCATTTTTATCATTTAGGACAAGAAAAACAAAAGTGAGTAAAAACAATAATTTAGACTGAAACTGAATTTGAAAAGAAAGAAATGTTAATTTTAAATCAGAATCCTCTTTTAAAAGAGTTCTTATTTTCATGTAGATAAAAAATATTTAAGACTTTAGAAACAATAGTCAATTGTCACATATCCTAATGTTGAAGGATTTTACATGTATTTCAACTTTGTATACACAGAAAAATCAAATGAATTCAAAACAATCATTATTAAAAACAGCAAAACCTCAATAAATCTTTAAAAATTGATCTACTCACATTTTCATGTAAATGTTAAAACTTTCTTTCTTGCATAGGCCACCAAATGTTTTATGACTTTCATAACTGGATATACTTGTATGATCTATTATTAAAAGAACTTTTATGTTTTTTTAATAAAATATATTATTTTATATTCATTTTATATATATTGTCTGTATACATGCATACACACATACACATATACTATTGGGACCATCAAAAGTTTCATGGTGAATTGTTACTATTTACAGATATATTTTAATATAGAAAAGTTGTAACTAAACTCTATTAATTTAATTTAACTGCTATATTTTGCAATTCATTTTAAAAAATGGCATTAAATTCTTTCAACAAACGGTTTTTGCCAAAAATATTCTTCATTAAAATTTTGGTTTGAGATCCTAGTTATTGAATAGCATAAATATCTTTTAATAAAAGTCAATTATCTCAGACTATAGAATTTTCTTTTGTAGAAATACTGACAGCATTATACACAATGTATTTGATGCCATATAAGACTGATTGTCCCCTCATTTCAGCAAGGAATATCTATATTTATAAAACAGAAGATATCTGTATGTGTGTCTGTGTGTGGATCTGCCTGTGTTGTGTGTATGCTATTTATGCACATCCACATTTATTGACTGATTACAATAGAATTATACACACAGATTGCAAATTTATTAAAATAGGTCAAAACTAACTTTTCAACCTCCAAGCCTCTCAGGTTTGGTAGAAAAATCAAACTAAAGGTTGGTACGACTTTTTGCAAAAACCAAGGCAAAGTTACACATGAACAAAATTTTTACTGGATGCACTGATGTTCTTTGCAATTAATGCAAAACATTAGCTCATGGTATGAGGTTTATGTAACATGCTTGATAGTTTTCCTGTGACATTGGCTTCACACAAAAATTGCAAAAAAACTGTGAAAAAATTGGATTTTTCGTACTACTTAAAATAAAAACTTGAATAACTTTTTCATTTTTTATCTGATTTTCTTCAAACATGTCATAAAAAATTTTCTACCATGCAAAAAATAAGATAGTGTGGTTTTAGTCCTATTTGTTTCCCAGCATATAACCAAAAAAAACAAAAAAACCTGCAAAAAGCTGTTCAAAAAGCCCATTTTTGGGCTATAACTCTGGTTTTTCATCTGATGCTTTCCAAATTTGTCATATAAATTACATAGGACACACAAATTGTCTTGCATTAATGTTTGGTTTAGATTATTTCAGTTAAGTGGATGAATTCTGCAACTAACTAGGTCCAAAATTGGTTTTTGTCATTTAGTCAAGTTTCTTCATATGATTCTAGCCTAAATTGGCATTCAAACAACCTTTGATGCAAAGATAGTTTGAGAAGGATTATTGAAGCATTAAAAGAAAAAAATCCTGAAGAATCTCTTATTAACCACAGTAAATATGTGAAGAAGGAAGGAGGTGTTCATGTGTTTGCAGTTGAATCAAGCTCTGACGCTTCATCCCTGTTTTTGTTTGATTATTAGACTTGTGAACAATGCCATACTATTTGCAAGTTATTATGGCCATAGGAAATTTACTGAATATCTAAAACATTGAAACAATTTAAACCTGAGCAATGACCACACAAGAAGTTTCTATTGATGGAATTCCTTTATAAAGAACTATCAAACACATGCGAAGTACATACCGTAAAAAAAATGAGTGGTGTGTAGCTTACTATACCAACAGATGATGCATGCAAGCAGGGATGCAAGCAGACATTTCTAGACAGAGAGGTGGAGGTATACAAGGGGGCACAGTTATACAATTGGGCAAGGCTAGATATCTTGGCTAGTTAAAAATAAAAAATTGTATTATGAATCTATATTTCCTATTTGGTCCAGTTTAAAACAAGTTTTTTTTTTTTGTGCATTTATTACAAATTAATGAAATTCTAATATTTGGAGGGGAGGAAGCAAGACTTATGTCATCAAATATGGGATGTCAACTCCATTAATGGGTTTGTAAAGTAATTATAAATGTGTTTTAGGAAATTGAAAGATGTATAAGTATAAATAAGCACAAGAGAATATTGAAAAGTTTTCAGCCTAACTTTAAAAAAATTCCAATTTGGTTGGTGGATTGGACCAAGAACTTTTCAGCACCCCCTTCTATATAAAATATAACTAATATTGTAAATATGCTTGGTTTCAAGTATTTGATAAATAACTATTGTCAGCAAGGTTTATGAACTAATTAAGTTGGATATTTTGATAAGGTTGCTTGAAAAAGAAACTTTAGAATAATTTTGCTGCATATATGTGGAAAATTTACAAGTTCTCAGAGTTAATTGCCACAGCTGTAAAAACAACTAAGGTATAATGCACTTTGGCCTGGGAATAACTGAAAGAATTTTGAAAATCAAACAGTACTTTTGGTAACTATAAAAATCCCTTGAATACTGATTTGGTGATTAGCAATTCCTGCTATTTCATCAAAGTTAATCAACAGGAAAAATAGAGGAGAATTATTTAAAGAAATTATTTTAAATGGTCATCAGCATAGAAAAAAATAGGACCTGCTATTTTATGTTAGGAATAATCAAAATTTCAAAAATTTAAATGCAGTCGCAAGTATTATCTTAATTCCTGTCTTTATTCCTGTTTTATTATCCTCTATCCTTAATAATGTTTTTCTTTTTCTCATATTCTCTTACAGTCACTAACCTTAGCATCTTAGTGACTTTATTGGCTTGTTTGGGGAGAAATGATAAAAAGGAGTGTATTCTCAGAATCCTGTAATTGAATTTGCAAAGTTTTGCTGATCTGATGAAAGAACGGAATTATTCTGACATTATTGATTTCTTTTATCACTAATAACTTAATAAGGTTTTTATTTTGTAAATTTTATTTTTCTATTTTAATAAATATGAGGAATTACCTCTTTTTATCTCATATGTATATATATATATATATATATATATATATATATATATATAAGTGAACATTGAAGTCAACACTCAGAGGTGACAGGCTGTTTCATGCTAGGCACAATCGTCAGGCAGCCTGATGATTGCACCTAGCATGAAACAGCCTGTCACCTCTGAGTGTAGACTTCAAAGTTCGCTTTTATATTTATATTTACATACGCTCTATCTCTGATATTGAGCACTTTTTCACATAAATATAGCACACCTTAAAACTATATTTCTTATATATATATATATATATATATATATATATATATATAAGCCTAGAAAACAAACAGGAAAAAGAATAACCAAACCACTTCAATCGAGATATTTATGATTTACAATACCAGTTGACAGATGACACAAATGTACATTAATATATATATTTGTACTTATTTCAGACTAAAATCATTTTCAAAATGTCAATTTAACATTCTTGTATTGTTAGATTCTCTTACTGAATTGCATACAAATTTAGATCTACTGAAAAACTCTCACAATATATTAAAGCCACTTTTATTCTATTATTGAGTTATCCTCTTGCCCATCTCTCTAAATAGATATACATACATAAATTGCTCTTCTTTATCTAAATTATAATAACTTAATATCTTCCTCATCTTTGCCCAGGCAGACAACTCTAAAAGCAAACTAATTGAACAATTTGATATTGCCATTTCCAGAGTTTTAATGGTTCCCTAGGCTGTCATTTTTCTCTTCACTCTGGTCCGTATCTTATATGGCTCCTCAGTACTTAAGGACACCTACTGTCACCATGTTGTACCATTTTTGCAGATAGCATCAGTAAACTTAATATTATACAGAAGGACTGAACAAGGACAAACCTGAAGACGTCATGAGAAAAACAAAGAATTTTGTGTGTCATTTTAATCTTTATTTGTTTTTGCCATTTTGTTATTCTTATATTTATACAGATTTTACTATCAGTAACAAATATTCATAGTGACAGTAATTTTTCTTTCTATTTTTGAAAATATTGAAGTTGCTTGTATGCATGTGATTTAGGATAGTGAAGATGATAGTAAAAAGAAAAAGAAAAATTCAGAAGGAAGGAAAGAAATAATTAAAGGTCTTTGGCAAAGATGAATGATATGCAAGAGAAAGAAGAGGAAGAACATCAATGAAGGAAGTCAAAAGAACAACAATTAAGAAATTAAAGAAAAACTTTAAAACAGGAAAGGAGAAGTTAGGAAGAAGTGTAAAAGAGTTTGAATGTAGATGTTGCTGAAGAGAAGGAAAAAGAAAAGGAGAGGAAAGAAAGAGAGAAATAATGAAATTATAAAATTTGAATAATGAGTGTGTATAATGTAAAAGAAAACAATTCACTTGAAAGAATTTGAGAGATATAAAAAGAAAGTAGAATGTGAAAATCTAAGGAGAAAAACTCAAGTGGTGTTGATAAGAACTCCAAGAATATATTAGAAAAAGAATGACAAGACTCAATGAAGGAAAAGGTAATTAAAAAATAAGACAAATCTTATGTGATAAAATGAAAATCTTTTACATCTATAAAAAAATAAGTAAGATAGATTTCTTCTCTTTTTTTTTTCCTTTTTTCAGTCTGATGAATATGTTCTCGGCAGTGTTTCCATGTTGGAGACAAGCTACAAGAATCCTTTTTGTTCAGATAAAAAAAAAAAAAAAAACTAAAATTACTTTTCTTCTAACCTTGCTTCAATATATCTTATGGTATTGGCTTAATGTGAACTAAAAATAATTGGTATTTTTGTAATCCTCTGTGTTTAATTGTAGTATTCATTATTCTTCTTGTCAGACAATCTGGAATTTTATTGCAATCAAGCCTCGGTAGCAGCCAAGTTAATCTATATAAAAATATAATCCTCCATCAAAGTACAGAATCATTCTCACACTTTAGTTCCATGTTCTACCAGGTTTCTAAGAAAACATCCAATAAAAATGATTACCATTTATACCAATCATTAAAAGAATTATGTTTTTTATTTCTACAAATATTTGCTAAAAGCCTATATCCATAAAGTATATAATAATGATTGAAATCACAATCAAGATTTTGCAAGACAAGCACAATCTCCCAAGTGGGGAGAGCCAACTTGAAAATTTATATTTGAATTTTCAGTTTTGCTTTGGCTTGAAAACTGACCACGGATACTGATGGAAGAGAGACAGTTATCAAATCTACAAGTCAACTTTGATCACTCATTCTAGCAGTTGAAATTTCTGTGTGTTTCTCTATGAATAATAAAATATATTTGGAATTATTTCAGTAGAACAAGTGTCAGTAATAATTTTAGGATTTTTTGCTTGTTTTTCTTTGCATCCAACACTCACTTACCAAGATAGGCACTTCTCATCACCTGCATCAACTGTCATAGCACATTGACTTTACAAGACATCAAAATTAAATAGACTGTTATTTTCAGTATTTGGAATAAACATTTTCACGAATCAGTGACTTTTTTAGAGACATCAGCATAAGATATTTTTTTTTGTTTTTGCTTTTCAGAGAAAAATATTTTCTTAAAGAATTGTCTTTATCAAATGAAGTCTGAAGAATTTAATGCAAAGATTTTATCTTTTCTTAATTCCTACATTGTCATTAACTGAGGCAAGGAATGGTTTAATGCTTCCAAAACAAAACTGCTCTCCTTTAATTGTCTGAGAGAATGCTTTCTGCCTTCTATCAGCATCACTGCTGCACAGAAGAGTCATTTGTTGTGATCTTCTCAGGTTAACATTTTCCACTGACATAAAATGAAAAGATATTGAATCAATTGCTAAGTCTGCTGCTAGAAAGGTTGATACACTTTGTTGTGCTAGACAATTTTTCTTGTCAGAATCTCTTACATATTTACAAGTTTACCATTGTTCAATGCTTAGAATATTGCTGCCACATATGGTCTGGTGCTCCTGCTATATATTTAGAGATCCTTGAAAAAATCCCCCCAAAATTCTGCAATATTATTGGTCTTGAAGTAGCATCTCAACTTAAGTCACTTTTCCACTACTGTAGCCTCCCAATGCCATTTCTATAAATACTTTCATGGTAAATGATCTGATGAACTCTCCTCTATGGTACCTAGATTTTATGAATTTAAGCACATTACTAGATTGATGGCAAGATGTCATCATTTTACAGTTGGAATGGCTGGATGCATCTGTAAATTCTATGCTAATAGTTTCCTTTCTTATTTTTGGAACTCTCTTCCACTTCTTGCTTTCCAGTCAAGTTTGATCTTCAAAAACTCAAATGCATGTCAATCATTATCTTTTAAAATTCTGTTCTTGTTATTGTTCTTACTCCTTTATAAATATTTTACTTATATTTCTTCAAACTCATTAACCATCTGAGTGTGTTAGTGGCTATGTTACTTTGCTTCAGATGAAAGGATTAAAAAAAATAGCTGAAAATATTACATGACATTTTTTTTTTTTTTAAGAATAACTTGCCAACAGACAAATTAGATGAAACATAGACATCTTGAATCTTAAACAAGTTCTGATACACATATTCTTGTGGTGGTGAAGTGTGCAGGGGTTAATGCAAGGAATGACAATTTCTTGCATCATTTACCCCTGAAAAAATTGAAGAAGTTAAATAGAAATATTTCCTGTGAATTCTTCAAAAGGAATACCAGAGACATGGCATAGATGAATCTGCTTGTAAAAACATTCATTTTCATCTTTCATAGGAATATATAGAGAAACTAAATTCTTTTAGCCTGTGTTTGCCAACCTTACCAATGTGAATTATTACCAACCATTCTATTTGGTTTCTTCATCAATAGCAAGAAGAGTTAAATTTTGTCATGTCATCTCTGCTAACAAAGGATCAAGTGAAGCTCTATATTTGCTGCAAGTCTGAACATAAAGTTGAAAAAGCAAAATGAATTCTTTGAATGAATTAATCAAGCACAGAATTTGATATTTCTTTTGAAACCGCAATTTTTTTGATTTTTCCATTGGCTTTCTAACAGTATTGACTGTTTCTCAAACATTTTGCTAAAGATTTTAAATCTGTGTTTCCTCTTAGATATACAGACTGAATATAAATCTCCATACATTTCCTTTAACTTAATAGACAGAAACAGTTATCAAGTACTTTCATGATATTAGATCCAATATTTGGAGAAAGAAAATAACTGAGATGTCCAAACATAATGATAATTGTTCGGATAAAATTTGATACCATTTATGCACTGGAGTTTTCTAACTATTTAATAGTTTTTCATGTGTTAGTTATTCATTATAAGAACTATACTTTTTTACATTAGATTTTAATTTAAACCACAAAAACAAACAAGATAGATATTTTTCCAGTGGAAATAATATTTTCATTAAAGAATATTCATATTTTATTTTGACTTGAATCAGAAAGAAATGGAAGTCAGCAGAATGTTATACAAACTGAAGTCTTCTTCTATTCTTTGATCCATCTTTCTTTGGGGCTCTGATCACCTAAGATTATATAGCATGACTGTAAAATAACCACAACAGCAATAGTAGTAGTATTTCTCAATTACTTTATTCTTGTACCAACAAGATACAAATACAAAAATATGTGTGGGTCCTGGCCACTCAGATGTTTATATAACACTGGACAAAGTAACATGTGTCTGCCTGTGGAAGTCCCCCATTATCTAATGAGACCTTTCATTTCTACTCTACAGTCACAAAGCTTCCTTTCGTTCATGACTCAAACATAGTTTGACCTGGAGTTTGTTATAATTCAAAGCAATATAAAGTTTAACTGAATAAATTCTCTGGCAGTTCCAGTTTAATTTATTATTTCATGTATTTCTATTGCAAGTTTCTTATTAGGATCAAGAGGCTGTATATAGATTTAAAATTTGTACATGAGCTCATAATCCTCAAAGTCACTTCTCTTATCATATTATACCTGAATATAGTTTCATTATAATTTTTGTTAAACTGTTACAATCTGCAGTTTAACCAACCTCCATTTTATGAGCAGTAATTATTAAGACACTGATGATTTTATTGCTGTCCTGAGTTTAGTAGTTTAAATCTGCCTCCATTTTGACTTGATCTACTTCTACACTCAGCTTATGTTTGTAGTGAATTCCAATATGACCCAAGCTACTTTAATGACAGTTTGCTTTATTGTAATATGAATACAATGTAAATGGTTTGTTTCTACTTATTTGGAAACCAAATTTGTAATGCTTTCTGCTAGTGTTCTAAGGCTTTCATTTTATTCTGAGCTTAATTAATGATTTATTGGAAAGAGAAGCAGTTAGTAATTCTGTAACCATTAGTACTTCTGTCTTCATTATGGCCAAGTGTAAAATATTTTATAATTGTACAGTAATTGGCATTTTAATCTCACTACTGAGAGTAAGTGTGAGTTTCTTAAAATGCTACCACAGGTTTCTTGAAGGAATGAAAACTTGCAAACCAGTTCTCATCAAGAAATATCTTCTTTTGCCTATAAAAACAAATTCATCACTCATTTAATTCCATCTCATGATAACAGAAAATTACAAACCAGCCTCTGACAAGTAATCGATGTCATCCATCTTTAATTTCTTCAATATAAAAAATGATGCACCTTCTGACATCAAATAAATATTATACAAATAAAAATTTCTCTGTGAGTGATATCAAGTTCACACAAATACTTTGAATTATTTAACTTGATTCTAAATGCAAAAGCTAAGTTACTGTGAAAGATAAAAAATTGTTATAATGGGAGAAAATTTTAGAAAGTAAGAAAAACAACAAAGAAAGCATTTCAATAAGAGAAATATTGAAGCAATAAAAATTATAATTATCAAAGTCATCATGAAAATAAATGAATGTGGTATCTCAGTATAGTGGGATTAACATAAAATTGTTCTTATTCATTTTCATTTTCATTTTAGAAAGAAAGAACTGACTTCACTTCTTATTTTAACATTATTTTATTTTCTCTCTTGTTTTTTTTCCTTTTGTTTCTTTCTGTTTTTTTCACTTTGGGTACTTATTAAAATTTCTTTCTTTTATTATTTCATTTATTCCTTCCTTCCTTCCTTTTATTACCTTCTTCATTTTTCTTTCTTTATATTATTTCCTTTTTCCTTTTATCATTTTCCCCTGTTCTTTTATTTCATTGTCTACTTCTTTTCTTACAAATTTCATTCTTTTTTCAATTTTCTTTTCTTTCTACCTAATTTTCCTTTTTTTTTATTCTTTTCTCATTCTTTTTGACTTTTAATCTTACTTGTTATTCTTTCAGATTCTGTTTTAATTCATATTTTTCATTCAGTTTCTTTCTTCCATATTTTCTTTTTCTTAGCTTCTTGCTTTCATTTTATTTATATATTCATTGATGTTATTATTCCTTCTTTATTTAGTTGCTTAATTGTTGTCTTTTTCCCCTTATTAAATTTATTTAATCTTTTTATATTCCTTTTACTTCTCTTCATTATATTTAAAATTATGGTATCCTTTTTGGGTAAATAAGTGAAAATATAACCTAAATTATTTTAAATTTAGGTTATATTTTCACTTATTTACCCAAAAAGGATACCATAATTTTGAAAATTTTGAATTTTTCAACTGAAAAAAGAAAATTTTCAAGATGCAAAAAAAAATTAGTTTCATTTTCTTAGATATTTTTTCTCATCTTCCTATCTGACAAACAAAATGTTTGCTCAAAGATGAATTACAGATGTATTTTTCCATGTTGACTACCTTACATTTCTTCTAACTTATTTAGCAGGTAGAAAATTTTTCTTTCAATATAAAGAGTGAATGAAAATGCTTGCTTGGATAAAATGAATAAGCACATAATAAGCTATAAGTGATATGTAAAAGATTTCTTTTTTGTATTATTTTAAGCTTTTAAGTGTATTGTGTGAAAATACCTATCTTGTGAAAGAAAAAAACTATATATATCAAAAGTCTCAAAAAATAAGTTTAATGTTATTGTTCACCCAATAAAAACAAGTTTATACCTGGATTAAGCACTGCAGGTAAATCAATAGGAATATATGTTGGTAAGTCTTTGATAAGTGGTATGTCTTTAGGATGTGGACAATCAGGGCTCTCCACAACTTCCTGTTCTTTGTAGCTTTAAGCAATGTTTGTCTTTACTATCCTTTCCACTTCCTGTGCTGCCAACCATTTACACAAGCTTATTAGGGTAGGGTTACTTGTTGTTTTCCTCTGTCTCTCTTGTCTTCAATATGTCTTGTGAGTTTTAAATTTTCTAAGCCTTCTTTCCTCATGTTCCTATAAATTTCAAATGTCTCTTTCTGATTCTAAGTATAAGTGTCCTTTTCATCTCCATTTTGTCCTCGTTGCTTTCATTCTCCATCCATAGTACTCTTAGCATCTTTTTGTAGAACCACATCTTTGTTGCCTCAAATCTTTTCTATTCACCGATAGACATTTTGGTGTCACATGTTCCGTCATCTGTTAAAACACTTCCTAGATATTTAAACTTGCTTGATTTTGACATCTTCAGTTCACAACTTACATCTTGGGCTGTTTTTCTTGCAGACAACCATATCTTCTTACAATTGATGATTAGTCATTTCGTCTTGGTTTCTTTTACTACTATGTTTAGAAATTCCTGCAGTTTCCTTTCTGTGTCTTCCATAAACACAGCATCATCTGCATATATTATGTTGTTAAGATTGTGCCCATCAATAATTGTTTTACATCACTTTCTATTTTTGTGTATTTACTCAATTCATTTTCTATCCATTTAAAAGTGGTTGTCTTCCTATATAATTTCTTAATTATTCTAATATCTTGAGTTTTTCTAGCCGTTCAAATAGATCTTCTTTTTTTTGTGCTTTACCAAATGCTTTTGCATAGTCTATGAAACACAAGTAAACCAGTTTTAAAGATTACAGATACAGTGTAAATTTATTTAAGATTTTCTTAAAATGTATGAAAAAGAATTTAAAATTATACTTGACATATTATTTTAATGAATTTTCATTATATGGCCTATGTAATAACCACTGTAATCAATAGTTATTACATAGGAAAAAGAATAAAATATTGGTGAGATCAAAATGTTACCAATTTTGTCACCTATGAATAAATCTTACTGGCCATACAAAATGGAGTAAACATAAGATTGGCAAAAGAAACTTTTGAAAATATAAAAGGAAGACTGAAATTTAAAATAAATGGCAAAAAAAAGAACAGTCAATGAGTAAAAATCATTCCATGAAAATGGATTTCTGGAATGTAATGGAAACACTCTTTTACTGCTCCTGTTCAAGGAGAATTAAAGCTTTTTAATACAACTTGCTTGAGGAGCTAAAATAATTATGGGCAAGTGATTTGTCAAAGTACTTCTCCAACTACTTCTCCAACTATTGGTGTAGGGGAATGGGATAAAGAAAAGTAGATTCATGCCTTTTCTTAGGTCATTAGTTTAAAATAAAAGTAAACAGCCTCAGCTACAATTCAAATTTAATTCACCAATTTCATTTTCCATGTTGGTAACAATTTCACCTTCCACACCTCCAATTCAGTTCTTGTAATATGAGTTAAATGTGATAATTAGCAGGAGGAAATGTTAATAGGTCTTTTCAAAATGTAGAAATTCTTTAAATACTGCTCTTTTATGGCAAAATTACTGGGTAAAGAATACACACAGCTTCTTTTAAAACTTAGTTCAACATTAGCCCCCTGGATAATCTCTTTGATACAATCAGATCTTATTACACAAGTTAATGTTTTAACAATGAAATTGTATATATAATAGCATAATTTCGATATTGGCCATAATCTCAAAAGCCTTTGATAAGATGTGGCAAAATTTCTAGACAAACTGACCAGCTATGGAATCACTTGCAGAGTTCTTTGTTATCAAGTCTTTCCTGTTAGCCAAGTATATGAAAGTTATTTTTTAATGGCCAGTCATCTGAAGCACGTGAGATGAATACTGGCATCCACCAAGGTTCTCTCCTTGATCATATCCTCTGTCTGCTTTATATTAATGATCTGCCCAAGAACACTCTCAGATTCATTTTTTTGAAATCATTTTACCCCAAGCAAGCCAACAAAGCCACTAATAAGACTGGTGGTTATTGACTGTGAAAGAATATGAGCAAAACATTATTAACAAGTGTGAACAATAAAAGAGCAGGAATTAAGAAAACAGAAGATTATGATTGACATTGCATTCAAATTACTTAGTAAATATATATGCACCTCAAAATATTTTGATTATCACATCGGATCTCTCCTCTGATCTAACTCTCACAGCTTATTGCGAAAAAGACCAACTGATATCATTTAGTGCATCCAAAAATAAACTTGTAACATTTCATCACCACCGAACAGGCCCTAAACTTGCACCAATGCTGATGAGTGGTCATACCCTAATTGAGGGTCCTTGTCTCTGGGTCCAAAGCTTACTCCCAATCTCAAATGGACATATATTCATGACATCACAAAAGATGCTGGAAGAGTGTTTGGTCCATTGTATCATGCCAGAAAAGACCTTACTGCCATGCTCTATCTTTACAAGAGTCAGATAAGACCAAGAATGGTGTATTGCTGCTATATCTGAGCTGGTGCTCCCCAGCCTCAACAGAGTTCAAAGTTGATTACAAAACCTTGTGGTTGATAAATTATTCTCTACCCAGCAACCCTTATCCCACAGATGAAACATTGCCAGCCTTTCACTACTCTATTGCTATTACTATGGCAGATATTCAGACAAGTTACATTCAGTAGTTCCTCCAGAACAGACCTTCACAGCTTGAACCTTCCATGCCACGTTCACAGTGGCAAACCATCCCCATTTCCTTTGTGTTCCTTCAATAAAAAAAAGTTCAACTCAGACAGCTTCTTCTCCAGAACTGTAGAACAAACTACCAAGATAATGTTTTCCTTCATAACTACATTCTTGGTCTCTTAAATTCAGGGTCAGTCAATATCTATATCTGAGTTGTCCTCATAATAGTCTCTTAATTCTCCCTCCTCCTCCTTTACAATCTCACTCAGTAATCCTCTACTTTGAATGGCTCTTGGCCTTAGTTGAACAAGCAATAAAAGAAATAAGCTCAAAAAAAATAAAATAGGATAAAATCATTGTGAGCAATGGAAACACTATATTAGAATTTGTAAAAAAGTTGCACAAAGATCAAAGAACAAGCAGAAAAAAAATTGAAAACATAAGCAAAATAGAAACAAGAAAAAAATGATCTTATGATGTCATAAAGATTTGAGAAAAATTAAAAGAGTTATAAGTAAGAAATTGACCAGCAAGAAAATATTTCAACATCTGATGTTGTAAGTATAAGCAAAGAAAAGATGAATATTAAAATTGGCTAATTTCTCACCAGTAATTTTTAGTAATAAATGTCTTCATTGGATAGACCTAATGGTTGGGTCCTTCATCAAAATAATCAACCAACATGTAGGAAAGTGGAGTAATATATCGGGCTAGTAATGTAGGAAACAAAATCATAGATCACTACAGAGCTGATGATGTTAACAAGATAAATGCAAAGAATAAAATATAAATAAATTCTTGGACAATGGTTTTTAAAGTGGTCTGTGTTACAACCAAGAAGCTTTGAGCTAAAGAGTATGTACATGCAAGGCAATATTCCTTCACATTCTGCAAAGCTGACTATTGGCCACCTTGCCATAAAAGATTTCAAAAACACTAATGGAATGGCTAACAGTTTTTTCTGACCTGATGAAAAGACATGCATATGAGAATGGAAAACAATATTCAAGCAAAAGGTCTCTGCGAAGCAATAAACCACAAGTAATTTTAAAGTCAAAATGGTAGAAACATCAACAAAACCAATGATTAAAAGACTGATGAAGATTATAGAATATCAAGAAACTTGTATTAAAATGTCAGATAGTAAAATAATAATTTATTAAGGTATATAAGATATTTTCTTCATCAAGTATATATATCTAAACCTATATCTTTTACAATTTACTTATAAATAAAATTTATATTGCACTTTGTTTGCATAATAAAATCTTACACACCTGCAGGGGAGTTATAACTTTGGATAAATAATTATAAAGCCCCTAACATTTATACATACAAAAATACTTGTAGAAAATTAGAAACATCAAGATGTAAAAACATTAAAACAATTATTATTTATTATCTGGTTGACTGGTTGTTATGTGGTGTAGAAACATGAGAGAAAGTAATACTGAGTAAATTGTATATTGTCTTTCTGGCATAGTATTTTTATATATAATTTGTGCAATGAGTGTCCAGATAATTTATTTGGCAAAAATAAAAGAAGTCTGGAGTTTTCTTACCTTGAATTTTAGTTGTGAGTGTTAAGAAGGAATAAATATTATCATTGTGGCCTGAAAAGGAAGGGAGCTGAAAGTTTGGTTGACTTTCATGTTGACTGCTTGTCTTATAGTTGTGTGTCTCACATAATTGTGTGTGGGAGAGAAGAAGAGTGGGTTTGATTCCCATTAGTTTAGAAAAGATGAATCATATTCATGATAATTGTAATTGTTAGAATTTTTAATTATAATTATTTGTGATATTATAATTAATTTTGATTTATTTTTAATGAATACACCCAAAACAAGTAATTATTAATAATTTTAGTTATAGTAGATATTATATGTAATGTATTAGTCATATCTTTATTATATATATATATGTGTGTGTTGAACTTTACCAGTATTGGTTGGTTAATAACAATTTTGTGAAAATATTGACTTGCATTATAAATAATAATATTTCGGTATCAAAATTAGAAGGTTTAAGTTACACTAACATTATACTATCTTGTTTAGATATATCTCTTTTCTTTGTAAAGTTGAATTAAGAATTATATCTCTTTTTTTGTTTTGGTACTCAATAGTCATTCTGTTAATATTCAAACCATGGGCAGTCACAAGTTTCTATGTCTCACTGGTAGACAGATGTTGTGACACTGTCTGTTTCTTTTCTTCCCAGCTTTGTCAATGGATATCTAATTTCAGCTCTCCTCTGGTACCTTTTTAAGTGTCTTATAAAATGAAATATCCCTTCAAATGAAATGATAAGCACCAAAGATGTTTGGCTGCCAAATTTGAGATAGCTATCTCGATGTAGAGAAACGTGCTCTAACTTCAAGTCCCAGTGGCTGTTTTAAAAAAAAAGAAAGTAATTTGATGATGACATCTTTTTTTCTTTAAGGTTTAATGTTGCTTTTTAATTACTGACAAAATTCAATTTCCTTCACAAGTTTTGTAGTTGATCTTCAAGTCTTCATTTTATTAGTTGATCAAGCTGTTTCTAATGAATGTTTATAAACAAATTTTAGTAATTTTAGTTTAAAAACACTGTATATTTCATCAGTAGAACCAATAAATTTCTTGAATCTCATCAATGATCATAAAGATCATATGTTAAAGCAGAATTGCTTCATCTCAATTGGCAGCTTGAAATTGAGAAAATAGGGTAATTTGATAGTAGCAATGTTTTCTTTTCTTTGTTATTAAAGCAAAAACAAAATTGTTTACAATTTTCTGCATGAAATGTGTATACATGTAAGCAGATGTTTTTGTTGCATAAAACAACTGAAAATACTTTGATGAAATTAATCAGTGTTAATGCCACACAGTAATAAATTTGAAATTATATTTATTGTAAATATTTATTGAATTTTTAGCATGTTTGAGCTTCTAGTTTTCTTTAACAAAGGCAGAAGCAAAAATAGAAATCAAATTTATTTAAAAAGTAATTTATTAAAAGTAAGAAGTGAATCTACCATAAGATACAGTTTTGATATTAAATCCAAAAATTATTTTTCTTGATTTATCAAACATTAATGATTTTAGATTATAGAATTTAAAATGTTCATCTAAAACTTCTGACATTATTTAATATGTCTTTGGGAATGTTATATATAGACATACAAAAAATATTCTAAGGATTCATGTCTTACTTTTCTTTGGTTTATATAGTTTTAATAATGAAAGATGATTTTGTTATATAATGTCATGATTGTTCACGACAGCAAGAGGGAGAATATCCTTTTTATGACAAGCCGATGTTGTATGCATTTTTAGTTTGAAAATGAACTTTTATCACAACAGAAAAAAATGAATACAAGTTTGTTCTGATGTTAACAATTTTTTTTTCAATTCCACCCTTTATTTAAGAGTTTTATATGTATGTATTTATACAAAGAATGAATTAAATTTGAAAGACATAATCAATCAGTTTTTGATAAGGATGTAAGAAAGTAAAAGTAAGTGAGATTGCTAACCATAATGATAACCATATTAAAAATTGGGCTGTTGTTCTGTGGGAGTCTGGAGTCAGAAAGATGGCAGTTTTGGGATCAGTTTCACTCAAATTTTGTTCAATTTTCTCATAATTTAATTGGAATTTCTCCGCCTCGTTCACTATTTCTTTCCATCTCTCTGCACATCCATAAATAAGCAATAGAAGTCACTTCCAGTTCTGAATATGGAATTTTACACTGTGTAATATTTTATTATATGGAATTAATGGAGAAGCATTGGGTTAAATGCATTGTCAAGAGTTGGGGATTGTTAAAAAATAAATATTTTTTGTGCATAAAGTAAATGTTTTTTTCCATACTAGGTTATAGATCTATTATACTGGTAAAAATCATTGTAGATATCCATATAAATATTAGCACCTGTCTACTTATGTTCAAAGATGAATAACAGATAAAGTATATACATACTAAGAATTGTGCTTGCATTTAAGAGAAAGCTACTTTTTTTTTAGCTCTCTTTTTTTCTTTTTTTCTATCTGCTGCTTACCTTTTCTTCTCTTGTACTCTTTCCTCTGTTCTGTATTCTTATTCCCAGAAAAGAATTCTTTATCATTTCAGATAAACCAAAAGCACTTAATATGTCTTCATTCTTTATAAGTCAAAAGACAGTGTAACACTTAAGAGGGAATTCAGCAAAAAAAAATGTTTTTTTCCAATGTTCTACATGGCCTTCCCTTCTGGACACAAAAGTCATAAAAAATCCACTGAAAGCATAAAGCCTATCTTTAGCGCCAGACACAGCCTACTTATCAAAATAAACACAGTCTATATTATCCAGCATGTTTGTAAAGTTCAGTATTAGGAAGATTTAATAAAAAGTTCTTGGTCTGACCAGCTTTCCAAAATCTAAGCAAATGATCAGATTTCTTTTCTAAATTCTTTCTTGGTCAGGCTGAAAACTTTTCAGCACTACTTTGTATATAATTTTTCTTGTCACAATAACATTTTCATTAGTTACATTTGGACTAATGTGACAACATTAGCAATTTGGCCATTGTGTTCTTCAACCTTTTCCAGGTGACTTTCAATCTGGGTAACCTGCGGGAAATTTCAAATTAAATCTATTATTCTATGATGGAGGGGAGGAGATTGTTCTTATTCATGTCTAGGTATATTTCATCTTTTACTTATTTAATTATTGCTTGCCTCTTTTCTACTGTTTGTACTACTGAACCAAGTGACTGAATTCCTGATTACTATATGACCAAATTCACAAACCAACAAGGCTATTGTCCCATGGAACAATCCCAAATCCTTAAACCTACTTTTCTTTGATGCTTGTTGCTGCTGCTGTCACTTTTGACCACATTTGCTGATACTTTTCTTACTGCTGCTGCAGTTACTGAGTCTTTGCTGTCATTTTTATTTATTTATTAATGGCTCACATATGATATATATTTCTATGCTAGGTCTATTTATTAGTAGGCCTAGCATAGAAATAAATAAAATGATGACATTAGTCTGAACATAAATAGTGTACATAATGATAACTTTGCATCCCAGAAATACAGTTTTATTGTTGGTGAAAAAGCAAAAATTAATTCAGATATTTGAAATAAAAACTAGGAGCTTTTTTTACAACATGCCAATTTCAGAACTCTAAAAATGTTAATTATAATTTAATTATGATTTTTTTAAAAATAAAATTTGGAAAGAAATGATTTCAAATACTTATTCTGGGAAGGAGTGGAAAAAGTTTCCCTTTAAAACATAATGAAATCATACTATTTTTGTGTCTCTCTCATTTTTTATTAAGGACTTTCATAACCAATATATTTAGTCTATAATTCTTTTTCACAAATGTAACATTTAATGAATTCCCTTGCATGTTTCTGTGAATAACTCCTTTTAAACCATTCTGATTGTTTTGCCTTCACTTCTCTGCAAATTTCACTTTCCCTCTCCTTGACATCCTTACAATCTTTCATTTACCACAGAATTTTTGTGGGAGAAAAACTGATGTATATACTAGAATTATCACTGGATGCTAAATAAAGAAGTAGACTCATTTGTTTGATCTTACAATCATTATGTCTTTATAGAATGGTAAAAACTTTGATGATATTTGTGAAAAGGAAAAGCAAAACTGACCTTATGATTACTTCTAATACAAATGAGCATAATTACACAATTAGAAGAAGCTGAATTAAAAATAAGAGAGACAGAGACAAGTCATTGAGCTCAAAAATAGAGATTCAAATTTGAAGTTAATATTAGGTTTCCTTCTATGGAATTCCTCCTTTGCACAGCATAAGGAAGATCATGGGTTATTTACCCTGAAGCTGAAACCAAAAGAGAAAGTTACTCATCAGCATTCATGTGTTTTTATCCAATACTTTACAATGTAATCTTCTCTATTCCTAAAGTTGCCAGCTTTAAAGAAAACCCATTTCCATAATAAATTTCTTTCTTTCTTTGGTACTTTTTTTTTTTTGCAAAAGAACTGGAAGTCTTTTTATATTCCTGGTACTGGTGATAATTCTCTATAGCATTTAAAGGTGTAAATATTATAGATTTTAAAAGTTTACTCATCAAGACTGCAGAATGTTGTGTCACATGTAAGCAGTCAGTATTTGTATGTGCATTTACTTTTGCAATTGAAAAGAAATCTAGTGACATACAGGAACATTCAAGTGTGAAAACTAAAGTCAATTCAAAATATATTTGTTTATTACTTTTGTAACAAATACAAGCATTGTCCAGAATGGTCATGCCATTGGGAAGTTTTTAATTTATAAAATAAGCAGTTCAAATAAAGATTCTGCCAGGAAGATTTGTATAATTTTAATGAACATGGAACAAAATAAATATGCTGCAGAGAAAATTGTTTGCAAATTAATAAGCGTGTCATAAGAAATAAGCATTGTGCTCGTGTGTGTGTGTGTGCATGTGTGGCAGTGGAAGGAAATTAAAAGGAAGAATTGTGCAAACACTTCTATTTGATATGGAAGAGTACAAGAGTTATACAAGAATACTGTCATTAGATTTATTTTAGCATATAGTAAATAAAAAAAAAGATACATTTCAATTTGATGTGTTCATGAATAAGTTTTGGTATTTGAATTTCCTTTCTTGCTGTAAATATTCTTCCTTCTACTTATTTATCTTTATATTACACACACACACACACACATATATATATATATATATATTTCTAAAGAATTACTGGATTTTAAACCTACATTTTTATTACTTCAACTGTTATTTTTAGCAGATAACTGTATTTGAGTAAATGCTCTGTTTTATTTTAAATAGTACTTATTTTGTCTAGTGGCTTACATACTTGAGAAAACTTATTAAAGAAAATGTACCCTCTGGCAGGATTTGAACATGTGTCTACCCTTGAAAGATAAACAACCATCATAAGTGAATATAACAAACCTGACTGGAATTGGAACTGATTTCCAATTCTGAGTCACTATAACACCCAAGCTTACAGCACCTGGTATTCCTAAGAGGTCACCCATCTAGGTACTGACTAAGCTTGATGTTGCTTAATCTGTGATCTTATGAGAATTGATCTTTCAAACTGACATGACCATAAGCAGAATCATTTCAAATCAATGGCTTCCATTTATGAATAACAGTTTTCAATTCATACAAATGTTCATCTGAATTTAGGTCACTTGAATGAGAAAGCCATTTCATTATCCTAACATTGTCCTTCATAAACCATTCTTAGGTGATGTTCAAAAAATGTTTGGGTTGTTGCTGAAAGATGAATCACATACTAAGTGTAAGGTAGACAGTAAAAGATTTTTTAAAAGTGTGAACTGATATTTTAGTAAATTCATTTTCCCAATTCAAATGAGTTCCCTGATTCCTGCTGTGCTAAAACAATCCCATAAATTTCTAACATGACATGTGTTTTGATGGTATTTTTACATTATCTACAGTGTTTTTTTTTCTAGATGTGACATTGCTGGATATGCACTAAAAGTTCAACCTAATCAAATAACTATAACTAACCATTTCACTGATCCTAAAAAACTTTTTAGCAAATGTTAAACAAGCCTTTTTATGCACTTCTTCACTTGTACTTTTTTATTGTTCAACCCTAACCCTGAAACGCTTCTTGATTCAATGTTATACAAGTTGTTGAGATGTGTATATATGTTCTGCCACCTTTTTGGCTTTTCTTGGATATCCTTTACACTTAATTTCAGGTTGACTAAAACTTCCATTAAAATGTTAGCCACTCGTGTTTGAAATTTTTGCAAGATTTGATATAGTAACTCATTTATGAATGATGGATAAGATATTGGAATTGGGTCTGCCAAACTACTTGGAAATTTTCTCGTGGCTTTCCCAGGATAGTGAAGCTTCATTCGTTTTTTTTTATATCCTTTGAGTTCTCATTGGTTTCACTACAAACTAAAAAATGAATGAAATTTTAATGTTTAAAATAAATTTATTCAGGTCTTCTCAAGTAATATTGAGAATGACAACATGCAATATGTATAAGAATGGCCTAATTAAAATTTTTTTTTTTCACAACCCAATTTATTGCCAAATTTAACTTTTCCCCTTGAGGTTGAATGCAAAGTTATTACCAATTGTGATGATCATGATGATAATAATAATCTTCCTCCTCCTCCCTTATTTTTCCCATATGAAATTTTTCTTTTACTAACACTTACTGAGTAGGTAAATGTTATCAAATCAAATTTGCAAGGATTTACTAGAAAAGACGAGGAAAATAATCTAGGGATTGAATGCTTTTACATTGACAAAGTGAAAAAATTTGGTGCAATATGTTTCATCCTCTAGAAGGACATCATTGAATTAAAGTAATGGTTTTGTTGATGGAGATATATATGTTTGAGAAGGGGATGGCAGATATAAAGATGAAAGTGTTTGTATAATTAAGCTCTGACAGGATGCAATGAACATGTTCAAATACAGAAATCTAACGTTTTAAAATTTTTTTTTTTTCTCCTGATGTGTCTGGGTGTATAGACAAATTGATTTCATTCAATTTCCCACTGATTTTGTTTTTGTTTTTATCACTTTTCTTATTAAATATCCCACATTGTGATAATAGAAGATCTGCCAAGAAAAGTGAAATGTTGTAAGAACCTTCATGTAAATTTACCATGCATGATCTAGCAATCAAGGCATTTTCTATACATTTTACCTTAGTAAATTGCTTTCTCTTTTAATGAAATTTTCATTCTCTCTTCAGGATGTAGGTGATCATGGCTCTTTATGCTTTTGTTCATATTTTTATCTCTTTTATTATTAAGTATGCCACATTGTAATAATAGAAGATCTGCCAAGAAAGGTGAAATTTTGTAAGTACCTGGATGCAAATTTACCATGGATGATGTAGCAATATATATATATATATATAAAGATAAAGAACAAATAAGAATTGCTTATCAATCTTTCACTTTTATTAAAGTTTCATCAGAGAATGAGATATGGAGAAAAAGAAAAAATTCTGGTATTTTTACTTTTGTGTTGTTTGATTTTCATTGGTTAGTCAGGTTTCACATGCATTCAACTTGTTAAACAAATGTTAGTATAATTTGTGGCATTCCAAATTCAAGGAGAGACAACTTGTCCATCCAAAGTTTCAAGAAATTAATGGATTCCAAGCTTAACTGAAAAACCGTAAATATTGCTTTATGTAAGTGCATAATAATTCTAGTTTCTCTATGTGGGATTCAGATGTTAATGTATATTCATAACTTTTTCTCCATAATGCATTCACTGATGAAGCTTTAATAAAAGTGAAACATGTTAAATTGATAGACATTTCTTATTTGTTCTTCATCTTATCATTTTACTTGATTCCAAAATATATGTATATTTATATATAGTTTATTTTAGCTTTAGCTTATATTTATTATTTGTGTGTGTGTGTGTGTGCATACACAAATAACAATAATTAAGCTCAAATTTAAAGTAAGGTAAAAGCTTAAAATATAAAATTGATACAAAAATGCCAAATTTGGCAGAGCTTAAATATAATAATAATATTATTAATACAATGATATTCAGATGGTAATCAAAATATGCTACTCAGATTTTCATGTGGTGACACAATTATCAGGTGGATATTTTATCCTCCCAATAATTCTGTTATCACATGAAACTCTGAGTGGCATATTTTGATTACCATCTTAATAATATTATTATAATATATATAATAATATATATTCTTGTTTTTTCTTGCAATGGTTATACACATCTTGTAAAACTTAATAATATTAATTATATACATATACATATACATTATATATATATATATATATATATATATATATATACATTATATATATATATATATATATATATATATGAGAGAGAGAGAGAGATTAAGAAATTCTTTTTATTTTCATATGTTACTAATCATCCAGTGATATCATAAGAGTAATTTACTTTTATTTTTCTGATGATGTTAAGTAATCATTGAAACTTGTCAAAATAATATAATTTTTCAAATTGTCTTATATATTGACCATTCTCATCCATCTCTGTATATATACACACACGTGTGTGTGTGTGCAATGGTCATCAACTACAACATTATAAAGCAAGATGATATTCTATTCAATCTTTAATGTTCTATTGTTCTGGGTATTATAGATTACACATAAGCAATCAGCATTTTGTAAAGAAGTTTGAATAAAAAGGTTGAAAGACAATAGCCTAATGAAGTTAAGAAAAATAATTTAAAGAAAATTAAATGGCATCAATAAGTGCCCAGAATAGGATGCATTATATATACCTTTTTATTGAGATTTCAGTTTCCATTAACATTAAAATTTCATAGATCTAATTATCAAAAAAATTCCTAAATATTCTGAATAAAGGACTGACTTGGCAGATGCCAAGATGTTATTTAAATGAAATTAAAATAAATATACTTATAATGCTATCGAATATACATTTCTTAGAGTTATGCTTTTGGGGTCCTATCTTGCATGCTTAAATGTTCTAGTTGTCAGGATTTTAAGATGACTAGTTATATTAGGACTCCTAATGTTTGGTCATTTGCTAAAATCTTGGGCTATTGGTCAGGCCAAAAACTTTTCTGCACTTCCTCATACATAATCTGCATTTACTAAGCTGTCATGTATTTCTAAATGTGTGCAGCATTCAAGCATGTCCATTAGTGCATCTGTAACTGACCAAATAAATGTATAAACAAAATTTTTGCATGTGCTTTGGATTTACTGAAAGTGAAAGATGATTGAATTTTTTTATTGAATAAGTGGGTGTTAATGAACTTGTCAATATATTTACATTCAAGTTCAGTAAAAGAAAACAATGAATGAAAAATAAAAGAATTGAAAAGAAGAAAATTTACAAGAAAAAAGGTGAAAGTAACCTTGAGCAATAAGAAAGATGAAAGAAAAATTGCAGAAAGTAAGAAGAAAGAGTAGAGATGAAATTAGGTAAAAAAGTAGAAAGAAAGAAGAAAATGAAGAAAAAACATAAAAGAATGAAAAATGAGAAAAAAATCTGATAAAAAAGTAAGGAAATTTTAATGAAAAAATAAAACTATGGAAAATATAAATGAATGATAGGAAAATCTTATGAAACAAGGAATGATTAGAGGGTAGAAGGAAAGAATGAAGTACAAAAGAAGAAAGGGATGGAAGAAATGGAAAAGAAAAATGACTGTATAAAAAAAGAATCGAAAATACATGAGGTGCTAAAGTGTTCCCAGCTGAACTCACTACCCAAAATTTAACCAAAATTAGAACAGTTTTTTTTTTAAAACCTTTCTTGGACAGGTGGAGAACTTTTCAACAGCCCCTCACATAAAAGATTGAAAAATGAAAAATAGAGTAAAGAAAAGAAGAAAATACAAGAATAAAGAAATTAAAATCGGTAAATGGTGGAAAGAAAGATTTTTGTTAAGAAAACAGAGGATAAAAAAACTTAAGGAAAAATGAGTAAATGGATGGTGTGATGAAAAAAGAAAGCAGAAGGAAGTAAAAGAGAAATGAATTATGGAAAAGTAAATAAAGATGGAAGCCATTGGGAAAGTCATAGAATTTATAATGAGTTCTATTTTCTTGTGTTTCTGAAGATCATATTACCATATTCTGCATTTCATAGTAATTCAAGAAAAGGAAAATTTAAAATTTCTTCCAGTTTGGCAAACTTAGACAGGAAAATTTTTAGATAAGCATAAAATATTTTAAAGACACCAAAAATTTTATTTACATTTTCTTTAGAAAATTTAAATCTTTTTTTCTGTCGAGATTTGCTTTTGCCATTTGTAGTGAAATCTTGTAAGGCTTTTCACTTGAATGCATAACTATTTTATATATATATATATATTTATATGTGTGTGTGTAATGAATGCATTTTGGCATATATTAATTATGTAGACATTAACACATTAATTATATATATATATATATGTATGTGTGTCTAAGTCAGCACATATTTAATTGTAATACTATATTAATTATAAGCATGAAAAAATACATGGAGACATAATAAAAATGCTAATATATATATATATATATATATATATATATATACATACATTAATTTATTTGTTTAAACATTATTTTTTAAATGGATATTCATATTTGAGTAGATGCTCTATTTTTATTTATTTATTAAACAGTATATTTATTTAATTACATCTACTGGCCTGAATATTCAAGAATGAGCATTTGCCGTATAATTCTTTGTCCAGCCAAGTAGTGATTAAAAATAAATAAATTTGATAATTGGTTAGATTTTCATCATTCCTTCATTTATATAAACAGTGGTATGTTTATAAATGAACCTCACCAGTATTTGACTCATATGTAGGTAACAGGCTTCTCCAAATTTAAAGGCTGCAAGCTCCTAAGCCATTTTTCCAGAAATTATGTGAGTAGATTAATTCAGCTTATTTCTTTTTAATATCACTTTTATGCAAGAGTTAAAAAATATAAATATAAATATAAATATATATATATATATATATATATATATATATATATATATATATATATATCTTACAATTTCACAAAATTCTTCTCTTTCCTTTAGTAATTTTAGACTTTTGTATTTATAATTAAAAAGATTGCAAAAATGGTTCTTCACTGAACCATTGAAATAATAAACAAGTCTTCCCGGAAGCATCCTTTGGTATTTTGTGATTTTCTGCAATATACCATGTTCAATGTCAAATGATAATTTGTGAAAATAAGATTAACATTAAATTAGCAAATTAAGTTAATGAGGAAGTTTTTTCTTAAGATATTTTGTGAAAATAACATTTGACATTTTTTTATGTATTTTTCTGTTTGGAAAAATTAGAAATTACTATTGAAAATGTAAATTTGATTTCATTGAAAAATGAGTGACCAATCAAAAAATATACATTGAAGAATGACCAATCAAAAATATTCTTTTTGCAAAAAGTTAATAGATTTTGAAGCTTTTATTTTTGGGCTGGATAAAAGTGAATAACATTTGCTGGTTTACATAAATACATACACACACACATGCATACACACATTGTTGAATGTTTACAGACCAGGATTTTTTCAATTGTTTTCTTAAATCTGAAATATAAAGATTTCTTGACAATAATACTTCTCACATTTTTCTAGTTCACAAAGGTTCATGAATTTTATGAACAAAAGTGGGGAGAAAGAAAGAGAAAGAATAATAAAAAAGTTAAAGGAAGTGAATGAAAAATTTTAAAAAGTAAAACCTGAATGAAAAAATTATGTCATAAAGAAAACAAATATAATAAAACGAAAAAAAAATATAAGAGAAGAAATGGCAATAGTTTTTACTGGCCTCTCTAGAAGGGCAAATTCAACACAAGATCAGGTGGGTAGAGGCAGCCTTTTCTCTTGGCATGCCACAGGCAACATGGAATGTTCTGATCTACCCTTTTGTGGGCTATGGGTAGGTGCAGTCTTGGATAATGGGTCTCTTGGAACTTTGTTTTTTGGCAACAGGAAAATCTCCTGTCAAAAAGCAAATAAAAAATTAAGCGAAAGTAAATGAAAAAACAGAAAACTAGAATAAGGAAAAGGAGAAAAAGAAAAAATGAAAATGACAGGCTATATGACTGATTTACTGGCCAAGAGTAGCCAATGGAAATTTGAAAGAAAGGCCCTCCAGGTATATCTACCTTTGTTTCTTCAAATTCAACTTTCATTTATCAGCTTCTTTTTTATTTACTCCAATTTTATGCTTCTCTTTTCTTGTTCATAGATTTTAGAATATCTCTTCCTTCCTTTAAGATACTTTATTACAGTGATAATAAATGTGAAAGAATTTAGGATGGAGTAATATATTCCCCATCCACAAGACATCATCATCAAATAATATTTATACCCTTCCACTATTCACAACATATAAGAATTATACATAAAACATCATAATACAATTTATATATAAATGATTTATATGCAGGGACACACACATACCAAATGTAGATTTTTGTTTGGCATATATAAGTATGGATTGATGTAAGCTGCAATAATGTCTTCAGGGAATAATAAAAATATATATTGGTAACAAGGGTATTATTATTACTATTATATAAACTGAAGTGCCAAAAATGTGAAACAGCTACCTGATGATATATAGCTTTTCTCTTTTGAATAATGGTAGCTACATGATATGGTCTGTAGTCTATGAGGTTCCATAATCATTGTGTGACTAATTTATTTATCTGGGCTGACCATAACTGAATTCTGTTTGTTGACTGCAGGAAGTTAAGTGAGATCTGCTACATATTCTACATATGTTCAATAAGATTGTAATCTGGGGAGCATGGGGTTTCAATGGAAAAGAGTAGTTAGAAATCAACTGAGTATTCTTGGAAGCAATTTTTATATCATCCATCGATAATTAAGCAATACATTATTTTTGCTGGAATAAACTATCACTACTGGGAAACATGGTAAGAATAAATAGTCAAATTTTCAAATAGTCTGCAGCAAGAAATGTGTATGTCATAGTTGTCAAGGCAGACTCCAGTTTTAGTAGTGATCTTTAGAAACTCCAACAGAATACATCCCACACTTTTGAAATGCCTACCACCAGCTTACACAACATCCTACTAACAGGCCTCAGGTAGTCTCCTTAACACACTCAATTAGAAAACTGGCAATGGTGGCATACAACACAGGAGTGGGTCTGCCACAATCCAGTGGTACTGATCTCTGGCCCAGGTGAGGGAAGAGTCTCTTGCCTGTTGTTGAATTGGGATGTGGGAATTGATGTAGTGTTTCCTTTTACTGAATGATTACAGTCCTTGTCAGTCACCAATAGTCCTGTTCATTCATTACTTGTAAGTGCCATCAGTTTTCCAGTGATGCTGGGCTTATGGCCATAACACATTGAAAGACAGACTCTTATATGATCACCAAAGTACCTAGATGGGTGACCAGTTGGTGATATCAGCTGCTGTACACTTGAATGTGCAAGTGGTGTAATGGATAATGGCTCGGAATTGGAGAGCCAAGTTCCAAAAGCAGTTGGGTTTGTTGCATTCATTTATGTGTAAATTAGGAAAGGTATGAATTTATCTCTTCTTACCCTAACTATGGGTTAGTTAGTAGAACTTGTATCAGTAAATTATTATTATTACAAAAATGTTCTCATCTAAAAATATATTCTGACTTTAAATAATCTGGAAAAGTTGATAAGCCATAAAAGCAAATCAATCAATCAATCAAGTTGATCAATCATTGATGTTTGAAATTCATGTCCTCCTAGAATACTTTTGTTTCTGTTGTCTGAGAAAAACCTCAAATCAGTTGTTATGTTGAAGAGACAGTAATTGTGGTTCAAAAAATAAAAAGTTCTAGGATCTGATCACTTTTGTCCTTCTCTTAAATCTCCTTTCTCTCTCGCAACCTTTCTTGTATGAAATAAACAAGAAAAAGATCCTGACTCCTATTTTCAGAGGAGATTTATAGCTTTTCTTCCTTCCCATAATCCTCTCTTTCCACAATATCTTTCTATAAAAGAAATTGCTGCCTGTTGCCACTTCTTTCCCCTCACTCATCATGAGGTAAACTACAGGATCCCATGATCCTAAAAGATCATTTCAGACAACATAGTCACATGCCAAGGTCAGCACTTTGCACTCTGCAGCCTTTGCATTGGTACTATTTCATTTCTATCTCCTCTTTGCTCAGCATTCAGATCCTCATCATCTGCACCAACCACTCTCCTTAAATTCAAAATATGTCATGGCATACCATCAATGGTCAGGTTGTTAGGTGATTGCACTCCATTTACCACTCCTCCCTCCCATTGTGTTGCATGCTATGCATTTGGTGAATTGACCCAAACCTCTAACCCTATTTGGATTCTGGCCGGCATTTCCACATCGGTATTCAGGGATATATCTTTTGGGTGCCTTCACTCATAGGTGAAAATTGACCTTTGTGGTACTGTCAACTTTCTCTGTTCAACTTTAAGTGCCATGTTGTACCAATGTGTTGCTTCAGACGATATCCCTCCTCTCTCAGCTATTGCTTTCACAGTCCCTATGATGTTGCTCTATGATTACATTTTCCCCTAGCCTATATGCTGCTCTGTAGTACCTTCTTATTTTCCATTTTTCAAGCATTGCTTGGAGGAGTTTCAAGCAGAAAACCATGTCATTGTCCATTACCACTTCCACTACTGGACCTCATTCAAGAATCACCTTCTCCAGTTCTTCTGCAACCACAGTTGTCATTTCCATCAGCAATTTCCTCCATATCACCAGCCACCCAGGTTCACAAGTACACACCCCATGATAATGTGTTATATCAACAGCTAGCCTCACACAATTGTTCTAATATCACCAGGCTCATGTATGTTCAGGGCAGGGTCAATCGACTGACATCTGATGTAGTTCCTGACCACCCTCTAGACTTTTTCCCTTTTTACCAGTGGGCTGACTTTTCACACCAAATATAGAGTCCTGTCCACTACCATATGATGCATACTGTGCAACTCTTCTAGTTCTCTCATCCCTAGACAGTATACTGGAGCCTCTTCCTTCATTCCTGCAACCACGTTTTATTTACTTAAGTTAATGCATCCACCTTATTTCATTCTGAAAGCATAAACATTGGTTTCATTTGTAATCCAAATTTGAATATCAACCATCCCAGTATTCCTAATCTCCACTTTACTATCATTCCCCCAGCACCTTTTGTCCATATTCTCCTGCTCTCCTCTACAGTATTCTCTCAACAGTACTGTGACTGAATCAGTCCTTATTCCCATCTCTCTTAACCTCCACTTTAAAGCCAAATTAACACCTTTTAACATAGCATCTAATTCAGCCACATTGATATGGTTTCTCAGCCATTTTGCAACTTCTGCCATCAAACCACTGATCTCTATGACTATGCCTGTAACAATACTGCCAACATTGCACTACCCTATTCCTGTTTTCGTCTTAGTGATGTGCCAAGTCCCAGTCAGGGGGTCCTCTTTCTTTACCTTGGCTATGACCTCCTGAATCACAGCAACAGTTTCAACATCGACTTTACATTCCCAGTCTAACCCACTTGCTCTTCTTTTTATATAGCTGCATGCTGGTTTCAGCCATTCAACAACAGGATATTCCCCAACAGCTTGAGAACAATTCACAACTACTCATCTCTTGTTGCCCCTTCTAAACACCATTTCACTTACTTATTCTTTCTTCAGCTTAATACTCAGCACTGCCTCTCCTTCTAAGGAGGTGGCTTTGCTATCAATCTGAATTCTTTAAGATGATCTACCACTTTCTCCATTAATATCTTTGTTATATCTATCATGATATCATCAATGTATGAATCAGTGGCTTCTTTTGTTTTATTGCCCTTCATCAACACAATTTTTAGGACTGCTGCCATAATTTTTGGTGCAGCATTGAGTTTGAACCCCAACTGCATCAGACAGTAAGTTTTCCCCTTATAGCACACCAGCTGGTATTGCCATAGTTTCTCTGCAACATGTAACTGCAGGTAGGCTGACATAAGGTCTATTATCATACTTCCTCCTGCCAACTGCTTCCACTTCCTCATCTTTTCATCATGCACATTGAATATGTTGCTCCCAGTATGGCAGTCTGCATAATGGTTCAACTCCTGAAAGTCTAATACTGGCCTGACTTTTCCTTTTGTAGCTTGGACCACTGCTATCAATGATAACAATCTTTTTACTTTACCATTCTACAGCAAGAGAATACCCGTCTGTAATCCAATTTTCTATTCTCTTTTTATCTCCACCTGCCAGGTTTCTTTACATTTTACCCTCCCCTTCTGTCAACTGCTTTCACTGTGCCACTCCCTCCATCTGCTCACAAGCTTGGGATTGAACACGGTTTCCAACTAGCGTCCAGTTGGGCGACAAAAATAAACAGTGTTGTAATTCAATACATCTCCCTCTGTTGAATAAGATTGATATTTATTCCGAATCATACAGAATTGTGGCACAAGGCCGGGGAGAGAAAGGCGGTGCTGGTATTCATTAACTATCCTAGTCCTAGTTAATCAGATTTGTGACCCATTCATTCATTACAATTTGCTCATTCACCAAAAGAAATTGTTCATCACTTCTCATTCCTGCATTCACCAAAATACCACATGTTAAGGGTGAGGGGCTACCAAAAACACACCATGAGAAAAAAATCTGATGAAAAATCCAAAATGTCTTTTTTTTTTTTTACTTTTTGTGTTTTTTTACATATATAAATATTTCATGATACATGTAATAATTGAGAGGGAAAAATAACCCCGAAAACAAACTAAAATTTAAAACAAAGATTAAATTAAAACAATTGTTAATAGGACTCATCCACCCCTCAAAATAATAAGAGTGGCCACTGTATTCTGTTGATAGACAGAATCAAGACACACACTCACTAATGGAATGGGGAGGGAAAAATAAATGATGGAATGGGAAAAATCAAAGGCTGACCCTGTCGAGATGAAAAAGGGGACAAAAACAAACTGGGTAGATTGGGAATCTTAACATCGGTCAAAACAAAAGAGAGAGCCGGGAACAGGCCGGGAACAACACTTATTCATATTAACTAGGAAAACAAAATAGTGTCTAACTTAACCATGGGAGGGTTCACAGGAAACCGCTCTTTTGCACTTAAGGGGACTTAAAAGAGAAAATCAAGGTTAGCCCCGTCCTCACAAACCAGACTCGCTTCAGTTACCCAACTTTCGCTGAAATCTGTTAAAATCAAACGCTTTTGATCCAATCTGATTTTTACACTAAGCTGATGCTTAAAAAAAAGAACCAGATCCTGATATGAATAACATTCATCCCACAAGATTCCCTCCTTTTGCACCATCCATACCACCATTCTTGCCACAGCTAGCAACATCAAAAACACCATCTGTTTTACCCTGGAGAACAGAGGTAACACATTGTCACATGCGTATGCAAGATCATGAGCCGATTAGGAGTCATATAAGCTGTCATCTCGCCAACATACTCTCAGAAAGGGTGCACCTGAGGACAATGGTAGGAGGTATGCGAAGCCGTTTCCTCTAAGCCAAGGTCTTACCGATGACAGTCTGGCAAATCTGCCACACCCCATCTGAAGAGTACATCATTGAGAGGTAGCATGTTCTGAATCAGTCACCAGCTAAGTGAAAACTCGGGGTTGCTGAGATAATCTGTTGCTGGAGCTCAAGACCAAAAGGAGCGCAACTCCGATGCCGACAAGCCAAGCCAGTCACACAGAGGATCCTTCATGATCACCTGCACTAATTCATGATACAATAGTCTCCAATGTTGAAAAAGGTCACTCGACCAAGGAATGACCATCAAGGCTGAATGACACTCACTGAGGAAACTCAACAACATTCCACAACTGTGACTGCGCTTACTCAAAGAAATGGGGAGAGTGATGGTAAGGTTAGGGATGGTGTCCCTAACACTCGGCGCCAAAATCGAGTCCTCCGTCAAAACATGGCGTGGAAAGCCAACCTTGATGCATGGTGATGACTCACCAGGTGTAGCAATCCCAGCCCCCCATGACATGGATACTGGTAACAGGATGTGGATGGGTCCATCAGTCCAGCTGAAGGGTTCTGGAATTGTGACTCCCTTCCAGGGACCTAACCTCAAACTGGAAGACTTGTGGTTAATCTTGGCCCCTGTCAGTTTCTCATACCATTCAAGCACCTTCAGAACCACCTTAATGTTGCTGTGACATGACACAAAAATGGATACATCATCAGCATATGCAGAAACCCTAGCTCAAGCACTACCAGGGAAAACAGTGATTCCATGAAGGGCCAGACTGCACACCCCATCCCTCAGCTGGCAAAGGAAGGGCTCCAATGCCAAAGTGTAAAGTAAGAGTGACAGTGGGCACCCCTATCGGACCGACTGAGTCAGTGCAAAAGCGCTCAACCACCTTCTGTTCACCTGTACCACAGCACTGGAGGAGCGATACAGAAGGCTAATCCACCTGCAGAAGTCGGGTTCGAATCAATGGCCTGCAGGACAGCAGCCTGGTACTAACCCTGTCAAATGTCTTGGACTGATCCAAATTGATCAGCATGGCTTGCTTGTCATCTTTTACACCCTCTATGATCATGCAGATCAGATGCAGGTTGCTATGAATTGTTCATCTCCTCACAGCACAAGTCTGCTCAGGCCCCAACAAGCTTGTGACAACTGACTGCAACCTCTCAGGATCTTGGCCAAAATCTTTAACTCTGTGTTTAGCAGAGTTATGGGCCTATAATCATCTAAATCCCTCCCAACACCCTTGCCCTTTTTCAACAGCTTGATTACACCCCTGGAAATCTGGTCAGGGGGTGGACCCCTGCTGGAACCAGTTGTTGAACACCACTGTAAAAATCAGGACAAAGATGTGCAAGAGCCTCAAGTACATTTCATAGGGCAGACCATCAAGTCCTGTTGACTTGCCTCTGCCAACCTTTTTCAGTGCCAAGTAGACTTCACCCTCTGTGACCTCTCCCTCACAGCTAGCTGCTTCAGACGGGGAAAGTCAGCCAACTAGCTGCGAAACTCATCGCCACTGAGGCCAGGCTCCTTGATAAAATGGCTCTCGAAATGCAGCCAAAACACCTTGCACATGACCTTGGTTGACCTCAGATAATGCCCCTCTAGAGTAATAACATCATGAATGTATTGATCAGAACTTCGACAGATCTCTTTCTTGCACAATTCTGTACCCATATTCACAGCTTTGTTAGACATCTTGTTTAACCTATGTCTAACTACCTGACCCTGATAGTGCTTGCTAGCCTCATACTTCAGGGCCTGCCTAACTATGGCTATCTCTAGGGAATCCCCCCCAGCCACCATCCGGGACAGACTATACTCTCGAGCATTCACCTTTTTTGCCTTATCTAG
This sequence comes from Acanthosepion lycidas, assembly GCA_963932145.1. Lineage (NCBI taxonomy): Eukaryota > Metazoa > Mollusca > Cephalopoda > Sepiida > Sepiidae > Acanthosepion > Acanthosepion lycidas. Next base: position 61,770,013 of record OZ010592.1, on the reverse strand, counting down.
GGTGAGTCATTGGCTATATTCACTGGTGAAGGACCTAATCCAATCCTTAAGTGTCTCCCACCACCTACTCCCAATAAACGCTCCCTGTAATTTCCGCTGCACTAATGTAGTCAGCTGTTGCTGAAAATCCTGCCTGTCCAGTAAGGAGAGATTGAACATTCTAGGCCTACTGCCTAACACCATCCAGACACAGACAAGTCTATGATCTGAATAGCCTAATGGTGGAACATGGGACAATCTAGCTCGACCCCTTCTGATTAACATTCTATCCAAAATGAACCACTGTCCACAGCAATATTAGCCATGACCAACTGGCCTTCTGCACCCACATGGAACATTTGACTAACAAGGAAACACCTCTGGTCTGCCTGTCCCAGTATGCTGAATAGACGACAAAGTCGTTAGATAGCACACTGGCATTGACGTCACAAACAAAGTGTATCCCCTGGATCACAGCCACATCTACACCAAACAACAAGAAATCACAAAGCAGGCGGGCTGCCTTACTCTGATCTCTGAAGCCATTCACATTCAAGCTAGCTAGCTTAATAGACATCTTTTAAGTTGGAGTCCCTTAGACGCAGACTGGACGGAAAACTATGGCAGTCAAGACCCCGATAGTTTGTCCCATACTGACAGTACCAATATCAGTTGTAATTCAACCATCTGAGACAATCCCACTGACATCCGTTGGGAAGGTTAATTTTATAGCCCTATATGAAGATGGGTGGAGCAAAACCAAGACCCTCCCAGAGAAAAATTGGACATTTTTTTAGTTCTGGTGACTAATATAACCATCCTTATGTTTGGGAAGGCACGTTTTGCCTCTGCCGGGTACTCCCACACCTTACCACCCATATTCCTTATGAGAGCAATCACTCCAGCCTCCTTTGGGAAATTTTGGGGGTGTTCTGTGGACTTCCCATCTATGGTTATACATTTAAAGAGCGACCTCAAGAAAGATCCCTCTCGACCGCCTACCTGTATATCATACATAGTTTTTCCCTTCTGGGAACAGTTTGTTTCTTTTTTTTCCTCTTTTCTTCTCTGTCTTGAGTAGAGTTAGGGGAGGGTGAGGAAAAAGACAGAGCCCTAAAAGGGAGGCTCCTTGACTTACCTCGGTGGTGATGCTGTTTATCGGTTCTTTCCTGTGAAGCAGAAACGGATTGGGTCTCAGCAGCTAGCAGGGCCTTCTCCGTCCTACTTCGACCAGAACTCCTCTTCTTTTTGGTGCATTTTGTATCATCTTCTTCCTCATCATCCCACCCTCTTTTCAGTGATGAGGATCACAGTGGAGTCACTTCCTCCACCTCCATGAAGAGATCCATCTATGGTCAGTCCTCCTGTGGCTGAATTGTCTGCTGTACTGGAGTTCCTGCTCTGGTTGCTGTTTTGTCTGTTGCTGTTGCTTGGGCTGCTGCCTTTGTTGCAGCTTCTCCAAAGATTTCTGCTGTTGCTGCTCCTTCTCCGGCTCCCACTGCTGCTTTTGTTACAGCTTCTTTGGTGATTTCTTCTGTTGCTACTCCTTCTCCTGCTTCGGCTTCAGTTGTTGTTGCACCTGCTGCTTTGGCCGTTGCTCTTTCGCCTGCTGCTACTTAGGCTGCTGCTGTTTCTTGGCAGCTTCTTTTTCAGGGACATCCTGCTGGGAAGGCAGAGTTGTCGTCTTCACTCCTTTTTTCACCACCTCTGTCCACTCTCCACTGGGAACCTTCTTAGTTGCTTCCTACCTGGGCTGCTCTGGTTGTGGTTTTGGTTGCATCTGTGGAGCCAGCTTTGTGGTTGGACATAGCTTGGCCAGGTGTCTGGCTGCACAGGAAGGGTGACGATCCTCAACAACCATATAAATCTTCAGGTCATCAAAGGTGATCATGTTGGGATCTCGTTGAATTTGGGACGAGTCAATGTCACCATGACTTCATAGACACTGGTGGCAATGCCTGCCTTGCTTCTGATGGGAGATACCTGCTCCACTGGGCCATAATCAAAGATGGTTCTCAGAGATGTAAATGGGCACCCCATGTAAAGTAATCCAGGTCTTCCAGGTGCCCATGTATTCTATTTGCAATATCAGTGTCTTTGTGACAAGGACACTGCCAGCTAACACTTTTGTAGCCTCCTCTGTATCCAGCAGGATGTTGCACATGGCATTTGACCTCTGGGCCAATACTTTGGTCCCAATGTTCAAGGCCATGAGGGCCTCCTCCATTGACCCCTGCTGACAGCAATAAACTTGCTGGTTTTGACATCTGTTGTCAACAGGGAGATGGTCCTTGTTGTAACTGCCTCCATAACTGAAGGCACCAGTAATGGCCTGAGATGAAGGAGTTGTACTCCTCTCTCAACCCCTTGTAGTAAGTGGGTCTTTTTGGGGGCCTTTCTGCCACCCATACTGATGGCTCTTTTTCCTAGGGCACCTAACGCCATAGCGGGAGGCTAATCCCCTCACAAAAAAACACAGGAAAACAATAAAAAGTCACAAATACAATAAAGCATGGCACAAAAACAATTACAATGTCACACTTACTGTGCAGAGTAAACTTTTCCAACTTATGGGCAGACAAAAATAAACAGGGTTGTAACTCAATACATGTCCCTCACTTAAATAAAGTCACAGAGTGGATATTGTGCTGGATATTTATTGAGCACAATATCCACACCGGAATCATCAGCCAATGAGAACCTACAGAATAGATTTGCCTGGGTAACAGAGTAGAATCTCCCAGGCTGTCATTTAAACCACCTATCAATTTGCCCAGCACAGATACTTAGTCAGACTCAACTTCTATTACAGTCAAGTACTGTCTGTTGCTATTAACCAAACCCTACAGGGATTAAGTAAAGTGGTTGTGCAGCTGGTATCAACAACAGTTGCCACTATCACACAACTTACTTACACTTCCATGATTGGTAAAAGCTGGTACTGCACCCTTGTTCTGTTGACAGGGTATCTTGTTTCTCTGACCCTCTTGCAATTGTAGCACATTACTTTTATTCTTGGTGGCTTCTTACAGTCTCTAATTAGGTGCTGTCCCTGACATCTATAGAACCTGACATTTGATGATTCCATGTGACTTTTGTTTTCTCTTGGTCCTGTGCTTTCTGCACTGTTCTGGGCTCCCAAAGTCTTTTGCTGACCAAGAGCCTTGTGGCTGGTATCATTTCACAAAGGTCCATATTTTCTACACCAGGCACATGTTGCTCGTGCCACAGACATGTCAGCTGGGAAACCCATCATGGAAGCTAGTTTAGCCATTTGATCCAATCCTCTGCAACCTTTTGATATTACTGGCGTAGATGTACACTAATTCCCCAATCTACTGTCTTGAGTTTTTCATAAGATTCAAAGGGCCTTTCAGCGAACATTTTCTTCAGTCTGGTCTCTGTCATGTCCTCACACAACTGGTCCTCATCACTCATTTCAAGGAAGAGGACAAGCACATCTTCTTGCTGGAAAAATGAAAACACTTTTTGAAACTTGGCAAACAATTTCACTTTCTTTATCCAGGTGACTATATCAGCTTCTCTGCTAAATGGTGGTTTCACGTCTCTACCCAGTCTCACCATTTCACGGAGCACCATGTAAATTTTAACTGTTCAGTTAAAGTTGTATTATTTTATCTTATAGTAAATATAAGAAACAATGTAGTTTTATTTTTTTTTTTAACCACAGGTTTCAAGCAAACTGCCTTTTTCGAGCAATTGATAGTTTGAGAAATTATTTTTTGAGCAATTGATTTTGAACAAATTTACTGTTGAGCAATTGATTTCGAGCAATTTACCAGATACCGCCAATGACAGGTCTGCTTCATTTCTACTTTGGTGGGACAATTTAGAAACTCTCTCGATGACTAAACCTGGAGCTGTTTTCTGACCAACAATAACGTGGAAAAAATATGTACCACTTGAATAAATGTCTCTAATATATCTCTAGATATATTTTATATTTTAATTTTAATTTCATGTTTCTTTTGTTGTGGCCAGTTATTAAAAGTGGACCCACATTTAGTGTCCACAACAGAATAGTGACCAACTGAAGTGATTATTTACTTTCATTAACTTATGAACTCCATGAGAATTGAACACACACACAAAAGATGAAATGTTTATTTCTTGCACAACACAATGCCCATAACATAAATACCTCCATGAATTTGCTAAAAAAGAGCATAGCATGATGAAAAAGGCACCAAACTTGATGAAAACAAAATTTTATCGTCTAAATGTTTGTTATTATTAAAAGGAAAGACCAAAGTATTTTTTAATTATTTTTAAAAAATTTTCCTTCTTTTTAGAACATTCTAAATTTTGATAAAAAAACCTTGTTTCTCTTTGTATCACCGGAACTAGTAAAATAACATATAAATTTTTAACACTTTTTTTTTTTTTAAAGACAGACATTACTTTGAAAAATCTTGCAAAAATAAAAATAATTGTCAGATATTAATTAAACTTTCAGAAACTATTCACAAATTATGGAAATTATTATAAATATGTTTTCTTTTTTTAAAGTCATGGCAAAATTTTTTTTTATATTTATTACTCCCCACCATAACTAATTTTATAAAAACTCTAGAAATTCAATAGCATTTGGTTTAGTGATTATATTAGTTAAAAGCACAAGGCTTTGAGGAAAGCAAAACATGTATTTTTTTAATTGCCCCTCCCCCCACACACACACATACCAGAAGATCAGCTCTGAATTGTAACATACAAAACTCAATAAAACAAAGATATTATTTAATTTCAAAAGATTTTATTTGCTTTTAGTTGTTTTTATGAATATGGACAATATTTTCTAAAAGCAAAAAACTTTTTCGATGAAAAATGAATTTTTAATACAATTATTTGTTATTTCTTTGATTATTTTAGATTTTTACATTTAAGTTGTTAAAATATTATAAAATTAGTGAAAATGGCATTCAGTTTTGTAAATGATGTTATGAGATAAATTTTTTTTTATGGCATTGTAAATTGTATTGCTTGACCAATTGGAAGACCCACACTAATTAAGAAATGTAATGTTGTGTTCATATAACAGCTGTAATTAAAAAGTACAGAAGACCAGCAAGAATACAATTAAGTTGTATTATTTGAGTTAAGCATTGTTCTCCGCTGTTAGGGCCTTTATTTTTGTGAAACATGTGTGGAGAAGTTAATTTGATTTTTCAATTTCAACTGAGAAGGCTACCTACAAGTATCAGTATCATCTTATGGCATTTATATGATCTTATTTTTATATTAATTTCAGTTATGACATTTTTCCATAAATTAAATATCAAAATTAATAATAAAATGAATGCAAATACAAATAACACAGTAAAATGTAATAAATGTATATAAAATTATAGTATTTTATGTACACTTCTGATAAAATTTCATAAGAAAGGTACCTATAAATTAAGTCTTATTTTAATTTTTTTATAATATATTTTCCATAAAGCATCGTTGATGTAAAGGTGAAAGCTAAGTACAAAAAAAATTAGAGCACTGAAAGTTTTCGTTAAAAATAACAATAATTTGTTCACTTAAATCTAAATAATTATGTCACTTCTGTCCTTCCGTACGGTAACTTTTCCTCAAGCTGTCAATACATGATGAAATCATCACTCATCCCCTGTCACGACCTGCTTTGTTTTATTTTTAAACTACATCTTTTCGGTGCAGAAACTAAGTAATGCCTATAAAAACAAGATATTTAACAAAAATTTTGGATGTGCTAGCAATGATTAAAAAATGTGAAAAAATACACCCAAAATACTTTGATCTATCCTCTTAATAATAACATAAACATTTAGATGATAAATCTTTATTTTCATCAAGTTTGGCATCTTTTTCATCATGTTATGCTCTTTTTTAGTGATCTCATGGTGGTACCTACCATAACAGGACAAAATTCTCACAAACGGTTTCCACGCAAAAAGAGTTGCTGTACATTGAACAATGGAAAACACAATTTCAGTCACTGATTACATAAAAAAAAATCTACCAAACAAAAAATATATCAACTTTCTTCTCTCGTTTGAAACAACAAAAACATTACTAATTTCACAAGCACAAAAATCACAGCTCATCTTCTTCAAAATATATAATAAAAAAAATTCACGATCAACAGACATTTGTGCACCAATTATCTATTGATCCTACCACATTTATACAAGAAAATTAATATTTTCTTAAACCCCCTGTTAACCACATAAAAAAATGGAAAACAACAGAGGCAACAAACATTTATTATGTCAGTATAAAAGCCCTAGAATTCATGGAAACAGCAATAAATGGTTTGTTTTCCATACTTGAAGTTCAATTCTGCTTATGAAATGGGATGACATCAGAAACAAAATTTTTTACATTGATAGCATCTCTATTGAAATATCGTGTCACTATTGGATGTAAACAAAACTGGAGTTAATTCTTTATTTCTTATCCACACTGTTTATTTATCTGAAAATAATTGACCAAGAATTTTCAATACAAAGAAGAAATAAAATTGATGAAGAACTTGTCAAAGGTTGATAATAAAAAATATATTTATTTGGTCAAAAAAGTTGACATAGCTATGAGTAAGTAATTAAGAATAACACAAAGATCCACAACAAAATGTTAAAAGAAAAAAATTCTATACTCAAAGTGTTTGTCTAAGAATAAATATACCTTTTGGATTGTAAATCCAAAACAAATTCGCAGTAGGTCATTCTGCTTGTGGAAAATTTATTTTTGTTGTCAAATGGAAAATGTTAACCAGCAAATCTTGAAGAAAGTAAGAGAATAGAATTTCACTTTCTTATGGTGACCAGTTATGTATTTTAACTTTTCTTTGTTGAAATATGTCCTTGAATTGTAAAATATAAATGCTTTAGCTCTCGTGTAACAGCTGGACGGACTGCCCTGTTACCAGAAGGATGGTTATATGTGTGTTCTTACCACATGTATCATTAAACTGTCTGTCTGTTGCTTATAACACTTAACTTATGCTAACAATATCAAAGACTATATCTGGACACTTTTGTAACTTTAAACACACAACGTTTTGTCTTTTTGTTTTGGTTCCTTTCAGGCATGTGATCCACTTGGTCAATTATTATCCTCTGCTCAGCTGTTTTCAGTCTTAGTTCTTGTCTTCCATGGATACTGGGGAAAAAAGACATTAATTCCAATGTAAATCTATTCTTTGACTCAATATCCAATAACAATTTGCATGCTCAGGACTTTCTCATATTAATAGAAAAATATAATTCCTAAAGAAATGTGTGTTTATATATATATATATATATATATATATATATAGTTTTTTTTTATTTCACTCCAACCACATTTCCTTGCAGCAGACCTCCCAGCAATTGATATAATCTTTCCACTTTGTGTCAGTGAAAAACGTTAGTCTGAGAAGACACTCTCCTGGATGTTAGCATCAGCCATGTTGATGGAAAGTAAAAAGTGTTCCTTCAGATGATTAAGAGAGAGCAGTTTCATTTTGAAGGTGCTAAAATTAACAAGCCACCTCTTGCCTCAGTTAACAGAAAGTAGATCATTTTTGAGGTCAACTACCAATTTGACCTTATTGAACCATTCAAACTTATTATTAAGACAAAAATAAATGGTTATAAATGTTTTGGTACTGAATTTTGTAATATTGTACTCGACTTACTTTTCTGTGTATGAAGTTGTCTCACTTTGAGTGTGTCACTTCATTTTTCTGTTGAGTTTATGTAGTTGAGTGAGTCTTCTCTGCAAGCTATGGAAATGTTAAATAAATTTAACTTTAAGCCTGGTAAAATATGTGATATGGATTCTTATGTCAAGCTGCAAAAATTTGTAAGACTCACTGTCGAAGTCGAATGATGTTTCATATTGATGTTTCAAGTCACGTGGGAGGCTACAACAAATTTGGCACAAATTTGTATCTTCTTAGGATACACACTAAACCAATATGATGTTGAAAACATATGAAATTATGATTTTTTTTTGTTTATTAGCCAATCAGAAAGCGTTTTTAGTTACTTCTTGTCTGAAGCTGATTTTAATAGGTTGTTGAGCTACTTGGATTGATTTGGAATAAGTTTTGGTCTACTTTTAATGTGTTTTTAAACAAATATAGAAGTCTGATTCTACATATGTAATGAGAATAACGAAATCCAAATTCATTTGAAACTATTTCTGCTTAGTTTTATCTGAAATGCAATTAACATGTTGGTTAATTATTCACAGAATAGAAAAAACAATGCCTAAATATACATATTACATGAATTGTGAGATTTTTCTCTTGGATTTCAAACTCTTACCTTATTTTATAAAACCAATCTATTTTTCATTTTGTAAGTAGCCATTTCCTGTTACTGTGAAACAGGAAATGTAGTAAAGAGGTTTTTTTTTTAATCAAAACCTGAAGAGAAAAAAATATTCCTGATTAACAAGTTCAAATGTTAGATTCTCATTCACCAAACAAATTGCTTGATAATCCAACAGATGAATGAGACATGCATTCAAAAGAACAAAACTGTTTTAAAACAAAAAAAGTCAACTCTTGAAGACAGACTTGATTAAAAATCACAAAATAAATCTCATATAAAGCAACAAGCAATTGTTCTGAAAATGCCTTTTATTCATTTACTTAATGCAACCACCAAGTAATGAGAGAAAAATGAGTTACATAATGTAAAAGATGAGGATAACATAGAAATAAGATATTTATCCTTCATAATACTGATTCAAATTTGTAACATGGGGGTCAAAAGTTCACACTCAGTCAAACGCAACAAAAATTATTCTTATTTTAAATTTTAATCTATTAGGTGCATGTAAAAAAAATTCCTGAGTTTTTATCCAGCGCCCTCTTTTTTTTTCATTTTTTTTTTAAACTGCTTATTTAGTTACTGAAGTATTAAAATGTTTCAAACTATAATCATATCTTCAAATGATATGATGTAAATTAATCTCATGAGTGACTGGAAATGTTTATGATATCAAATAATTATTAAAAAAAAAAAAAGAAGAGAAATATTCACAAACCAATGCATATTTTTGTGATTTTTAATAACTGGGAAAATTTCTACAATTTCTGAATAATGATCTTAAAAAAATGAGTTTTCTCATTTAGAAAATTTGTTTTCTGAAGAAAAGCTTAATAGAAACTTTGACTTGTCAAAAAGATTTTCAAAATAAAAGTAGAATTAGGTTATAAAGTTTTAAATGTACATTACAAAATCAAAGAAAAATCTGAACCATGTGCTACTTTAATGTAAAATTGAACTATATATATATATATATATATATATATATACACACACACACACACACACACACACACACACAGTATATTTCATTTCACTATCCTCTTTTAATTCTTTATAATTTTCACAAAATTAATGAGTGTATTCTAAGAAATATTAATACTGTTAATGTATAATGTAATGTGTAACATATGTCACTTATGATGAGACAATATTTTTATAAATTTTACTGGATATTCCAACTTTTTATGATTGACCAGGTTACTGAAACTCCAAGAAACAGTGTTGTAATTAGAATAACAGAATGTACACAAAGTTTACAAAAACAAGTCCTTTTGTGAGCTCTTGTAAATTTCATACAAATGTTTTCCCTTTGTTTTCATCTGCACAAAATGAACTGGCTTTTATTGCAACTGTGCAGATAGATGTTGCCATCATTAAATAAATAGAACCACAGTTTTCAGTGCATGTTTATTATATATATATATATATATATAATTCGCAGATAGTACTGTTTCACTGTATCACAGCTTCTTAGTGTAACTAGACAACTGAATACCTCAAGCCTAGATTGAAACCCAACTGATTTGGTGTCAGTCATAGCTTCTACCACTGAGCTATCTTCACTCAACAGAATGAGTCAGCCAAATCTAGTGTATTGTTTTTACAAACATAAACAAATGCCAAGCAGCCATAGTGCTTCATTCATTTTACTGAACAGCTTCGCATCAACTATAAATTAGCTTGTAAAGAAATACAATTTGTATATACTGAAGCCGAATATGTATGTATATATATATATATATATATATATATATATATATATTTATATTGTATGTTCCTGTATACACACATATACATTGGAGCTGTCTATATTGAAAATGTGTTTATTTATATTTGTATATAAATATAATGATGATGCAAGGGAAGAAAATGAAATCTGAGTTCAAGTTTTGTTCAAGACTCTAGTGTTCACTTTCTATGAATGATTTTTGGAAAAAGCATGAAGCCATCTTTCTACCCAACTCAGCTCTATGTAAAATGGTAGGACATCCTGAACCGTCTTGACTTAGTAAGGCAACCAATTTAGAAGAGCAGTTTTGAATTTAAACCCACTGATAATACATTATGGGTTAACATGTCAAATGAAGGCAAATTACTCCCCATGTATTACATAATTTAAAGAAATCTTGAATCATTTAATAAACTGAGAAAATGGCTGATAAAACAAGAAGAGACTGACCTAGAGCCATATCTGCAATTCTACATATTCACCTTACAGTTCAGCACACTTGGTATATAGTTTCTCAATTTTCTTTAACTCTACAAAAAAGATTCTGATGTTTGATCATCGAAATATTGCTCTGCTATTGCTAACATTCCTAAATCATAGAAAAATATTTTCACCCTTAAAACCTTAAAAGAAGTTAGAAAACTTCTTTTAAGGTTTGAAAACAGGAAATAGTCAAATAGAGCAAGCTCTGTTGAATAGAGTTGATGGTTTAGTCACACAAAATCCAAAATCTTGAAAACATCCATTATTTTGCCAGTTCTGTGAGCAAAGGTATTTTTCTACAAAACATTTCTTCAGCCTCCTTTGCTGTTTTGCTTTCAATGCCTCCTTTCATCAGCTCAGAAATTTGGAAAATATTTTGCAATAACTGCCTGACCTTTCTGGAGATAGTCATTAAAACATATCTCTTACTCCCTCCACCAAAATAAAAAATTATGGTCATAAACTTTCCTACTGACATTTGGGAATTGAATTTTTTCAGGTATAGAGAATTTGAAAACTGCCTCTTAATGAGCTGTTGTGGTGTATCTATGATCATTGTGGTGTAAACGTGTTCCTAAATGATGACAATTCATTTAAAAACTTACCACAGATCATTGAAAATGCTGCAAAATCAAATTGAAGTTGTCCACTCAGTGTTGTTTCTGGTTGGCATTCAAACATTTTGGCACCCATTTGGCTGACAGCTTCTTCATACCCAACTGCTCATGAATAATAAACCCAGTATATTCTCTGGACATCCCTGACATCTCATCAATTCTTTTCACCAAGATTTATCAATTGGTCAAAATTAGATCATGAACATAATTAACAAATTCAGGAGCTAATACTATTCAAGTCTTTTCAGACTATGTTGCATCTTGGGTCTGAAAATATCCATGGCACATTACTTCTTCGCAGTTAATAAGTAACACTTGTCACTGAATGTTTACATCATACATGAATGAATTACCTTTGGAGTTTTCTTCATGGTCAGTTCATGCTGAAAAGAGCTTCACCTGATCCACTTCTCAAAATCTGACCACTCATCAGAATTTTTTTTTTAGTTTCTATTTGTATATTATATATATATATATATATATATATATATATATATATATATATATATATATATATATATATATATATGCAGGTTTATTATATAAGTGTCAGTTTATTTGTACATCTATTGTAAATTTATTTTAACACTAGCCTTCATAAGGGATATATTCTCTGTGAATGCACAAAAGCCCTTTTCAGGGCTATTTACTTTGAACCAATTTACCTGATAATTGTGTAAATTGCTTTACAATTTTAGTATTCATAACTTATTGACATTTCCTCACTAAATCCTAGGGGTGGCAGTTGGTATGGAAGCTATTAAGAGGATGTGAACAGGATGATAGGTAAATCTATCTACTTCTATATGAATAATTTTGCATAGCATATCAATTTTGAGAGAAAAATAAAATATATGAACTATCTTCATAAAATATATACTCAATTTGCTTGTGTAATGTCTTTATTTTTTTTTAACTTTTCTAATATCAATTTAGCACAAGTTTTCATTCTTCAAATGGCACTTATCCTCACTTTCTCTTTTTTTTATAAATTTTTATCTTCATAAGAGGACTGTTCTCCACAAAAATATATTTCAGTCTTAATGATAAAATCATTAAACCAAATAAATATTGCAGATATTAAAATTAAAATGTGTGAATAATTTTTACAACAACATGTTTTTAAATTATCAGTGTATTTAAATTCTTAACTTTAAATAACTTTTGCAATAATGATTGCATGCATTACATGTTTTTGGTTAAGTGACATTATTTTAAACAAATGAAATGATATGCAATACGTGTATACATTTTGCATATAATAAATGTGAATGTCATTGTGTCACACTTTTTCAGCTTTACTCCTAGAGGTTGTAGCCCAACATATCATACCAATTGGGAATCAGGCTGACTGTGAGCAAATTAAAAACATTCTGGGCTGAATCCTGACCCACAATCCTGAAATTTTGGATTCCCAAATTTTCATTACTGCAATTGTTTTTGATTATTTTTTTACATGTTTTTCGTGACAAAATATTTTGTACAATAACAGTTTTTATAACTTGGAAATAAATTTGGGAATAATCAAAATTAATTGCAAAATCAAGCCAAAGTCACCTATGAAATAAAAATAATTGTTTGTACAGAAAGTAAGGACCTACGTACATCAAATTGTATTTAAGTGGTGGCAAAAGAATTATCATTGAACTTTTAAAAGATAAGATTATATATTAATGCAATACTTAAATGCAAAGATCAATTTTGAGCTCTTCTGTAGTTTATTGTTGCTGAATGCATCTACTCCTTCCTACCTATTGTAATGAAGGCCCAATCAAGAGCTCTCCGCAGGAAATATCTTAAATGATGCCAGTGTGGCTTTTAAGTTATTATTGACATAAATTTTGCACAATAGTTTGTAATTGTTTTTCATTTGTATCATGTGTTATTACTTTTTTTTAAAAAAAAGCCATGTTTTCTGTATATACAGAAATAAGTAATGATTAAAGAATAGAAACTGAAGATGGCGTATAAATACTTTTGCTTTAAAAACTCAATATAAAATATGAAGGATGTTATGAAACCAATATTTGGCAGAAAGAATCACGTGCAGATCCTGCAATATCCTTTTTTTTGCAACAACACTCAGAATGTACAACTAAATTATCAGACATCTCCTTACTCTATGTGAGTGAATTCTAGAGTTTTGCACTTTACTAGCAAATAATGTCTCACAGAGTAAGATTCAGTGGAAGCCTGAGACAAAATGTTTTTTATGGGGGTTGGAGAAATGTTATGATAAAAAAAACATAAGCTTATTCTTCTACATTTTCTTAACGTACATTTTATATCAGTTTGGCTTGCTCAGAAATATTTTTAATCATTGTCAATGTAACTAATATATATATATATATATATATATATATAATACCAAATCTGTAGGTAGTAGGGATTATTCCAAGGAAATTTTTTTAATATAAAAATATTAAGAAGTTAAATTCATAATGAGAGCTCAGTGTATAAATTTAAATATAGAGAAATATAAATAAATAAATAATAAGGAAAAGACTTAATTATTCATCATATAATTGTTTATAAATTCATTTCAACAGTTCTATCTATCTATCTATATATATATATATATATATATATATATATATATATATATATATATATATATATATATATACACACACACCTGCCTCGTCAGACTGACTACATTTTATTAAATGATATAAATTCATATATATATATATATATATATATATATATAACACCATAGTATAAGCACACCATTATATGAGCAACTTGCTTTCTGAGCTGCCATTCATGAGCATTTTTGTATCAGAAGACAAGTAAAAATTTGCAGTACAAGCAATCATCATATACACAGAAGCAGTCAGTGCCTGAGATAAAGAGAAGCATTGCCAGTTGATGTGATCCATTTCTAAGAAACAACATGGTCAAAGGCACAGTGAAGCACATCTGAACACCTGATGTCTAGAACATTTATTCATTTTATTGAAGGAAATTCTTCAACAGAGATAATATCACCTACTAATGCTATTGATTGTCTCCCTTCCCTTTAGTTATCAACCCCCACTTCACACAATTCAAGTATTCATTTCATAGCAAATAGTCCTCATCATTTTGTGCCAAAGAATTTTCTATGAAGCATGCATATTTTGGAATTATTTAACCATGGATTCAAAGAAAGTAAGTTGTTAAAGATAGGGGTAATAAAAAGAAAAAGCTAATTACATTAGAAGTGAAAAAAGAAATAATAGAAAAATACCAAAGAGGAGTGCATGTAGTGGACTTGGCAGAGAAATGCAACTAAACAACGTTGACAATTTGCATGATTCTGAAGCAGAAGGATGAGATAAAGGGTGTTATACTAGCAAAGGGTGTCTCAAGATGAATATCCATGAGGAGATGGAAAAGCTGCTTCTTATGTGGAATTAATGAGAAGCAGCTTGCAGGCGATACTCTAACAGAAATGATTATTGCAGAGAAAGCCCGAGTATTGTATGGGGATCTTAAGAAGCAGAAGACAATACCATAGACACAGAAGAGTTTAAGACCATTCGGGGATGGTTCAACAATTTTAAGAAGGGAATGGGTGTGCACAGCATTGTGAAAAACCGTGAAGCAGCCGGTTCTGATAAGAAGGCAGCCACTGAAGAAAAAGTTCAGTTTGCTTATTGCAAAGTAAGGATATGTCTCTCAACAAATGTTCAACTCTGGTGAGACTGGGCTCTTCTGGAAGAAAATGCCCAGGAGGCTGTACATCACCATTGAGGAGAAGATGCCAAGCCACAAACCTATGAAAGACAGACTAACTCTCATATTCTGTGCTAATGCAAGTGGTGGTCTGAAAATCAAGACCAAACTTATGTATCATTCAGAGAACTCCTGAGTGTTCAAGGGGCATAAGATCCAGAAGAGGCAGCTGCAGATCATGTGGAGGGCCAACAGTAAGGCCTGGGTCACAAGGCATTTTTTTGTAGAATGGATCAACAATGTTGACTGCCCTCAAGTCCACACATTCCTTAAATAGAATGAAAAGAGGCCCTACAAATCCTCAGTAATACCCCTGGATACAATTCATGCCTCTATGATGAAATCTTGGAAAATTTTGAATTCATGAAAGTTCTTTACTTGCCACCCAATACCAACCCTATCTTGCAGCCCATAGACCAGCTAGTGATTTCCAATCTTAAGAAATTTCATACCAAGCACCTGTTTCGTTGGTGCTTTAATGTTACTGAGAATACAAACCTGGCCCTTCATGATTTCTGGAAGGACCACTTCAACATTGTGAATTGCCTCAGTATTATCAATGTGGACTATTAGGATGCGACGAGGAGGACCCTGAATTTTGCATGGAGAAAGCTGTGGCCTGAATGCATCACTGACAAGGAATTTGAGAATTTCACTACAAACGAAGCCCACAAGGAGATAGTGTCTCTTGGCAATTCTTTGGGCCTTGAGGTTGATGTAGGCAACATTGACAAGCTTGTTGTCCAGCATGAAAAGGAGCTGATGACTGAGGAACTTCAGCTGCTTCAGGAGCATCAAAACATGGTGCAGGTAAAGGAACTAGTCAAGGAGGAAAGTGTGTTGGAGGGTTGCCTCCCCACCCACAAGTGAGATCAAAGAAGTGCTGATGATGTGGCGAAAAGTGCACAACTTTATGGAAAAATAACATCCACAAAAATTAAGTGCAAGTTGTGTGGCTGCTTTGTTCAATGAAAACTGTGTTGACTATTTTCATGGCATTTTGAAATCAAGAATGAGACAGAATTCTATTGATAATTTTCTAAAGAAATGACCTGCAAGTGACAAAATTGAATCAATTGCCACAAAAGTCCTTAAGTTCTGAGTGAAAATGAAAATTTCTTATGAAAGGTTTGTAACTTAATAAAAGGTGTTTATTTCTTTCATTCTCTCTTTTGTTCTTATTACATGTAATTTTTGTGATTTAATTTCTTACTGTCTGTTTTCTATTATTTTAAATTCTAAAATAGGCATTTTGGATGCTTTGTGCAAAATGAAACAGATTAATTAATCTTCCATTAATTTCAGTGGGAAAATGCTTTGTAATATATGCAATTTGTAATACAAGTTCAGTCTAGGAACTAATTAAATTTGTACTGCAAAATCCTACTGTACATACATACATACGCACACACACACATATATATATATATATATATATATATATATATATATACATAAAGTACAGTGTATATATGTGTGTCCAAGCAACTCCTGCACCCCTACTGGTCTGATTTCAATGATTCATAGCTCATTCAAAAGCCCTAGAAAAGTTAGGTGCAGGGAATGAATTTTGTTGAGCTCAGATTCAGGATTGCCAGATTATGCGAGGTTAAAAATATATATTACTATATTATACTAGCCATTATCGATGCTTTCATGGTTCAAGAGGGAGTAACTGTTATTTTTCTTTTGTATCCAAAATTGCAGTGCATGTTTTATTATAAACTAGCTTAAAAGCTGCCCTAATCAGTGGCATTTAAGCTTGCTCTTGTGGAGGACTCCTGGTTTGGCCATCATCAAATAGCTAGGGAGGAATAGATGCAATAGGCATCAATAAACTACAGAAGAACTTAAAATTCATCACTGCATTTAAGTATTGAATTACTGCTTAAGCTTGCCTTTTAAAAGTTCAACGATAATTCTTCTTTAAAGACAATTTGATGTTCGTAGATCCTTATTTTCCATACAAACAATTATTTTTATTTCTTGGGTGACAGAATTGGGGACAATTTATAAGATAAAATTAATATAGTGTAAAGATGGGAAAATAGAAATTATAATTAGTTATACATTCAACACTTGAAGATTTAGAGAAACATAATAGCTAATTAAGTGAAAAGTATATTATGGAATCTATATAAATAAATGCGAAATTGGAGCTCAATTCTCTCACAAATTCTGAGATTAAAATGCCCCAGATCTACTTTATAGTAATTTGGTATTATTGATGCCCACATGGAGTTGCATTGTGACACAAATGTCAGTTTAATGTGGGGAACCTGGGCGTGTACACCCATGCAAGGAACAACTAAGACGAGTTGTGACACAAGATCAGTTTTTATGATAGGGATCCGAACGTGTACACGTGGGCAAGGAACAAAAATTGCTCACAGCCCCCACAACTGTTGATTGTGCTGGCCTTGGTGTGAGCACCAATCCCTCTCTCTAGTGCAATGAGAAGGTCTGGGTACCTCTCACTATAATTTTCTTCAGTTGTGACTCTATCCTTTGACAGTGTCACCCCTGAGTGCACTCTGCCCAAAGACAGAGATGTAACTGAGAGATGATAAATAATGTGTTACTGAGTTAGGTTGTGACACAAGGTCAGTTTTTAACATTCACTTCAAGAGTGATATTGCCTAGAAGTAGATAATATATAATACAGATTTAAGGTTTCAATGTGTAAACTGCTCCACACTGGGATCACCTGATAAATTGACAATGGTTTTATGGCTGGAAAGTCAACCTAGCCACTTGGCTATGCACCATTTTATATATATATATATATATATATATATATATATATATACACTTTAAAAATCAGGAGATCAGTAGAATCTGCTACCTTCGTTTCAACCTTAGGTATCCTGAGGTGATGTTTATCAAATAACCTCTTAACACTTTATTTTTTTTAAAAACTAATGAACACTATTATTTTTTTAAAAAAATAAATAAACAAAAGTTCAGTTTCTATCTATTTTAAAAGTTCCAATGAATTATATATATATATTTCAATCTTTTCATAAATATTAGATAATTGCGAAATTTTATGCTGAATAGAAAATTAAAAACAAAATTTTACATACTCACAAAACACATTTATTAACCAATTATATTGTCTCCATTATTTTTAACAACTGTGTCTCCCATTTATTCTACAAGTTTGTTGATGCTATTTTCATAGAAACTTTGTTTTTTTGGTGCAAGAAGGTTGTGAGGTGCTGGTATTTCAACTCTTTAATCTTCTGCAAGATCTGTTTTGCAACATGCATTCTTGTGTTGTCATGATGAAAAATGGCATCTTTTTGATTTGCCTAAATCAGTCATTTTTCTTGAACCCAAGTCTCTTCAAATGTTAAAAGACAGTTGAGATATTGATTTTCAAACTCTTATCAATCTATTCTGTCAAAATCTTTGGTTTATTCTCCATGATGTTAAACAGAGCATCTTTATCAACATCAGAATTTTACCCAGAGCATGGTTGATCACCTTGAGAACATCTGCAAAACCACTTTTTGACAAATAAATCTTTTGAATGTTTTTTGTCACAGTTCTGACATTTACTCCTTTCAAAGTGCAACTTTTTATCCTCCATCCTTAAGGCATTCATTTGGGGACAAAAAGTCAACATTCAACAAAGTCTGACTCACAATTGAACGATGCAAGGTTTCAATCAAGAACAGATTGGAAATCAGCACCAAAACAAATGCCAGAGTCAAGTTGAGTCATTTTATATTAACGATGGAAATCAGGCACAAATTTTGGCTATGATATGATACATAAACAAAATCAAACTCTTGCTTTCAATATGTCTTATGAGTATCAAATTCTCCAAGCCCCTTTTTGACAATATGTGTTCCAGAAATTTCAACTGTTATATAGATATACATATATCTATTAAATGTATACAAGTATTTGTGTGTGTATGTGCATATATATATATATATATATATATATATATATATATATATATATATATCATTGGTGGCTCTAGGTCAATGTTTGCCATGATCATTACAATGTTTAACGAAATATACCACTCGTATAACTTAGATGCTAAAACGTTTCCTTTAATTTTTAAAAATCTATGTACATGAAATTAAAAAAAAACACATTTTGGTATTTTAATATTAATTGTAATAATTCTATAAAAATAAACATTTATTTTTAAAAAAAATTTCCAGACATATGAAAAAGGCTGAAGATAAAGGCAGATATGTTTGTTTTTTAAAAATATCTTGAATATGTGTTTATAAATATATATATATATATTAGGTTGGTGCAAAAATAATGACGTAATAATGTTGTTTTTTGACGTTATTACGTCATTACTTTTGCACCAACCTATTATATATATATATGTATTAGTGTGCTTATCTCTCTCTCTCTGTATGTTTATGCATCTTTCTGTCAGTGAATTTTATTGAATGTTTATGATCAGTACTGCTGACTGATGTCAGATTTCATCAACACTACCCCAGTTACAATCCTCACCCCAACACTCCAGTCTGCCACTTTATTTGATTTTCACCAAATTTAAGGTCAGGCTAAATTTAAATTGCCCTTTCTCAAAAGATACAATTTTTTTAAGCATTTCATCGCCAAACAAGGCGGAATGCCATTAGCACCCAAAGGCTTACAGAGAGT
>OZ010592.1:61600526-61745526 GCA_963932145.1 Acanthosepion lycidas | reverse complement strand
CATACCCAGTTTTTGACAGTAGGATATGGCCACATCTCTCACATTTCCAGCTTGCAGTACTGTCATCCAAGCTCCTGGTAATACCGTTCCTCAAATCCCTTTTCACTGCCACATGTGCTAAATTCTTTTCCAATGCTGACTTATATCCTTCTACAACAGCCCTGCACTATTTATTGCGATCACAAGCAAGGTTTTCTCAGTCATCCACCCCCATACTAAGCTCTTTGAGGTTATTCCTCACACAGTCCTCAAATCTCTTATTTTGGCTTATGTTGAGGGTGCTTACCATTTACACGCTTGCCATAAAATAGCTGCTTCGGCAATCTACTGTCATCCATGCATACAACATGTCCAGCCCTTCTCATCTGGTTTTTAATCAGTAAGTTTTCTATGCTTGGACTGAGAAGAACAGTGGTGTCTGGTATCATAGACTGCCACTTTATGTTAAGGATTCTCCTTAGACAATTTTGATGAAAGTGCTCAAGTTATTTCAGATGATGATGGTAAATCATGCAGAATTCTGAAGAGTGTAACAGGGCGGTCAGTAAACAAGTTTGGTAAAATGTCACTTTAGTACTGCAGGTGATGTGCCTTTATTTGACCACAAACATTTCTCTAACTTTCCAAATGCAATCAAGGCCTTTTGGATTTGAGTATGTACTTTAGCATCAAGAGATCCATCTCAAGACAATGTACAGCTAAGGTACACAAATGTATCCACAACACCTAAATGAGTGCTATTGACAAATATGTTTGGTTCAATGTAAGGCATACTAGGAGGAAGAGTGAATATTACTTTGGTTTTCTTCAGGCTTATGGTCAATCCAAACACAGTAGTATATCCGTCTCAGAATGTGCAACAAAATAAGTATCATCAGCGTACAGTAGATCACACACAGGGGTATTGAAGGTCTTGGACTTGACGTTAAACCTTTGGAGATTGAATACTTTACCATTTGTTCGAAATTGATGTTGCAATCATGAAACGTATATGAGAGAGCTACAGCAAAGTAAATAGAGAACAAGGTCTGTATGGGAATATCTCCCTGCTTAAGACTTTTGTCAATGGCTATTTCATCTGACAATTCCTTGTTAACCATGATACAAGCTTTCATATTGCTGCACAGCCACTTAAATATATTAATGAAATTGCATGGGTATCCAAGGTTAGTTAGCAAGAATTTTCCAAAGAGCATCATGATTGACAGTATCAAACACCTTAGTTAAATCTATGAATACTTGTTACAGAGTCATGTTCTATTCCAAATATTTTTCTTGCAGCTGTCAGGCGGAGAATAACATATCAGTTGTTCCCCTTGCAAGTCAAATGCCACATTGTGTTTCATCAGGTAATATAAGAGGACATACGTGATAGCAGCCTGTTAAGGAGAAGTCTGGCCAAGATCTTTCAAACAGATTCAAGTAATTTGGTAATTGTCACATTCCAACTTGGATACTTTTCCATTATACAGGTAAACAAGGATACCATTAATTCAGTCAGTGTGAATAGGTGTTCCTTCCCAATATTCACAATTAAAGCTATGTACAGCTGAATTCACATTTCCCCTCCATACTGCAGTAGTTCCACAGGTATGCCATCTATCCCTGGTGCTTTACCTGCATTAATCTGACTAATGGCCAGGTCAGTTTCTTCCTTATATGGTGAAACATATAAATACATGATGAAGACAGGTAATTTTAGCCATTATCAAGGTTGCTTTTATAGCAGAAATTTCTTGGAATTATAGAACATTTGGACAGTTTCTTCACACTCTGTGTCCTAAAAAGAAAACACTTGTTTGAATAGAAGAAAAAATAATTAAAATGCTTAATCATAGTACTTTGTCGGTTTTAATGAAACATGCATAAATGAAACATTGCTACCTAAATACACAATATCTATCTATCTATCTATCTATATATATATATATATATATGTGTGTGTGTGTATGTATGTGTATATATATATTTATATATATTATGTGTATATATGTATATATATTTATATATATTATGTGTATATATGTATATATATTTTATGTATATATATTATAAGTGTATATATATATATATATATATGTATTATATATTTATATATATGTATATATATGTATCTTATATTTCTCTTTCTTCTTTCCCTTTTTTCTTTTTATTTTCTTCTTATCCTCTTCTCTTTGCTTTTACCTATTTTCATATTTTATTTTTTATTTTCCTTTTATGGAATCCCTTTATATATTTCTTTTCCTTTTATGGTGTTTTTCCTTATGTCTTTTCAAAAAATAAATTGAATAATGAAGAAAAGAAAGTGATGTTCCACATGTAGCATTTTTAAATAGAATCATTTATAATCATCTTTGTTCCTCACCTGTCAAGATGCATTTGCATTGAAAAAAAAAGCATCTTTGTCATGTGTACTTGTTTGTCCATATACAACATCTTTATAAGTAGTAACAATTGTTCTACTCTCTTCTAAATTAATGGTATGAACATTTGAATTTATATTCATTTTGTTCTCTTTACATTGGAATATTATATATATATATATTTATTATATGTATATATAAAATATATAATATATGTATATAACATATATACAATATATATTATAAGTATATATATATTATATGTATATGGATATCTATATCTATAATTTTCAAAATGTGTGTATGTGATCAGATATTCTTTATGCATTTCAACAGTTTTCATCTGATTTTGATGCATTTTTTTGTTTGATAGATAATTCTTCAGTGCTTATCTTGAGTCCAAATTGGCAGGAAAAATTACAACCATGAAGGTGAAAATTGAAAAAAAAACTATATGTCCATTTAAGTTTTGTTTATGTTCTCTCATTTTCATTTGCCTAATACATTTCATAATATTAATTTTTTTACACATAACCTTCCAATCCTAGCTCAGGCTGTGTGGGCATGATTCATGATGCCCACCAGTTGCTGCTGACCTGATAATTAGTACATGCAGCAACGCATCTGCTGTGTCCCTGCAACATGCACTGTATCACACACTGACACACGCGCTGATACACAAGCATACACATGACCCGCAGAACACAACACCTGTTTGGGTTGGTCATTGGCTGCACAAAGCCCCTTTACATGTCCAGTTAAATGTCACTGTGTTATGCTGATTTTCTACACTGTCCTAAGCTCATTGTTACCGCTTAATTCTACAATTCCACTTCTACTTCTGTACACCCATCGATGCTTACACATTCCTCTTCTTTTGGCCAAGTATCAGTCTCTCTCAAGTGAGGGTACCTTATCTGTTGCATAAAGCCAACTATTACAGTTTTAAGGGTGTTGCTTTCATTGTTATTTATACCTGTTCCCAATTTAAATTTTTTATTGTCCTGCCAATTTTTGCATTGCATTCACCATTGTAACAAGTAAGCTTGCTTTTTTATTACTCAACATTTATTTTTCCAAACTTTCCTAAAGTTATTCAAATTTAGTGATTCCTGTAGCTTTTCTGCATTCTCTTCTGGTATTTGCCCACACATTCCATTTGACAATTCATACTTGTCTAAGACATGCCAGCAAAGAAAAGAACTTACCTAGGTTGCAAAACCACTGCCACCAGGTCCACCATGTGAATAAGGGATAACGAATCATCTTTAGAATCTTCAGTTCGTCTGTCTCAAAATGTCTCTCAGAATGCTTCACTCAGAGCCACTGAGTCTGAAGATCAGTGTATCCATTGGCTTTACAGAAGAGCATACCTGAATCCTTCTGCATGTGAGACGGAAAATGATGATCAGAGGACTTTACAGCTGAGGAGAAATGCCTCTTCAACTGCTGCTGCACGTGAGGCTGAAAATGATGATCAAAGGACTCAATGGCTGAGGAGAATGGCCTTCTCAAATGCTACACTGTGTGATGCTGAGGATTCTAATCATAGGACCCAGGAGAAACACCACTTCAACTACTGCTGCACATGCTACTGAAACTGAGGAGCAGTGTGGAAATCATTTGCAATCAAATGTTACTACACAGCACAGTCATCCGCTACCTATCAAAATAGACTGAACACCAATAGTGCACGGAGGCATGCTCAGCATTGCATACCAATGATCAGCAGTGGCTGTTGATTAAACCAGGCCTCCCATTACAACCCCAACATTTAATACGGACTTTTTTCGGATGTCCAAATAGGCTCTATGTCTGTTACTTGCACTTCATGTGGAACCAAAAAGTGGCCTGGAGTTCTTCCTGGAATATGCTGTTCAAATGTAAAGTTTCAGCTGCCTCTACTTAAGCATCCACTAGAACCATTGATGGTACATCTTAGTCGGAGCATTTTCTCAGTTACTCACAAAGTTACAACTCATCCTTTATGATTTCATTCAGGTGCATTTATGGACATTCCGTGTTCCCTAAGAAGGATTCATTTCCCTGCCCCTGCAAATCTTCATCTGGGAGAAACATGTTTTTTCCATGTTTTCTCTATGTCAGCTACTCTGGAGTTGGCAGCAGCACAAACCTGATTGTGCATGCTCCCAGAGTGAAAACACACAATGTCATCTACAGCTGCAGGATTTCTGTAGAGTGAATTTCCATGCTTTCATTTAAACATTCATCTTCCTTATGCTAATCAATGCCTCTCTCCTTCCACATTCAACTTCACTGCCTCCCCCTTGAAATGGCACCATTTCAAGCACATTGAATAACAATAGAAAATGCATCAACATCCTGAAGAAACATTCTCCCACACCATTTCTCTCCTTCCACTATAATGGTCCATGGAAGAGGTTCCTTCCTTGCAAGATAGACAGCACAAAAATGGCCCTTTTCAGTACCACCCCACATTCTAATTGTTACACCCCATTTTGGGATGTGCCTTAGTTGCACTCAATTATGTTACTAATATTGATTTTCAGGTGGGCTGTTATCTTTGATAATGGCTTACGTAAGCCGAAAGCTTAGATTGGATTTAAACATGTATCAATATGGTGATTTCCTTTTGTCCTTCAATGATAATGTTATTAAGCTTATCAGACAATATGAAAGGAACTTACTTAAAATAAATAGACAAAACTTGTCTATATTATTTAAGGAAACATACATCAATGAAAAATTGCTGCCTAAATATACACACCGTATATAATATATATATATATATATTATATATATATATATATATATATATATATATATATATATATATATATATATATATTATATGTATATATAATATATATACATGTATCTATATATTTGAGATGAGGTATTATGTGCAGTATTTACATTATGCAGACTATTGTCCTCATCTTTGTCGCCATATTTTCACAACGTTTCGGCCGTTGTACACTCCGGCCTTCTTCAGATGGTTGGAATTTCGAACTGAACCCTTTATTTCGATCACTGGGGTAGACTGTTCTAGTTCCACGTGCCATGTTTGAAAACATTAAAACATGAGGTTTATAATACACAAAAATTCATACTGTCAAGGACACATGGCACAGTGGATAAAGGCGTTGGTTAGATCCAGTGACAGACACAAAGAGTGTGAGTTCGATACCCAGTTAAGGCAGTGGAGAACTTTCAGAGGGAAAATTAGCAGGAGATAACTGATAACTGACATCCAACAAACATGGCATGTGGAACTAGAACAGTTTACCTCAGTGATCGAAATAAAGGGATCAGTTCGAAATTCCAACCACCTGAAGAAGGCCGGAGCATACAACGGCCGAAACGTTGTGATAAATATGCCGACAAAGATGAGGACAATACTAATATATATAATATATATAATATATATATATATATATATATATATATATTATATGTATATATAATATATATACATATATATAATATATATAAATGTATATAATATATACATATATATAACTTATATATAATATATGTATATATAATATATATACATATATATATATTATATGTATATATGATATATATATGTATATATAATATATATCTGTATATATAATATATATACATGTATATATAATATATATACATGTATATATAATATATATACATGTATATATAATATATATATATATGTATATATAATATATATACATGTATATATAATATATATACATGTATATATAATATATATACATGTATATATAATATATATATATATATGTATATATAATATATATACATGTATATATAATATATATATATGTATATATAATATATATACATGTATATATAATATATATATATATATGTATATATAATATATATACATGAATATATAATATATATATGTATATATAGTATTAGTTTGGTACAAAAATAATACTGTAATAATGTCGTTTTTTGACATTTTTTAACGTCAAAAAACAACATTATTACGTCATTATTTTTGCACCAACCTAATATATATATACATGTATATATAATATATATATTATATGTATATATAATATATACATGTATATATAATATATATATTATATGTATATATAATATATACATGTATATATAATATATATATTATATGTATATATAATATATACATGTATATATAATATATATATTATATGTATATATAATATATACATGTATATATAATATATATATTATATGTATATATAATATATACATGTATATATAATATATATATTATATGTATATATAATATATACATGTATATATAATATATATATATTATATGTATACATAATATATACATCTATATATAATATATTATATGTATATATATTTTATATATATTTATATATATATATATATATATATATATATATATATATATAATTATGAATCATTTATACAAAAAATAAATTAGTATGGTTAATGATATAAAATGGTGAAATCTCTTTGCTAACTAAATTTTAAAGATACCTTACCCCACTAACCATTCAAATGTTGTGATCCTACAACAGAAATATATATTATTTATATATATTTTTTAAAAATATGATTCCATTGCTACATAAGAGTTTTCATGTTAAATAACCAGCTTTATTTTATCCTCTAGCAAATTTTGGAATAACTAATCCTGAAATTTATGGTTCTTTATAAGCACACACACACACACACACACACACACATATATATATATATATATATATATATATATATATATATATATATATATAGGTCTTTGCTAGATTAAATAATCACTATTTTTTATATGTTTATATTAGATTTGTAACCTGTAGTTGATATTACTTTTGTCAAATTTTCTTGATTGCACAGTGGCTCTTTTATAAATGCCCTTCGGTTTTAACTGCCTCCCCATCTGCCCTTTTTTTTCTCCTCTCCCTCTCTCATCTTCTGATCTTTAAGTGTAGATTATATCATCTATTGTGTGTGTGTGTGTGTCACCACAAAATGTCTACTCTTTTCCGGTGTCGATCTTTAATTTATTTTAGGTCAGTGATTCAGAAATGTATTAGACATCTGAGAATTTTCATATTTATTTGTATCTCGTCTTTGACTCCCCTCTTTAAAACTTCTCTCTGTTAAATTTTAATCCCTACCTTCACCTTTCTTGTTTTTCTCTCGTCTGTTACCCCTCCCTATAGCTTTCATTTACTCTCGCATTCGTCCCACACTCTCATACATACACTCTCACTAAATTTTATTTTTTTATTCCTGGAGTTATTTTTTCTGACTTCTTTTTGAATTTGTAGCTTTGATGAATTGGATCATATTTACGTTTCCAATGTAATAAATTATGACCATGGAGTACTAGTGTTTAAGTCTTTTTATTATATATATATATATATATATATATATATATATATATATATATATATATATATATATATATATGTATATGTATATATTATATGTATATATAATATATATATTTTCTATATATATCATATATGCATAGTACTTATTGGAAAGTGTACAATATCAGTGAAAGGTTTAACATATTCATTTGTATGGATATGAGTTTGTGATTCAGGATTTCATGCTTCACATGTGAATTTGTGACCCTGGGTTTCACATTTCATGTATGAAACCCAGGGCACAAACTCATCTCCATACAAATAAATATATATAATATATATGTATGTATGTCTTCCTTTTTATTTTTAATATTAATACTTTTTGTCTTTTCTAAAAATTGGATATAATAGACTTGAGGATAACCAATTGTATTTGTTGCAGACAACAGTATTGCTGAGATATTTCATTAAAACTGTTGATTGAATGTTTACTAATGTATTCATGTATGCATGTATTGGATATATATATATATATAAAATGTGCATTATGTTAAGTGTTTGCTTTAATATATTATAATCCTCCTATTTATTTCCACCTCTAGTTTGTTCCTATTCTATATTTCTTTAACCTAGAAAGTCACTATTCTTTCCCTTATTTCGCTAGAGAGAGTCTAGCCTTACAGAAATGGTTTTTCATGTCAATGTTCAACTAAAACTAATATTATGTTCTTTCTTGTTATTTATAAAATTCCAACAGTTTCTTAAATCTAATAATATTCATTTTTCTGACATATTTTCCCTTTCTTGAAACATTACCATCTAGACTTAAATAAATCTAGTTCTCACTCTCTTTTTCTCAGCTTTATCTAAGACTTTCTTCATCCTGGCAATATTTTATCATTTGTGGCATGACCAACTGTTATCTTCTTCGGTCTGATAAGAATATCTTCTCTTATTTGGTTTTGTTGCTTTTCATCTGGAAAGTCTTGATTTCATATTTAGATATTTCATGTGTTCTTTCACAGCTTCTGATTATTTCTCAATATTGTCTGTCTCGTCTTCCTGAGTGCTTTCTATACCTAACTTCTTACCTCTACGCTTCACTGCAAACCTCCAGTGACTCCTCTCCATCGTGTGTCACTGATGTTGTGGTCTTATTTTTTATCTCACTATATATTTCTGGCTTTTTAGGTCAATGTTCAAATGTTATTGTAATACAAAAAGTTTTGGATGGTTTTTATTTTACTTAAAGAGATTTTCTTTCACTAAAATTGCCTCACAATTTATTTATATGGCAATTGCAAACATTGTATAAAAATAAATTACAAATGATTTTACTTGTAAAGGTATTGTAAACAAGTTTGCTGCAAAAATGCATTATTAATGATTTTATATTGAAAATCTATTACAAATGATTTGTTTTGAAAAATAAATTGTCCAATACATAGAAAATAACTTGTGTAAATTTACAACAAATTATTTTACAATAGAAATACATGGTAAGATATTTTATGTAAAATGGTATTACAAAGTTAAATAAAGAAATGTATTACCAATGATTTACAATAGAGAAATGCTCAAATTATTTGCAAATGATATGATATTGTAAATGTTGACAATATAAGATCCATTTTAATTTTTTTAATAAGACTGTATTCCATATAATTTTCTTTGGAAATAATTGCTATGGTATTTTACATAGAAATACTTTGTAAATTTATAAAGAAAATTCTGGAAATTAGTTCCTCTAGAAAGAGATAAAAATGTTTCTGCAGAAATAGATTATAAATTATTTTCTTGTATTTTATTGTGGGTAGCGACTCAATCAATGACTTGCAGATGTTGCTGGTTCCATTACTCCAAAGACTCACTTGACCTGCAAAAAAAAAAAAAAATTGAAAAAGCATTCTCCAAGAATTAAATGATTATGATTAATAGCAGAATTTAAAATATGATTCACATTGCTCTGCTGATGGAAAAATAAGTGAATCTATTTAGAACTGAGTTCAAGTCTGATTTTCAGGTGCTTGTTAGAATAAATGGTTTCTGGCTTCTCCTCAGTGGCAATTTTATTAAAAAAAAATAATTTATTATTAGATAAGAATAGAATTTTAAAGACAAGTCAATGAAAAATTTGAGAGAGAAGAATACAAAGCATATCAGTGAAGATGATGAAGCAACATAGCTAATGACTAATTATTGGTCAACTCTACTTAAACTAAGGTTAAGAGACCCAAGAAAATATTTCATAACCAAGAGATTTTACATCTGCCTGTGATAAAATAATGGTTTCTGCCAACTTTGACCAAATTATGTTAAATATGTAAATTGGGATTTATCTTGGTTGACAGAGAGGGTTGAAATAAAATGTGGGATAGGTTTTTAGGTTAAATTTGTATGATCTAGTTTTGTGAAATAATTAAGTCTGTGTTTCAAATAAGATTAAAAACTACCAGTAATTAGTTTACTATTTACTTAAATATATTTAGATTTCTATATAAGATATCCTTGTGGCAGCAGTCAGTGGTTTTGTAGGATGTTAATAAGCATTTAATCATTTGTTCATAATGGTGTCACTTCTTGAGATGAAACCCAAAATCTCTGAGTGTGATTTAACTTCAAGTTACCTTCATCTTTTTCTGCTCACATATATGTCATGATGGTGAAGAAAAAGAAAAATAGATGATGTTTCTCAATTCTTTTTCAGTACAAAGAAAAAATTCAATTACCAATGAGAATTAATGTTATGCTCAGAAAACAAATAATTGTACATATATGTTTTTCAATTAAATTCTCAGAGAGAAATGAACAAGATGAAATAAATCTTTGCTGTTTTTACTTCTCAGGATGCAAATTCTGCCATTTTCTTGGAGCCAAATGTTAGTTGACATTTTCAGAAATACATGTCCACATACTGGTCTTTCACAGAAGCAACATTCTAATTTTCACAACAACATTCTCTATTCAAGCAAATAACCTTTGTCAAGTCCTGATTTCCAACCTCTTTGGAAGAATTTTGTTTTTGCAAAAGAAGTAGTATATTTCAGCCATGACCCAGTATTCGTCCACAAAGTTGGTCATCAAGAGTCAGGTCAACCCAGTCAGTAATCTGCCCAAAATAACAATCACTAACAATTAAAGTGGAAGTACCCCACCCTTTCAGACTGACCCCTTAGCAAATACAAAAGTTTGACAAGAGATTCATGTTTTTACTAAAATGTACAATATATATATATATATATATATATATATATATATATATATATATATATATATATATTAATATACTAATATATTAGGTTTGCTCTACTTCGTGTATTGAGCAGTTTACATAGTTGCTTTTACTCGTTTTGGAGGTTTTTTTCTTTTGACTCTGAGCTTGAACTATGGCTGATTGTTTTTGCCTCAATTTCATGTTCTTTGTTCTTTGTTCTTTCTTTTTTTATTCCTCATTTTCCTTTGGATACTGGTTTGTTCTACTACAAGCCGAAATACCCAAGGTTTTTCAAAGCAAGTACTACCATTTATATATATATATATATATATATATATATATATATATATATATAGACATCTATTAGTATATGTTCACATGTTTATGTATATAGCTGTGTATGAGTCATTATATTTTATATATGTGTTTGAGTTGTGTAATAATATATAGATACATTTACTCTCTCTCTTCATATATATATATATATATATATATATATATATATATATATATATATATATACATATATATAAATTGTGTGTATGAAATCTGAGAAGAAATGATTTGTGAGCAGAGGCCTGCTGGGCTTTAATGTACTGAAGTGGGTAGGCTATTACTGAAGTAATTACTTGAACTGATGTTAAACTTTAACCCTGCTGGGAGAAATTTTGAGAACAATCTTCTTGTTTTGTTACATGTTTTAAATAATTAAACTTGACAGCATGCAAGATATATTCTTTAGAAAAATTTGTGCATACAATTAAGGATTGTAGTTAAGATTTTTTGTGGAAATTACATATTGCATGCTTTTAAAATACTGCAATGTTAAACAAAGAAAAATCAGAAAATAAGACACAAGGTGAGTTCTCAGTGAAAATAAAGTTCTCATCATATGTTACACTGAATTCACTTGTGCCATATATTTATCTATGATAAATTTCAGTCGTTCCCATTTAGTTCAGGTATATTTAAGTAATAGGAACAGTACTAGGATGTTGTTTAATTGTTAGTGATTGTTATTTTTGATGTGCATTGTGGTGTAATGGATATCAGCTCATATGAGAACTTGGAGAGCCAAGTTCAAATTTCAGTCAATTTTGTTAGATTCACTTATGCACAAATACCCTTGGGAAAGGCATGAATCCATCTCTTCTCTCCTTAGATATTGGTTGAATAGCAGGACAGACTGGGTTCTTTAGCCTTCATTGGCAACCAGTCTACTGCAGAAGGAAATGGCAACCTACTACAGGAAAAGTCTGCCTCGTCAGTCATGTATCAAAAGATACATGATCGCCCACACATGTATCCTGTATGGCACTTAATTGACTGACCAGGAGTACAGTGGTTAAAAGGGTAATATTACCTACAGCTATTTAGTTAATGTAGCTTGTTCCAATAAATTTTGATTGTATTATAGTATTTTAAAAATGAAGCTTATTTTACTTATAACAGTAAAATAAATGTGACCACTTTCACTTAAATATAACTTGATTTTGCTTCAGCTATTTTTCATTTAGAATGAAAGAAACCTTGAAATACAGTCATACTGAGCATGAGTCACATGTGAAGCATTCAAAAACTTTGCCAAAGATGTAAATCACAATTTGTTAGATTGTAGTCATAGTGAGTCACAGTAGCCTTGAACCCTAATGAACTAGAATTACCTGGTTACATAAACTTTAATCTATGATTATTTTTAATCACAATTTGTAACCACAAACATACAACTTTAAATACAACTGATGAGACAATAATAATATTGGAAATAAAAAAAACAACACTAAAATCATCTTAAATCATTTGCTAAAATTTATTATAATGCAAATGTTTTCAGCTACATCTGTTGCTATTGTATTAATACAGAATGAAGACAAACTAGATAGACCATAATTTCCAACTTGCAAGTCATCAATTTAGTGCCATGGACACAATAATACCAAGATTACTTGTTTATGACAGTATTATTCTTTTGCAAGCTGGTAACATCACTTTGTGTATTAACTTTGGTGATATGACATCTAGTAAAGAAGAACAATGTTTGGTGTTCAATGGGCAGTAGAAATAGCTAAGAAGCATTTGGTGATATCCAGCATCCACACCAGATGAAACGAGGGTTTGTTTTTGATTGGGCAGGCAATGACTAAAAGGAAAGTTGCTAAGTTGGCTTGTGGGCCCTTCGAGGAGAAAACTGGGAGACAGTATGATTTCAGTTTGTGAGAGTATTGTATTTGGCAGTTGTTGGTGTATTGACAACCGTCAGTGTAATAAAGACCCTGCTTTAATAATTTTCATTTTCTGTACTCAGTTTGTGACACATGTATAGATCCATATTTTAGGAAATTTTATACTGATCTAAATTATAATATTTAATGTATTTATGTATCTATTAGATGTTCTGTTGTACATATTATTGTGACTGAAGTCAAGATACCAGGTCAGGACTAATAACATTGTGGACATTTCTTTGGATTTTCTCAAGAATCTCAAGATATATAGCCAGTGACCCAGTCAATATATGGCAGTAATATTCAGTATGCAGATGAAAGGTAGATTTATAAATGGGCAAGATGGATTCTGACAAGAGAAATTATTTGGCACAACACAGTGAACCAACCTTCTTAGCAACAGACCTAGTAATTGATTCAATATAATCACTCCACTTCATGTCAGTAGAAAATGTGAGACTAAGAAGGAGCAATGAGTTGCTCTCCTCGAGGTTAACATCAGTCATTCTGATGGAGGGCAAAAATGGTTCTCTATTATGATTAAAGGATAAGTTTCATTTTGGAGGCATTAAAGCTTACACAACATTTCTTATCCCAGTGAACAAATGATTGGAGGTCATTTTTGAGAGCAGGCTGCTAGTCTTACTTTGTTGGCCCTATTGAACTTGAAGGATTTTAATTAAAGGTTTATTTAGTTTGTTTTTTTTGTTTTGTTTTTTTTAAAGAGTGAATTTATAATGTTTGTTGAGAACAAAAATGCAGAACAAAAAATTCTGAAAAGAACAAAAGATTTTTCATTCAGTCTTCACCCTCAGTTATTAATTTTTATTTTTAATGAGTGACTAGAATCATTGATTGAAAATAATTAAATCATTGATTGAAAATAATTAAATCATTTTCATTCCAAGAGTCAATCTTATATTTGATTTAATTACTGAGTTTTCTATGAATGCAAGCCAGTTATTTTTTTATCATTTTTCTTTCTAAAATATATAGGTTTTTAAAAATTCTTTTGTTTGGTTATTTTATTAAAACCAAAATGAAAAATAAATTTCTAACTACCTCTACACATTCCCTAACCACAGTGTAGTTGTCAATGTATTGTAAATAATATTAATTCATTCTACAAACTTTATAACCGCCTGCTGAATGGACTCGAATTAATTTCCTAATATTGGCTACAAATTTGAACAAAAGTCTTACAATGTAATTAAAAAGTTTAAACAAAGAAATTTTTTTACATCAGTGTTAGAGTTGATTTCAGTATAATTAGGTAACTAATTAGAGGCTAAAGTCTAAATGACAAAACTGAAATAATTAGACAATAGACAATTTCAGCAATTTTAAAGCTGTCACTAAAAAGAAATATCTTAATTAATAACAACCAGAAAATTTATTTTATATAAACTCTAATTTCAAGTATTGCATCAATATTTGAAAACCAAATTTATGAGCAAGTAATTTGAACCCAATCAATTTCTAAATTTCTAGCCTATCTAATAAGTTATGCTGTGGCTATTTAATAGTAAAGCATATATAAAAATACTAAAAGCACATATAAAATGTAGGCAGATACCAACATTTCTATAGTACATTTAGCATAGGAACAGATTTAGTGAATATATTAATAATTCAAAATGTCAAAATGTTTCTGCTTTTATAATAGTATAAATTCATTTTTTGTTTTCATAAAATTGTGTCATATCTCCAGCTTCAGTGAATTTCTCATCAATAGAAAATGCTAAAAGCAATCAATGAAAAATTTTACATTTTAAATGAAAATCACAAAAGTACAGAAATTTATGTTTTAACTACTCAATTTTTAAATCTTAGTCTGTTGCACATTAAAAAGTTGACAGGGTTAACCTGTTGTTGCAGTCTCATCCTGATTGTCATTATGTGGTACAACATTAATGCAATGGGCAGTGAATAAGGATATATAGCTCAAATCATGACTAGTGAATGTACACCCACAGGAATAAGGGTATGAGAATAACAGTGGTGGATAGTGAATGTATCCTCAAAGGAATTAAGGGTATGAGCAGCTCAGATCATGGATAGTAAATGTTCCTGCTAAGAAACAAGGGTATTCAGCTCAAATTGTGCATAATGAATGTACCTTTCTCTCCTCAGGTACACATTGTTACTGTTGCTGAACTTTTCCTCGGAGATGTATCCCTTCATTTCTTGCATAATAAAACATTTTATCTCCTCACCAATATAAAATTTGGTGAAACTTGGTTTTGGCAGCAGTAATTTCTGGTTTCATTTTTCTAATTTTTCAAATATCAGTAAATAATAATTTGATTTGTGCTGATGTCATCTTAGATTAAAAATCTACTTTGAAGTAAACATTCTATAATATTTTGTTTTATTCTTCTTTTTCATGACTTATTTATTGAGAATCAACCTGTAACTCTGAATCTTATTAATCACATTATTTCCACATTAAATTTAATTGACACAAGGCAGATGTAGTTATGACATGTTTTTTCTACCATCATTGAACTCTACACAATAACCAGATGACTTGGTAGAATCATTTTATTTGTATCTATATTTACTTGGTATTGATTCTCTTCTCATTTTTTTTCTTTCCTTGTCACTCTTTTTTTCTCCTACTGATAAAATGTTATGAACTCTAAATATTTTATATATTCTTCCAGAAAAAATTTCTATCAGGTCATCATGAAAATTGTCTTCAAATTACTGTCTTAGAAATATAAAATAAAATCATCTTTTTCTACTAAAGTTATATAAAACTATATATTGTCAAATTTTAACTTACTCTCTTCCCACAATGAGTTCAAAATTCCCTTTTATATGAGAGAATTTTGTTCATACTGAATAGTTTAATTGTAAAATATTCTGCACTATCAGAAAACACAATGATTTTCAAGTTTCCTGATTCATTCATATTTTTTTAATCAATTCACCCCAAGCAAGGCAATAATGTCACTGAGATACTAGGGGTTACTGAGTGTGAGAGATTGAGAAAAAACACTATTAAGGAAAGAGAAGAGTAAAAGAACAGTAATTAAGAAGAGAGAAGATAACAATTGACATTGCATTTAAATTTTTGAAAATCAAAGTTGAGATGGAAGAAGCAAAAAGAAACTGTTAGCATAGAATAACTAAGACCTTACTGCCAATCTAGTACTGTGCTTAAATTCATAAAAATCTATTGTTCCATAGAAGAAAGTTTATCAGAACAATTACCATGAAAGTAAAGAAAAGGAACTGGTAAGCTACGTTATGGTGATGTTAAAGTGACAGAATCTGAGATGACAAATCAGGACCAAAAAATTATTTGTTTCTATGATACAGTCATAAAACCAAAATATAAACTTCCTTTAACACTGGGATATACTTACAGTAACTAGTATTTAGGAATAGTTTTAGTTTATTATTACCACAAAATATTGCAAAATACATGAGTTTAAGTTTTAAGAAAGTTATTGAATAAAAAAAGAAATAATTTTTATATAGGAAATTTTCTATTGTAAAGAATTTGAAATTTAATCATTTTTACAAATTGATAAGACACAATATAAAAGTTTATAGTATTTTTTTCTTTTATTAAATGAATTACTTTTGATGTATTCCTAAATTGCAAAGTGTAGAATTTTAACTTGTCATTTATTGATATGAAGATTACCTTCTAAAATGTTCTTTGCTTTGGTATTTGTCACAATTATACAATGTTCTTTGCTTTGGTATTTGTCACAATTATACAATGTTCTTTTCTTTGGTATTTGTCACAATTATACAAAGGCACAGCTTGATGATAAAAAAAAAACATTTGTTTTGTACAACAAATATTTATTTTTCAATATAATCTCTTAATTCAGTGGTGAATATTCATCACATATATCAAACATTATATAGTGAAAATTTCAGCTGATAATATATCAGACTACAAGATTATTGATTCACCCTCATAATCAACATATTTGTTGGAATTATAAGACAGATATTAAAATAAAGAAAACCTCTGGAAATGTTCTCCTTTATCCAATGTCCTTGTATTATAATTAAGAGGCCATTTACTGAAACTTGAAATTGACAGCTATGGAGCTTCGAGTAGTTGTAAATGTCCTTGAAAAGCATGCATCATGTCGTCCAGTAAATATGAATTTTCCACTGACAATGGCATTCAATATTTTTCACTGATAAAACAGGAAGTGAAGGAGCATGTGATAAAGTATTATCTCAGCTCCTTCTGTACCTGGCAACATGTGTCTGATATTATGGATCCAAACACTTTGTACAAACAGAGATCAGTGCATGTAGTCAAGTATTGATATGTAACGTTTGAGCTTCAGTATATTCTATGGACTTAATTATGATGTACAAAGTCATATCATTTGCTTCCCTTTGTAACAAAGATAATTGGGAAGACTGGCTTCAGTTGTTTCATGGCTGGTTAATTAGAATGTTGTTTTGCTCACTTCAGCTTCTGCTTCAGTATTAGGTCAAGTAGTGATTAGGAATGGAATTGTAATGCAAAGAATTGATGTAAGAAAAGAAAGAAGTAATAAAATAGGAAGAAAGGAAAGATTTTTAAAAAAATGGGAGAAAGAAAGTAAGAGATAAGAAAAAAAGTAAAATGATGAGGTGTGAGCTAAGGAAAAGAAACAAATCTGGCAAGAGACTGAGGATGAAGAGATGCATATTAGAGATAGAGAGAAGAGAAGAATAAGAAGCAATGAATAAAAGAGAAAATAATGAAAGAAAATAGAAGAATGATTTAAAAGAAGAAAGAAATTAAGAAAGGAAAAGCAATTGAAAGAAAGATTAAATGATGAGAAAAACAAAAAACTAAAAGAGAAAATGAAACAGAAAAACCTTCAAAAGTAGTGGTGAGAATGTAACAAAGAAAAAGAGAAAAAAAAATCAGCACAGAAATAAAATTAATAAAAATTGTAAAGCAAAAGAAAAACAAAGAAAAAGTTTTAACTGCAAGAAAAATGTTTTATATGAATATCTTAAAGACAATGGTAAAAAAAAATCTGTAAATCTCAGTTTTCTTTTATGTGGAATTGGAAGACACATTCAGAAAAGGGGAAAAAGATACAAATATGAATAGGGCCAAATGCAAAGAATGCATGAAATCTCCACTCAATACAAATTATTTTTATTTCATCCCAAAATATAAAAATAATTCTCAAACACATTTATAGAGAATATTTAATTAACAAAGAAAATGTAATTGATTTTTCTATTTTTTTTATCATTATTCTGAATGGAATTGACTGATGTCTTTTATGTTTACAATAAATAAACTAAGAAAAGATAATAGATAAAAAAAAGTATAATCATAATGAAAGACATATGTACGTTTGAAGACAATCCCACCTGTTTGCTAATCAAATAAGAATTATGTACAAGTATGTTTCCTGGAAACAAAAAAAAAAAGAAATACTTATAATCAATGAAGAACAAAGATCCTATGAAACACTTGGCATAGTTATAACCACTACATTTCAGAGGGAACTAAAAAGGGTTAAAATAAAAAATATTAGGACCTTGCCTAAAAGATTTTAAAATTGTATATAAGAAAGTGCTGAAAATTTCTCAACCTGATCCCCTTCCCAAAATTTGACCAAATGATGAAACATCAGTTTTTTTTAATCATTTCTCTTCTTTTTTGGGGGTTGGGGACTCTTCATCCAACCAACAACTTTTCAGCATCTCCTCATATATGTATCAAAATTTATGA
Organism: Acanthosepion lycidas; assembly: GCA_963932145.1. Classification (NCBI taxonomy): domain Eukaryota; kingdom Metazoa; phylum Mollusca; class Cephalopoda; order Sepiida; family Sepiidae; genus Acanthosepion; species Acanthosepion lycidas. The sequence continues at coordinate 61,726,669 of OZ010592.1, read as the reverse complement.
ATGTATTAGAAAAATTCCTGAGAGTCTTCAGAAGCAAATGAGAAAAACATAAAACAATGCTAAAATAAAAAAAAAATTAGTCATGAACAAGAAGGGGAAGCTTTTCAGAGGAAACTTCATCAGTTCCATCCAGAAAATTTTAATCTAAAAAGTTTTCTAATCATGAGCAGAAACTGTAAATTTCATGATGCATGTATTCAATTTAAGAATAAAATATGGACTCATTTTTCTGTGTCCAGAATTTTTACAAGAACTAAGATTTAAACTTGTAAATAAATATATATATTTTTTGATTTATCATCATCCAAGTACTTTTTGTACTTTTTATTTGGGCAGATAAAAATGCAGACAAAAAATCTTTTCAAACTTCAAGTATAATGAATTTAACTGATATACAGATACTAGGCAGCATGAGCATGCTATATTTAGAGGTTTTTAGGTGAAAGATACAAATAGCCAATTATTATTGCTTTGGGGTTTTTAGGCAAAAAATCCAAGTAACTGACTAATATTGATTTGGGTTTTAGGTGAAAGGTCCAAGTAACCGTCTATTATTGCTTTTGGGTTTTTAGGCAAAAGAGCCAAGTAACCAACTATTATTGCTTTGGGTTTTTAGGTGAAAGAACTAAGTAGCAGATTATAATTGCTTTGGGTTTTTAGGTGAAAGAACCAAGTAGCCAACAATTTTTAGGCAAAAGAACCAAGTAGCCGACTATTATTGTTTTCAGTTTTTTAGGTGAAAGATCTACATCACTGACTATTATTGCGTTGGAGTTTTTAGGCAAAAAATCCAAATAGCCAATTATTCTGGCTTTGGGGTTTTAGGTGAAAGATCCCAGTTGTGAGACTATTCTTGCTTTAGGGTTTTTAGGCAAAAGATCCAAGTAACTGGCTATTATTGCTTTGCGGTTTTTAAGCAAAACATCCAGGTAGGGAGACCATTATTGCTTTGGGATTTTTAGGCTAAAAATCCAAGTAGCTGACTATTATTGCTTTGGGATTTTAGATGAAAGATACAAGTAGCTGACTATTATCGCTTTGGGGTTTTAAGTGAAAGAACCAAGTATTGGTTTAGAGTTTTTAGGTGAAAATGCCAAGTAGCCAGCTATTATGGCTTTTGGGTTTTTAGGTGAAAAAACCAAATAGCCAACTATAATTGCTTTGGGCTTTTAGGTAAAAGATCAAAGTAGCTGACTATTATTGCTTTGGGGTTTTAGGTGGAAAAAACCAAGTAGTAGATTACTATCACTTTGGATTTTTTAGCAGAAAGAGCCAAGTAGCTGACTATTATTGCTTTGGGGATTAAGTGAAAGAACAAAGTAGCCAACTATTATTGTTTTGGAGTTTTTAGGTGAAAGAGCCAAGTAGACAACTATTTTTAGGCAAAAAAACCAAGTAGCTGACTATTATTGTTTTGATGTTTTTAGGTGAATGATCTAAGTAACCGACTATTATTGCTTTGGGACAGTTAGGTGAAAGATCCACGTAACCGACTATTATTGCTTTACGGTTTTTAGGTGAAAGATCCAAGTAGCCGACTATTATTGCCTTGGGGTTTTTACGCTAAAGAACCAATTAGCTGACTATTATTGCTTTGGGATTTTTAGGCAAATGATACAAGTAGCCAATTATTGCTTTGGGATTTTTAGGTAAAATATCCAAGTAACCGACTGTTACTGCTTTGGAGTTTTTAGGTGAAAGATCAAAGTAGCTGATTTTGGAATTTTTAGGTGAAAGAGCCAAGTAGCCAATTATTACATCTCTAGGGTTTTTAGGTGAAACATCCAAATAGCCAACTATTATTGCTTTGGGATTTTAGGCGAAAGATCCAAGTAACAGACTATTATTGCTTTGGGGTTTGAAGTGAAAGAACCAAATAGCCGACTATTATTGTTTTGGAGTTTTTAGGTGAAAGAGCCAAGTAGCTGACTATTATGGCTTTGGTGTTTTTAGGTGAAAGATCCATGTAGCCAACTATTTTTAGGCAAAAGACCCAATTAGTTGACTATTATTGTTTTCTGTTTTTTTAGGTGAGTGATCCAAGTAGCTGACTATTATTGCTTTGGATTTTTTTTAGTGAAAGTTCCAAGTAGCCGATTATTATTGCTTTGGGATTTTTAGGTTAAAGATCCAAGTAGTTGACTATTATTGTTTTGGGGTTTTTAGCCAAAAGAGTCCACTATTATTGTAAAATTCAAAAGGAAATAAAATTATTTTTGAGTAAATGATGAATATTGAATGTAATCAAAACCTCAATAACACTATAATACATAGATTAAATCAAAATTTCAGCACCAACAAGTTTCTTCATGTAATTTATAAAATAAAGGTGAGGAGTGTGTGTGTGTGTGTGTGTGTGTGTGTATCTCACTCTCTATCTCTCTTTCTCTCTCTCTCTCTTTCTGTCCAGGATTTTCTTCAAAACATCAAGTGTATAATTTTTTTGAAAAATTTATTTTTATTCTGTATTTGCATGAATGAATATGATCTTCATTTCTTTAGTAAATACTTTTTTTAACCATTAGAGATGAGATTTGATTTGTAATTCAAGTAAAATGTTAAGCTAGACCCTTACATTGTGTCCATTTCTATGAATTGTCTCTCCATCTAATAGCCACTTTGCTTGCATCCACTTTTAAGCTTAAATTTTCTTTAAAATGAAAAAAAAATTGAAAAGAAATGAAGGTTATTTTCATAATGAGCAGGATAAGCTACACACAGAAAATACCTTTTCTTATAAACTTGTTTATTTTAAATCATCCAGGGAAGTTATTTTAAAATATTTATTTAAATCTATCATAATTTTTGCTTATATTCTAATCCTTTAAAGCAAGTTTATAGACATAACTTATCTTGTAGAATATTTGACTTTATGATTTGTAAGGACAAATTTGTGATTTTAGCAAGTCTTGTTTGATATTTACTTTTTTAGATATCTTGTAAAAATGAATTCTGTTTTCTAAATGGATTGATTACATAAACAACTACAAATTGGATCATAGTCATTGTAAAATCCATGGTCCTTTCATTATCTGTATTGTATATACTTTGTCAGGGATACATACAGATACATATTGAATTCAGAGTCATCCTTCTCTTAGGTTGGTTGCCAGCCAAGGCTGAAGAACCCAGTCTGACCTGCTATTTATTTCTCATATCTAAGAGGAAATGAGATAGATTCATACCTTTCCAAAGGATATTTGCCCCAAAGTAACTCTACTGGTATTCAAACTCAGTTCTCTGATTTTGCATTCTGAGCCATTACACTGCCCACATATCCAAATTATTATTATGTTGTTAGTTTTTTGTTTTTTTGTTTTTTTGTTGCACCAGCCTCAACTTAAACTTCTAGAAAATTCTGAAGTGTAGACTTTAAATATGTTTGATCCTTTTCCAAATACAGTTTTTGATAATATTTAAACTAATCTAGTTATGGTTTTGCTAATGTAATTTTATGACAAACTAACTTCTGTATAATGATCATGAAGATATTAAAATAGCTTCTCATAGTTTTTTTTATATGCAAAAGATGAGATAGTGATTATAGGTTTTAGGGTTTGTTTATTCCTATATAATTATCATGTAGCATAAAACTCATTTTTATAACAGACTCTTTACATATTGATGTTTTCTATAATATTTACAAGAATACTTATGTGTAAGTTTTGACCTTTAAAGATTTCTTGTGAGGCTAGAAAGAGAATGATAGACAAACAATTCCTGTTATCTATATATAACCTCATAATGACAGGCACCCAAATAAACTCTGCTTTAAAAAACTAAAAAATGTGACAGAAATTGATTTTGTTAATAAAACTAAATAGGTGTATCTTTCTGTACATGAAAGTTTTGATAAAAACATAAATGAATTAGTTTTTATAACACATCAGCTCCTAAATTATGGTCTCCCAAAAAGAAAGAAAAATGATCTTTTTTGAAAATTTTAATGATAAATATTGTTTTGTAGAACATTACTATCTCCATAAGGATTATATATTTTGAAACAAGTATCAAAATGAAGATTATTGTAACATTTTTAGCATAGCAGATAAAGATTGGCAGGTGCTATACTTTATCTAACATTTATAATTTTCTGTAACAAAAATGTCCATATCTTTGAAGCATTTCATTGACCAAAATATTTTGTTGTCATTCTGCCACTGAACTCCCAAATCATATCACAACATAATAATGAAAATTACATATCTTGACTTTTTTTTAATTCATTAACAAAGATGAAATTAATAAAGATCTTTAAAGGTTCCTTTATTCCAACTATCAAAAAATAATTTCTAGTTGAGATTAATTTCTGATTTAACATGCTTCTCTGACAAAATTCATTTAAATACCTATTAAGAACTATAATATTGATATCTCTTAAAGTTAAAACATGTGGCTGTATGCTATCATGTATTCTGTTAGATGATTTGCAATTCTTGTGTTTGTAAACTTTACCATTTTGGAATTGAGTGAGTTTCTATGTTTTATGACAAGTGAAATTTAATATGATCTTGAGCCAATGCAAACCAGAAAGACATTGCAAGAAACCAATTCCAAAGAGACAACTGGTCATGCAAAGGTGAACAGTTTCATTGATCCTATCTCTTGCAAGAAAGGAAAATAAATTCAGTGTCTAAAAATAATCTCAGTATTTTTCTTGTATGTCATTTGAAACTTGAGGAAAATTACTTTCCAATGTTTGTTTGAGTGGGAAAAAAAGTTTCAAATCAAAACTCAAATATCCATTTCGCTTTTCTGGCCTAATGGCAGAAAGGGTCCTATTTTTTCTTTTTGTTGTTGGGTCATTTTTTTTACAAAGAGTTTCAATATTTCTCTAAGTATATATATTTAATTCCCACTATTACTAACTAAACATATATGTATTAATAGCAATTCAATACATATTCGTACTGAAAACTTTTATGCATTTAAAAATCACATTTTCAATTAGTTATATTATGGAATACTTTGATTTATTATTTTAATGAAAATTAATCTCATAAAAATATCACTTCAGCCAAATTATAGAACACTCACTTTGTATTGGATACACATTTCAAGTTGTGAAATTAATATTTCTACTTGTTTAAGGATAGTATTGACAGTTTGAAAGTAACCAATATAAAATGTTTCAACAATCTCTAAAATTCATATGTATTCTATATTTTTGTGAGTAAAAATTCCATTATTCACTAAAGTCTAAAACTGGAAGTTGGTGAACTATACTTTTAATTTCAACTCATGTTACCAATAAACCATAAGAACCCAAAATAAAAGAACATTTACATTTTGCTATTACAAAAAAGCTTTTCAATGTTGATATGAAATTGACAAGCTGTAGTTCTTGCACTTCACACAAAAGAATTGATATTAATCACAACAGTACTTGTAAAATTCATGATAGCCCCCATATATATATATATATATATATATATATATATATATATATATATATCAATGATTAGATAATTTTCATAGGGGTTTAAATGTTGCACATATTGAAAGATTTCATTATAAACCAAAAAATATTCATGATAGCAAAATTTAATTTAAGTGTAATGATTATGACTGGACAATAGTGCATTACCTTGCTAGTTAATAACATTTTTGTTTATATTCATTTGAGAGTTAATTTTAAGACATTATATAGGTTTTAAGTTATATTCTGACTTTTTAATGTTTCCAAACTTTGTTAGTAAAAGGATCTTGGAATTTTGAATCAATTCTTGCCTTGACTAAATGTATTTTTTATGATTTATTGCTTGGTTAAACAAGATGACAGACGCTGATCTGTCTATGAGTGAAATACACAAGAAAAGCTTCCTTCTTGATTTGAACTAACAAAAAATTAAAACCTCTACCTTTCAAACAGACATTTTCTTTTTATGTTTTTTTTTTTTATCCTTGGATGAAAGTGGAAAGTTGTTTCAAGTTGGCATCAGTAATAAAATGCCAAAAAACTAAATTAAGTCAAATCTTGAGCCAAATTTTTCTTTCAAAATTTCTTTATATTTGTCTACTTAATTTATCTCTTATTTCTGTTCTGCCTATCTTACTATATTCCGTGTACATCAACTTAGATTGCAAATGACAAATCAGTTTCAGGTTTTTGCTTCTTCCTGTCTATTTCTCTGTAACTATTTAAAATTTATTCATTTTATTTATCATTCTATCCTGATTTAGTCATATTTGGCTTGCTGAAAATTTATTGATCTCAATCTGTTTCTAGCTATTATTTATTTCAATTTTCTGGGAATGCTTCAATTTCTCTTCAGCAAAATAAAAGAATAAAAAGATAAATTCTTTTCATGTTACAAATGATACAGGGTTTTTTTTTATTGAATTACCCTAAGCAAGGCATTAAAGCCACTAAGACACAAGGGGTTACTGAGTATGAAACAATAGAAAACATTACTAAAGAGTGAGAACGACAGAAGAGTAATCAGGAAGACAATAGATAATGATTGACATTGCATTTAAATTTTTGATAATCAAAGTTAACTGGAAAGCATGGAGTTGGAAGAAAGTTCCACAAGCAAGAAGTGTGAAAAAAGAAACTGTTAACATAGAACTTACAGTTACCTCTTGCCAATTCAATTGTAAATTGATAGAAACCTACTGTAGCAAAAAGCTCAACTAAATAATTACCATGAAAGTATTTATAGAAAAAGTGCAGAGAGGCAACCTTACAGTGATTAAAGCTGAGAGGCCAGATCAGGCCCAATAATAAGCATGGATGAATAGTAGACTTATTGATATGTAAAATAGATTCTGGAGAGAAATTTGTCTAGCACAACCAAGGGAACTAACTTTCTTAGAAGCATACAAAACAATGGATTTAATATAGTCTTTCCACTTCATGCCAACCAAGAATGTTAGCCTGAGAAGGCACAACAAGTAACTCTCTTGGAGGTTAGCATCAGCCATGCTGTTTTTTTTACCTTGGAAATATAAGCTAAATAATTCAATGATTATTATCATTAATATTAGAGTTGTATATTATTAAATACAGCGTGTGTTGTTAATATAATGGATATTGTTATGAAAAGTGGAATTGGTGAACCAAGTTCAATTTCCAAATTAGTCTGTTACATTCACTTTTGCACAAATCCCTTTCACCTCCCACCTTGTGTCTAAATAGCAGGCTAGACTGGGATCTCTAGCCTTAGCTGGCAACTAGTCTAAGAGAAAAAAAACTTTGAATCCAAATCTGCTATAGCAGTGAGAAACCACTTCACTATCTTTCCCAAAAAGTCATGACAGTTTATCAATAATAAAAAAAGTAATCAGTGGAGAGCCATGATCACATATGTCCCTACAGAACATAACAGTAAAAATAAAAGATTATTAAATATATTATAAGATTCTGAAGTTTGTGCATATATAAATGTATAAGATGTACAATCAACTTGCATGAATACACATACACACACACATTTTATATTTTAGTTCTTTTATGCAATAATTTAAAAGTGGTATGTATGTGATATATATCAGATACTAATAAAAGACCAAAATTTTATTAAACAAACCAACGAAAACTTTAAATTAAGCAATATAAGCATACCAATTGTAAATAAATATTTGTTCTTATCAGTTTTAAGCCTGTCTTGCTATTTGTCCTAATCCAAGGTGTGTTGTCTAGTGTTTGACAAACACAAAATAACAGAGCTTGGATTAAGAAATAATGACTTGATGAAACTAACAAACTTTATCATGCCATTATCATCACAAAATATTGTAAAGTGCATTCAATAGTACCATTCAATTTACATTTCATAATTTTTTTCAAATGAATCATCTCAGTTGTAGAAAAACTATTTATGAAGGATGTTCTGAAAGTAAAGTACAAATATTTATAAATTCAACATATCTATTCACATACAAGCAAAACATTATGCATATGTTACCAAAACTAATGTTACTTTTCACATAGGTGCCACCAAGATTGATGTACTTGTCCTATTAGAAAAGAAAAGTTCAGCTGGCATTAGAATACATAATTTAATTTCTTGTATAACTTATATTTATGACATATGCACATATTCTGAAAGGTGACATTTCAACACATCTCTTTTAATATGGCTTGACTATAATTTGTGAATTTTAAATAATTTTACATTAAAAGTGAAAATGGAGGAAAATGAGATGTTTTTTGTCATTTGATGCTCTTTTATTTCAGGAAATGAAAAAATGCTGTACAAAAAAGATATGTGCAATTTATGAAATAGTACTATAGATGAGAGTACTGTTGCTATGATGTTTGAGTGCCTGACAATTTATGGAAAAACATGAATGGATCATATTTCCATCTGAAATTCTCTGCACAAACTCAAGAAAAATGACCCATTTTTAAAAAGAATGATGACAGGTGATGAAAAATGGATTGTTTACTACAAAGTGGAGTGGAAAGGTTATGAATGGGAATGAGCCACTATTAGCCACTGCAAATATGAGTCTGCATCTAAAGAAAATGATGCTGTGTATCAAATAGTAATGGAAGGGCATTGTTTTACAAGTTCTTTTCACAAAATCAGACATTAAATTTGGACAAGTATTTTTCCTAATTGGATCAATTAAAGGTAGCAATTTAGGAAATTGGCTAATTGAAAGGGTGTTGTCTTCCATCAGGACCTCACATCTCTTTGTAGATCCAGCAGAAATTGGTGCAGCTCAACTGTGATGTTCTACTAAACCTTTCAATACTCACCAGCCTTTATCGCTTATTTTTGTTCCTGCAAAATTTTCTGAATGAGAAGAACTTCAATTCTTCCAAAACTACTTAGACCAGAAAGATGGCAAGTTCTGGCAGAATGAAAGCATGAAGCTATCTGAAAGATGGCAAAAGGTAATGGAACAAAATGGCAGATATGTTAATGAATAGATCTATGTACAAATATCTAAATATTGTCATTAAAATTAATTTAAGAAAGGTTATGCATTTTTGTTTTCAAATTTCTATGCTACAAATGTAACTCAAGTACATTTGTCATTTTTATTTATTTTATTCCTAAAAATCCAGTCTGTTCCTGGGAATTTTGTTTAGTTTCATATACAAGTTTTTTTGTACTTACGAAAAATGTAATCTGTTTAAATGTCAATTATATATAGTTCGTTAAATATCATATCCCTACCCCAAATCCTTATTGTTTTAATATATATTTGTAAATAAAACAAATATAAAAATATTTCCTTAGTTGGAAATATTCCTTTGACAGGCACTTTGCATATTGGCACTTACATTTTGTTAACATTCTAATATAAATCTGAAGAGACATCAAGTCAAGTATACAATCAACCAACTTGAAAAGACAAAAGATTATGATATGCTAAATTACTCCTCATTCTTCACAAATCTTTATTTCAACTCTTGTATGTGTGTGTGTGTGTATATATATATATATATATATATATATATATATACATACAATGGTTTCATTTGAAGGACATATATACACTAACTTTAAATTACTATTTTATGTAGTTTTTGTATATCACATCAAAGTATTACTCATTTTACCCTCTTTTAAATTATAGCTGTTTTGATTGAAATAATTACAGCAACACATGTTTATAAATGTTATAAACACTTCTACTTGAAATTCATTTTCAAATGAAATTGTTGATAATAAGGTTAAATAAGTTATTTATATTTTTTATTAGAACTGATGTCATCATAAAAAATATAGTTTGTAACTAGAAACTAAAGAATGAACATCATGTAACTATCTAAAGTTAAGTGGTTGTACAGAGCAATTGCTTGTGAAATTGGATGTTTGAAAAGAACTGCTTAGAATGTTATCAATATCTATGACTGCGAGCTATTTAGAAAGGAGCCAGATGTGGAAAACTGAGAAAAATTACTATCACCAAATGAATGAATAAAACATATTTGTCAAATTTTGTTGAGCACAAATTGATTGTCATCAGAAATAATGTCAGCCCAAAATGAATGAAATTACCATAACAATTGTTTAAAGCAATTTGAGATCATAAGCTGAGTATCACACAAAATGCCACACATTTCCTCAAAGAATAAATAAACATATTTCCAGTTCACTAAAGAGTATAAGGATTGAGATGTGGAACAGTGGTCTAAAAGGATATGAAGTGACGATGACTTTAATAATTTTGGGTTTGCTGCTCCAATATAAATTAGAGAGATAAGCAAAGAATAACAGCCATAATGCATTAGAGTAGAGCCTCACAGAGTGCAGTTGTATGATTGGGAATGATGTAGTCTATTGAATTAAGATAATTATGGATTGTAAGTTTTATCTCAAAATAAAGTTATGCTACAATACACACAAAATTGTATGAGTCTTCAGGATTTTTCAACCAGAAAATCACTCAAAATATATCACCAAACAAGTCAAACCTTACTTTAAAAACAGTGACACTGAGGTGCTGCAGTTATCAGCCCAGTAACTTAATCTCAATTCTTTTAATGATACCACCCTTCCTCCTATATTGTAGAATATGCAAGTAAAGGTCATGTTGTAAATGTTTTTTGTCTCAGAATTTAATACATTTTGCAATTTGCATGGTTGTCCTTAGGACTAACATATGTTAATGCAACATATATGAAATTTCAAAGCATATTTTAATTTCTCATATCATTTAAATACCATGTCTACTACCCTTTCTTCACTGGTTGATTCATACTCATTTTGACGGCATATTCACTCAATTGATTGTATATAAATGGTTTTGCATCTTTGCTTATCTGCAAACTCCTACTAATCCCCTCTAACTGTTTTAACACCTAGTGGATCAATCATCATTTGCCAAACAATCAAACTTGTTTCAGTTCAATCTACCCTATGGAAATAGGAGTAAAAAGATGGTTAGAGGTCATTCTTACTTGAATCTCTTCTCTGCTTTAACCAACCATTGTTTCTTGAAATAAAAAAAAATTCCAGTGGAAATATATAGTTCTAGACACTTAAATTTCTTTCTTATTATGTCTCCTTATAAAAGTCAAAAAACACCTGCAACAGCCACAATAATAAAATACTGTAAGAGTTGCTACCTTAAAAGGTTTAAGACAAATTATCATGCTGCACACTTAAGTGTTTATATTTCACTTGTTAAAAAGCAACTCCAGACAACCTTGCTAGTAGATAACAAAGACAACATATGGTTATTTTATTTGGTAATTGTTTCTATATTTCAAAAGTACCTATTCTTGTCTCACTGTGTATTTGGAGAAAACACTGTATCATATATGAAGAATAGATAAGCAAAATTGATGACTTTTTCCAAGAATATTCTACTGTCTTCTTATCATATCAGAATGTTTTGTCAGTGCCAGAATATCAGCCATTCATCAGAGCTGAGCTGATTGCTATAAAAAAAGGGAGATCCTCAATAATTATTTCCTTACAATGATCACTTTGATAAAAAAAATTAAGTTTTCAAAATTAATTTAAAAAATGATTAAATCAAATACAAAATTCATCTATAAGAAGTAACAAACATGATCTTTTGTTAGAATAAATAAAATCCTTATTTTTTATCAAATAGTGTATATTACTTCAAAATTTATTTTTAGGTGATACCTGTATTTCAGTAGACAGTCTATTTATTTTAAGCAGTATTTATTTTGTCTACCAGTTTGCATACTCAAGAAAACTTAATAAAAGAAAATTGCCCTAATGAAGCTCTTCATAACCTAGTAGTAAAAGTACATTGGATGAGATGGGGTTTCCTCTTGCAAAAGGATGCAGGTTCAAATCCTGTCAGGAGGTACATTTTTTGAGTACACATGCCAGTAGATGAAATAAATGTTGCATCTACTCAAATATAGGTATTTACTAAAGATAATGTTTGAAATAATAAAAATATGTGGAATTAAAAAAATAAAATCCATTAATTCTTTATAGCTATATATATATATATATATATATATATATATATAATTTATTTATAAATTGCTATAATTATCAGGTGGCAATGTCCCATCATTTTACAGTTGAAATGGGTAGATTTAACTGTAAGCTCTATACTAAAAATTTCTTTTTGTAGAACTGTCTTCTGGATTGCCAGTTAACTTTGATCTTCAAAAATTTAAATGTAATGCTAATCGTTATCTTCTGTCTTCTTGATTTTTGTTCTTTTATTATTCTCACTCTTTAATAATGTTTTTCTTCTTTTTATATTCTTTTACACTCAGTAACCATTGTGTTTTAGTATCTTTGTTGCCTTGCTTGAGCCAAAATGATTAAAAAAATTTAAAGACCATATATATGAGTCGAAAATATGGATTAAATCTAACCGAATGATTAAGTAAAGAATAAATGATTCTATTGATTAATTATATAATAATAATTAAACAAGGGACAAACAAACTAATAAACTTAATTTTTAAAACATTTCAATGGGCTGATATTGTAGGCTACTGGTTGGCCCTCCCACTTCTTAATGCTGCCCTGTAAGGAGATTCAACTGAGGAGAGCCAGGAGGCAAAATGGTAGATGACTATGAAAATTTTCTATCAGTGATTTTTAGGTCATCAGATGGGTCATGTTGGAGTGAACAGTCCTAGTGAAACATCTCATTCCAGGGTTTGACCATCATGTACAACACCTTAATCTACATGATGGTATTGACCTTGAGACCCCGCAGAAAGAATTGGGGTGGCATAGTATAGTCCACATTTCTTACAACACCCACGACCATCATAGATGATATGTGTTTGGTATGTATCGTCATTGGTAGTTATGTGGGGTCCACTCAGAGTCACCAATTGCTCTTCTTTTTTAATGAATAATATAAGACGAGTAAGTATTGATATGAAATATCCACTAAGCAGAGAAAATGCAATGTGAACACAGATGACTAATAAAGGTTTTGATTCAAAATTCAAAAAGGTTACCAAGAAATATGCCAGATACCAGAATAAGACTGGTAGGTGTAACATTGAATTTAACAAACAAAATTAATAGTTGGTCTGAATATGAACGCATTTAATAATTTACAATATCTTGTTTCTCATTTGAGTTTATATATTTCTTACAACACAAAGCAATTTTTATATATATAAAATTAAAAAGGAAATGTTAGTAACTATACTATTTTATATATTTATTTGTGAGTTGAGTAATAAAATCTTATTTACCAAATATTTTAAATATTTCTAATAAATAAGATATTATAAGTAGAAATTTATATGGTGTATTTATCATTTAAATATATCCTGAAAATTTTACTATTATCAGTTGGTTAATTTATGGTTTTATTGTGAAAACATTGACTTTCATAATAAAATATTCAGAGTTTAACTCTCAATTTTGTGAAGAGAATGACTTTTATTTTACTTCAGGATAAAGCACATTATCATATTACAAAATTGATATTATTAAGAATAAATCATTTGAAAATGGAAAATTTATTGTACTCTACCAATTAACTTGCAAGAGATTGTCACCTTTTCCAAGAAAAACTTCTCTATTTAATATCTCAATATCAAGCTGAAGAATCTTTCATTACTGCCATGATGAAATATATGTAGAGAGGTGTAATATTTTGATCCAAAGTTTTTTTTTTCAATTTATGTTGTTTAAATAAAACAGTTATTTTGTATTAAATAACTAGATATATTGATTGATTGGTAATGAATCTGACTGATATCTAACAAACAAGACTGTTCTTTTTATAAAATATTAAAAATATTGTTTACCTCAAGATAACAATTGATCTTTTGTATTTGGGCTTTCTCATTAAAAGCTTGGCTCAACTTGTCATACCTGATACAAAACAAATTGATTTGCATGCATCACATTTTATCTCTCAGGATTTAAACTTTTTTTCAGTTCTTCCTGCAAGAAGCCAGTCAGAATTCCTAATTAATCTTGTGTGTGTTTTTTCCATCAAACAGAATGATCTGTGGAGAAATCAAAAATGCTTAATTTGGTATGAAATAATAGACTGTCTCTGAATAACAGACAGCAAGGTGATCTGGTAGGATTCAGTATGAAAAACAAAACACTTCACAAATCATCAGATAAAGATATGTTGACAAAAATGAATTCTTTTTCTGTGGCAGTGAATAAAAATGATAATGTCAAATGTTTTTTAAGCTCTACTGTAATAAAGAATCCCTTTTAAATTCCATTAAGCATGGGGGGAGGTTTCTTCAGTAAATTCTATTGAGGTTGAAGGCTCTCCTGTTCTCAACTAAATACTTTTCATTATCATTTCTCATAATAAATTCATTTTTCATCAGTAGCAAGAATTTTATTTAACTATAAATTTATTCTGAAGAAGAGAAAAACAAGTTTTCAATGTTCTTATTCATAATTTAATTTGGAACCAATTTTCCTAACTTCAGAATTTTTGTTTATAAAATTGCTAGTGCTGGACATTAGCAATATTGGAAACTGTTGTATTAGTCTTAGCAAGAATTCTTTTTGATGAAAGGTTTTTGCTCTTCAGTCTTCCCAGAATCAGAAAGCAGTTTCAGATTAGGAAGAGGCAAAATCAGTACAGTATATTTGATATGACAACTTCAAGAAAAATTCATTGAATAGCTGATTTCTTTAGATCAAATCTTTGTTAACCTAAATAATACTCCTAACATAATGAACAGAGAAATCTTATGGAAAATATTTGACAAACTAGGATATTCACCAACTTTTGTTAATCTGTTTGAGCAAATACAGTAAAACATGCAGACTTGTTTCACTTTTAATGGTGAAATTTTCTGAAGAAATTGCTGTTGACAGTGGAGTGCTCTTACTCTGTTCTCAGTCTACTTTGCAGTGCTTCTTGTCTATGCTTTTCATGATTGTAACACTTAGTTTAGAAGGGGTTTTAATATGAGATCATTCAACTTCAAGTCATTCAGAATGCTGATCAGAGAACTATATAATGTAAATGATCACTTGTCCAATACATGTACTGTATTCACACTCATAGTTATGCTTAAAGAAGATCCACTTTTTAGCCTGGTGAACAGAACACTGAACTAAATATCTATGTAAAAGGCACTAGGTTGGAGATAATTGATATGTTTGTATGTTTCAGTAGCACTCAATTTAGAGATGATTCCTTAGATACTGAAATGTATTTACAATTAACAAATTAGGAAAGTGAGCATGGTTTGATCAAGTCAGTGTTTATCACAAGTTTATTGACAGTGTTTCTGTACATATTAAAAACATAGGCAATATATTGTGATCACCTTAAACTCTATGAAAGTTGCTATTGTGAAGATGCTATACTTAAGAACCTAACAATACATGAAGGCATGACACCCACAAACCACTAAAATAAAAAACAAAGATTGCATTTGGTAGTTCTGTGGTATATATATGAATATAATATATAGAATATATTCAAAATGATTGATTCAGTATTTGAGCAGTGATGTCTTTCAAGGGCTCCAATGCAGGTTCAAGATATGATAGAGTCACTGCTGGTGGAAGCATACTACTTGTTTTAAATGTTTTCAGTAGGTTGCCTATATCTGACTGTTATACAACAGGGATGACAACACACATATAATAGACCTCAATTTTAGTATCTGTACAACTGATCAGACAAGATGAATGAAAACAATCTATAATGGAAGAGAGAATTTAGAGTTTTGATTGTGAGAAATGTGTGGACATGATACTGCCACGAAATGTGAATGACTAGATGGAATTGATGTGTGATGAAATGTGGGAAAGTTTGCTTCAGCAGAGCAAAATTGAAAAGTGACAAAAGAAGCCATGTACAGAGAGTTGAATTGGATTATGCTATATATTGTATAACAACATACTATGAATGCAGCAAGGTTTGCTGATCAAGTTAGAATTTTATATATATATTATAATAAAAGAAAGAACAGTAAGATATATAATCTGGTGTTCTTATTAATATTTTTATTTTTACAAAACAGTACTCAATGCAAATTTACAGAGTATAAATATTATAAATTAACTGATTTAAAAATATAGTTCCATCGCTACACAGTAGCAATGGAATCATATTCTAAATCAGTTAATTTATAATATTATATGTATACACACATACACTCTGTATAAGAATAAGGTTGGACCAACTCATTGCAAGTTACAGAGGAATCTCCCCCTGCTGAATATCATTTTGAAGGTATTTGACTGTGTAGTTTCAGGTGGGAGTGTTCCATGATTGACATGATCTTCTCCCTTTCAACAACTACAGAAGAAATGCCAAGAACAGAGACAACCACTGTACATTGCCTTCATCGATCTTTCATCATGACTGCCAGAAAGACATTTTGGTTACACAAAAATTACATCTCTATCTTTTTTTTAAATAAGTTTATTCCTGAGCTTAAATGTGGCTTATTTTGTCAAAGGAAAAATAAAATCCTTTTATTTTCAAACATTCTCTGATTTTCCAGCCTTTGTACATGTTAATGGTTGTGGATTAATTTTAATAACAATCTTAATTCTCATGCTTCATTTTAAAAGAATGTTTACATAAAATTGTTATTACTCATTTGCAAAAATGTATCTTTTCTTTTAAGAAAACCAGTACTACATTGTAGTAGGGAATCTAGGGAAACACATTGAAAGCAAATTGTGTAAACTCAGCTGCATTTTCTTCTTATTTAAATTGTGTATATTTCAACAATGTTTTTATTATTCCAATTGTAATTCTTTGAAATTATGTAACATTTTACTCAAGGTTCTCAACAGTGGTGGAAAGGACTCCCATGAACAGACAAAATGTACTTATTCATATTGTTTTAGACATCCTGGAGTGTTTTCTGATCCAAGAAGAAAATTAATAAAGATAAGACCATGTGGGTATCAAGAATATTAGAGAGAAGAAATTTAAAAAAAATAAGAAATTTCTATAAAAGCCAGATATGTGCATTCTGCAAACATGTGCACTTTGTAGATATTTGTATCCTGTCATGTAAGTACTCAATAGTAATCTCTAAAAATAAATATAATTAAGAAAAATCAAAAACTGGAATTTAGTGATGATAATGATAAAGATGTATGTTTCCTTGGTTAAAAAATCATATTGGAAAAACATTTGTTGATATTTATTCTACAGAAAAAATCAACTTTGTTAGTAAAACCCATGAAGACAGTTTATCCAAAACAAAATGTTTTTGATTGAAACTCTCAGGATAACAAGTGGGTAAGTCGTTTTGTTTTTTCATTAAAATGTAAACTTTGAAGAGCCAAGATTGAAAGTAATAAACACGTACAAGCCAAAGATTACAAAGAAGCAATAAACAAATCTTTGTCCGTTAATGTAAAAATCTGTTTTTAATTTCTCAAGGTTTTTGCTTTTCTCACAGCAATTTTTATAAGACTTTATTTGATGATGTCAGGTCAAATTTTGAGAAATGTGATAAAAAGATTACTTTATTAAAATTTTGAAATTAAAAATAGAAACAATTTTTTGCCACTGACAAAGCAGATTAAAATAACTTATTTATAATGTGATATACAGTAAATTATCAATGCACAATGTACTAAATTGGAAAGGAAGACTGTTATCATTTCACCCTCATGTTTCCTTGGTAACTGAGATGAGTCAACTGGTAATTGTCTGTTATCTACAAATTGCCATGCCCACAAAGCTACTGCAAAACATGCTAGTGTTAACCACATTTTTTGTTTAAATTTTCAACCTAATGCCCAGGCCCCTGAAATTCTGGATGGTCAATCCTTCTTTGCATTTATTTGAAACTCAACCATCTGCTGTTGCAAGTGACACTTTTGTTCCTTGGTGAATGTGAATGGCTTGTCACTGATTTGTAAACATGTGCTCCAGATACTTGCTTTACAGCCCCACCTCATACTCTATAATTGAGGTGTCTGTAAAAGGTATTAAACAAAAGCTTACTTACTCCCACATGCATTCACCCATATATAGACTTTTAAGAAGGTAGCATGGATTTATATAGACTAAATATGATCATCACTTAACATTTAGTTACATCAATATGGAGAGACTAAAACACACACACACACAAGAATAAACTAAGATACAAATATACATGGAAAGAGATATACAGAAGCATTCACACACACATGCTTTCAATTAATACATGCAACAATAGGCCTAATAAAGACAAATGCATTCACAAGCATTTGTGCATGTTTTTGCTCTTCTCTCTCTCCCTGAGGAACAAACACATACACAAATGCATTTGCATATGCATAGACTAAAATAAATACACACAAAAGCTAAGACATCCAGAAACATATACAGACATAGCACATCAAAGAATGGATGCATACATTTGCACTGCACAGACATAGGGAAAATGACCTATACACACACACACACACACACACATATATATATATATATATATATCTATAAGAAAAGGTATCTATCGATCAATCAATCATTCAATATATATATATATATATATATATATATTCAAATTTATTCAAAAATTATAAAATCAACATGTTATATCACATAGTGATGTTATAACTTGGGTATGTGTGTGTGTGTGTGTGTATATATATATATATATATGCATGCACACACACACACACACACACACACACACGTGTAAAAGAGCGACAGTGTGGATATAGGAATCACCACTGCATGGGGACTGTTAATTTCATGCCTAAATACAATCTTCAGAGCAAGTGCCTGAAGATCCCATTGAGTCATGAAACTGATAGTCACCATAAAGTATTGGTTCCTGTGTCCATATTGTTAATATCTCTATAACTCTATCTCTGATATTGGGCTCTCTTCTTCTATAATTATAGCAAATTTTAAACAATATATAAACACTGAGGTTCTCAATTCTACCAGGAACATAAATGATGAAGCTATATTACAGAAAACTTATCAACTGCAATGGGCTTGTCAGATGGCAAGAATGGAAGAATATCATCTTCTAAAGATACTTTTATTTGAAGAATTAACTTCTGGCCAAAGAAGTGGAGCCTCACTGTTATGATATAAAGAGTCCTTGAATAGCATCCTCATCTCATGTGTATTCAAACACCATTAATGGTGAACAGAAGCAGTTGATAGATCTTTTCTGAATGTTGCCCCATCAGGCAACCTCTCTCAGAGAACCAAAGTCATAAATAAAAAGTAAAAAAAATAGGATGCTTCATAAAGTCAAATTCTCTACCAGATGTCAGGCCCTTCCCAGCAGTTGATGTGATAAAGCACAATTTTTTTATTATGGGTTTTGCCCACCATCTGATAGCCTGAAGTGGACATTTCTATTTGCAAAGCTATACTAATATATCATTTTTGATATATTTAAATGATTTGTATATATAGAGACATCATGGCTTTAGGAATCAGCACTACTTAAAAACTATATCTAGATCCCAATGCATTTTTCTTTACATGCAGTTTTATTTTTCATTCATTCTAATCTGAAGAAGTCAGAAGGCACATAAATGTGTTGTTAATAGCTTTTCCACTTTGTTTCATTATCTTCACTTTTGTTTTGAATACTATTATACATCCTACAAGCACATCCATATATATATATAT
This sequence comes from Acanthosepion lycidas, assembly GCA_963932145.1. NCBI lineage: Eukaryota > Metazoa > Mollusca > Cephalopoda > Sepiida > Sepiidae > Acanthosepion > Acanthosepion lycidas. The sequence goes on along the minus strand of OZ010592.1, from coordinate 61,707,193 downwards.
ATATATATATATATATATATAAACATACACACACACATATATCACATAGGGATGTGCAGAAAAATTCTCAGACCAACCATTTTCTAAAAAATAATTTTGCCATTGCATCATTTAGTAGGGTTTTGGGAACTGTATTGAGTTGAGAAACTTTCAGCATTCTATCATATATAACATAATACACATTGTCATATATGCACAGTCATCTGTATGCATACACATACAGACATACTGTCCAATTTATCCTCTTCTTCCTTCATAATCACTTATAATTTCTCATCCCTTTGTTCAAACATTGATCCCCACTTGTATACCAGGCCCTTGTATTTTTGGTCACCTTCCAGCAGAATCAGTGGAGGACTGAGATGCATCTCACATATCTGCCTATTTTGTTATCTTTACTCTTACAAATCACAAGATGCAACACTCATCTCTTGTACTCAAGGATTTCAAGGTTTCTTTTCACATGCATAGTATGCAAACATTGAAAAGATTTCCACTTGAAGGGATTTGCTTTACTTCAGCATCATTTGCTTAAAAGTCTGTGGAGTTCTGTTTACAGAAATTCTACTTCTATTTCCTTAACTTGAATCATCTTGCATAGTAATCCCAACATACCTCTGCATTCTTAGTTCATTCAGATGTTTGTATCTATTTCATGAATCACAATTTTTCTTGTGATATATTCAACATTATATGCTTATACACTTATAAATATGGAAATAAGTTTAAGAGACAAAATCTGATGAAAAAAAATAAGTACATGAAAAAAACATGGAACAAATAAAGATGGGCAAAAAGTAGTGGAATAAAAAAAGAACAAATCAAAAAGAAGGAAGGAAACAGGAAAAATAAACAGATTAAGAAAAAAGAAAAAATACAATGGAAGAAAAAATTAGAAGAAAATAAAAAAGAAATAAAAACAATATAATACAAAATAGGAGAGAAGGAAAAAGTAGAAAATGATTTATTACAAAAATAATTTAAAATCAGAAAAGAATGATAAAAGTTGAGACAACTGAAAAGAAAAGTAAGAGTAAATAAATGAAAAAATGGCAAGGATGTAATGAACAAAAGAAAAATAAAGAATTAGAAGTCAAAATGTATGGAAAAAAAAGGAAAACATATTTTTAACTCATCTCTGTAGCCAAGTGTGTGTTTAACTATTTTTTATTAATGCAAAATCTTCAAACTGTGTTTCCTAGTGACAGATTTCATTTAAATGTTGTATTTATTTAGATGAGTCACTTATTAAAAAGAACCACTATGATTTATGACAGAGATCAGATAAAAGAAAATGAATAGACAAGAGATAAATTTCTATAATATTTTAAAGAATAGATATTAAAATACAATTATTACAAATGAATATAATAAGTTTGAAAAAAAAACAATAGTCTTTATATCACAAAAATCCTCTGCTAGAAAGAAACGTGACTTGCCTGTGTTCTTAGTAATGCATTTGTTAGAACATTGAGCCAAAGGTTATATAATCTAAGATTTAAAAAAAAAATTGGACTAAAAAGTATTAACATCAAAGTTTCAATTCCCAACTTCCCTCTGCAATGATGAAAGCAGAAAAAGTGGTGACAGAGATTTAAGTATCTAAAGAATATTGAAGATGAAAAGTAAATTTAACAGAAAAATTGTGTTGTTTGATTTATGATTGATTTTGTGTGTGATTTTTATTATTATGCAAATGAGAAAGGGAGAGATGACACTTATTTTTGTACTTTTAATATTGTTTAGAATAATTTGAAAAATATTTGGTTTAATTTTTTTCTGAGTTTGAAAAGTGGAATACCTTTCAATCTGTATTCAAAATGTCTGAAATCATTTCATGTAATGCACTGAAGGACAGCAACATCCCATTTCATCTTTCCTTAACAGATACTTTTTATTTAATAAGTCCTTGAAAGTCTGTTACACGAATAAAATGATTTCACTGAATGATGACATTATATTGCAGTAGATCTGTTAGATTTTGCCTTTTATTACCTATTATAATGACATCTTGAAAACAAAATCATGTTAAGATGTTTGTTGATGGAGCAAGGACAAAAATTATGTCCCAGTTTACAAATTTTCTTGCTACCAATTTGTGCTTCCAAGTTTTCCCATAACAATAAAGTTTAATTTAACCACAATACAAAGAATTTATCATATTATATATATTTACTTGATATAACAATATATAATTTTGTATAATTTTATATATCAACAAACAGTATTTAGAAAAATATTATGACAAACTGGAAAGGTTTTCTTGTGATGTGTTTCATCCGTTAGAATTTCATCAGGTTGGGCTTTGTTGATGTTGCCACGTCTACACATGTGCATGAAACAAGAGATACAGGTAGTTGCAAAATTTTTGAAAGAATAATTTTTTTCTCAAAACTAGCCAAAATAATCTGTATTCTTTTTCTCTCTGTCATCTTTGACCCTGACTATCCCACACTGTGACAATAAAAAATCTACCAAGAATGGGGGCAATATAAAATCTACCAAGAATGATAGATTTTATATTGACACAGTGTCAGATCATCAGGGACAAATGTGATGGTGAGAAAAAGAAAAAGAATATTGATGATTTCAGCTAGATTGAGTAAAACCAAAAAAATATTTTTTCAAAAACATTCTTTCAAAAATTTTGAAACTACCTGCATCTCTCGTTTCATGGGCATGTATAGATGTGACAACATCAACAAAGCCCAGTCCAATGAAATCCTAACGGATGAAATGCATTATAAAAAACCTTTCAAGTTTGTCATATTTTTTCTTAATAACTTTACTTATAATGGGTTCCATTATACCTAAGGAACATAAAGTGTCAAATCAAGCATAAATTTGGCCAATTTTAGATTTTATTAAGGTTTTTCCTGGAAATGAAATTAAAATATCCATTTTGTAAGTAAACTAATTATAAAAAGAAAACACCTAATAACATGACAGCTCAAATCTTGGTTAGTGATTATTTTGGAAATCAAAAATTCAAGAAAGATATTTCATTATCAGATTTTGATTTTGCAGTGACCTTGTACTATCAAAATGTTGTGTTTTTTTTTTTTTTTTAGGGAGTGGAGAGTTTAACTTTGCTTTCTTCACAAACTTTTTTTAATATTTTAATTTTTAATTTGGAAAATTCTCATCATTTTCATAGTCTTATTAAGAAAGTGTAGGAAAGAGAAACTCAAAACATTTTACTTTTCAGTTTATTTAAGCAACCACCATAACTTGAATCACTGATCCAGTTGTAAGATCATAACTTTTCAGGTTGTTAATAATTGGAAAGACACAGAGACTGGTTGTTATTTATTTGGACTAAGAAAATCTTGTAAATTCAACAAATCAATAAGTGAAAAAAAGCAACAAATATATTCAACTAGCATGAAGTTTTCCAGCCTAATATTTTTGTTTCACTCAATGCACTACTCACTAAATATCAATGTAACATGAACCGATAGTTTTATATATATTCTTAGTAAAACCTTGATGTGTGTGTGTGTGTGCATGTGTCTATATATGTGTCTATATACACACACAGTTCTTTTCTCAAGAAAGGTCAGCTATCAGGAGTCATGGTTAAAAAATAAATGTCAACCATCTAATTCTTCATTCTCCAAATACAGGAAATCTGTCAGCATTTTGGGAAAATATTGTTCTCTTTTGATTCTAGGCAATATATATCGGCATTGGTACAATTTCTATCTTGTTGGGCACCAAGGATAATTCATGAGTAATGCATGTTTTCTAGGGGTTGATATTGAAATAAGACCAGGTAGATTATCAGGTTATACTGAGATTCCTTCAATAAAAATACAGGATGAGAAAATAAATAATCTTAAGGAAGGGAATGGGTATTTGAATTACAGAAAAGATTAAATATTAATATTCATAATTAAAAAAAAATGCATAATATCACGAGAGAAATCTCTCTCTCTCTCTCTCTCTCCCTCTCTCTCTCTCTTTCTATATATATATATATATAAACAAGTACTAAAAATAAAAACGGAACACTACATTATCAATAGTTGTTATCAAATGTTATTTTTAGTTGATACCCATATTTGAGTAGAATATCCCATTTTTTTAAAACAGTGATTATTTCATTTACTAGTCTGCACATTCAAGGAAACTTAATAAAGAATATACCCTCCAGCAGGATCTGAACATATGTTGGAGAACTTCATAAGAGTAACCACTATCTGATTTGATGTGCATTAAATGGCTCAGCTACAGAATCTCTCCCAGTAAGGTTCTATTTGCCTTAAAACACATCTCCCTGTTCAGATTTTTCTCAAAAGCCATATTGGCTCAGTTTCATATTCAAAATGTAAACAAAGCAATCCATTAATTCTTTAGAAATTACTGTGAGCCTTTAATCCAGGATTCTGCATCCAATTTTGGCCTGTCAGTTTGGGTACTTATTTAACAAGTAGATTTTTCAGGATGAGATTTCTAGTCTCCATCCCTAAGTTTTTGCTATTATTGCCCATTTAAAAAAGAAAAATCCTCAATAGTGTCTGTAGGAGCCATATTCATAAATGATAAGTATTATCAAGATATATGTGTGCATGTCACAGATCAGAAATCATTTCCTACTTTTAATTAATGTGTCATCCACTCATTAAGTGGCTGGAAGTGTCTATGTAAACATTATTCCAGATATCCCTACCTATCTGAAGCAATGTCTCTAGCACTTTTCTAGTGGATAGTGAAAGGTTGTCATAAAAAGATGTGATTTTTTGATATATGCTGTTTCATTTTGTTAATTGAATTGGAAGGTCATTATTCTGAAAGAAAAGGAAACAATTGCTGATAAAAATTATGAAAAAAACCCTATTCTTGGATTCTTTAGGACAGAGTTCTTCAATAGATATTAAGTAATTCTGGTTGCACATACATGAAAACCCTAAAACAAAATTTGGTTCCATGAATTTATATGTAAGTTTTGTCCTTCATTCAACCAATCATTTAGCAACAGACTTAAATGTCTACTACAGAGATGGAGAGATTCTCAAGAGATAAATGAGCAATTCTTATGCTTCTTGAATATCTGCTTAATTCCTCTTGTTTTCTCCAGGGATGAAAATTAGAAGTGGTAGGAAGAAATATTTAATCTTGTTTTCTTGTCTCTGAAAACCATCGAAAGACTTGTTCTTTAGACAGTGATACAGATGAACGCTTTTAATGTTTGGATGTTGGTGGTGGCTGTTTCTCTGGTTAAACTCAATTCAAACCAGATTCTCCTGAAAGAAGCTTAAAATCAACAATAATATAAAACAATTTCTCTAAACAATTTGTAAAGAAAGCCAACATTACTGATGATGTGTTTTCTTTTTCCTTTTTTCTAGCTGAGGAGTCAAATAAGAACAGGAAGCCTATAGTTTTGTTTGGATTATATCAGACAGTCAAAAATGATTCATGAAGACTTTTTGTCAAGAGGATTTTTATTGTCAAATTATATAAACTGTTTTACTGTAATAAAAGGCCAAGTCTGTCATATCTAACCTGCTCATAAATGTCAACAATTAGATTTTTATCTATGACTTGATGAATGATTTAGACTCATATCCTGATTGCAATTGCTTGTAGTGTAATGTTTCTACTGGCCAGTTCTCCAGTTTTCATCAGGTAAATACTGTATTTAGAATATGTCATGGGATTTTCAGATAAAACTCATTATTTCCCTTAAAGGGGCTTATGCTTTTAACAATTTGTTTTTATAACAGTCCATTCTTTTCCTGTAATTTTAATTTTGCCCGTTAATATGTGGCACCATATCACAAACATATATTGTGTATATACACACACTCACACATGCACTATATACAGGTTTATTTAAAAAAAACAAATTTAATAAAAACAAAGACAGAAACACATTCAAAACATTACTAGATAGGAAAAGGTTCAAAGTTATTAAAATATATGAAATTTTTTTTAAAATTTTGGAACACATGGTGCTCATGTTGAGTGCATGCAAGTTGAACAAGTTTTCTATCCAGTAAAGTGTTAAATATGTGTTGAGGGGTTCACCCTTTTTTATACAAATGAACTCATCCAGTATATACATATACTATTGCAAGAGCGAGACAAAGAGCAAGACCGAGGAGTCGAGAATGACAGAATGAAAGGCTGTAGGTAACCGGAAGAGTGAGGGTGAGGTAACAGCGTTGTAGGAGTCACAGTGAGCGAGCATGTAGACTCAGTAAGAAGTCATACAGCGATACTTCAATACCAAAGACTGTATGTCTATTTTGCTACTAACCCGTATTCCTGGAACTACTAACCTGCTTTACCAGTTTGTATTATTACGTTAATACTTTATTTTCATATATTCATTCCTGGTGTTTGTTATTTATTGGTACTGGATTTCAACCCAGAATCCACAACATCTTGGCAACGAGGATGAGAACTCACACAGGAAGAACAAAAAAGACAAAATTCTCCCTCGTCAACTTGGCGACGAGGATTTTGAACTCACACGGAAGAAAAAAAATTTTCTCTCACGTCAACCACAACAACTTTGGCGACGAGGAAATTCGAACTCACACAGGAAGAGTACAAAGAAAAATTCTCCCTTGCCGACCACAACGACTTGGTGTCGAGAAATTGGGACCTACATGGAAAGAAAAAAATTCTCTCTTCTCACCACAACAGCTTGGGCGACAAGAATTTGCATTTCTCGGAGACTCAAAAGAGAAAATTGCCATTTTGCCAGTATCCACAACAACTGGGTAACAAAGTGTTACAAGGATTAAAATACGGAAAATCGAGTTTTTTCGTAAGACTCTTACCATGGAGGATTTTAAAAATATTTTAGTAGAACTTGTTAAACAACAATTCCAATTCCAAGAAAGAATGGCAAAAATATTACTACAAATGCAGAAAGAAAATCATGAAAGACAAATGCACAATGAAGAAAGACAATTACAACTCCAGGAGCTAATTGTAAAAGTAGCAAGTAATACACAACAAAATATTGAAAAAGAGGTGACTTTTTCCCAAGACGCAGTATGGAACATGATAGAAACATTCAAATACTCCCTAGAAGAGGATAAAAATTTTGGGGACTTTTTCAGACGTCATGAATACATCTTCAACATCGATTGCCAACACTGGACAGAAGCAAAGAAGCTATACGACTATTACTCTGGAAATTAGGAACGGATGAATACACAAAATTTGTGGATTACATTTTGCCAAAGAAGACAAATGATTTAACGTTTGATGAAGCAGTTACATGGAGCTTTTCAGCCTGAAAATGTCACTTTTTCACAAAAGGTGGAAATGACTTAACCTCGTAAAGGATGAAAATGAGGACTATTCCACGTTCGCCGCAATCGTGAATAAACACTGCGACGACTTCAAGTTGGCAGAATTAACCCCGGAAATTTCTAGTGTCTTATTTTTGTACAAGGGTTAGTGTCAGCAAAGGATAGCGAAATGCGCAAAAGAATGCTTTCAAAACTGCAAAATGAACCTGGATTAACACTACAAAAACTACCGGAAGACTGCCAAAATGTCTGGGTATAAAGAAAGACTCGGAGGATATTGAGGAGTCAAAAGTATCACATATACGTAAGTTAAACAAAAGTTTATGTTTTTCACCCTCCCCAAAAAGAAAACAAAAATTCTATAATAATGAAAAAAGATTTTCACCCTCCTTGGAAAGAAAATGAAAATTCTATAATAATGAAAAAAGTACAATGTATAGGGCAAATAATGATGAAAATCAAAGTAAATATATGCCCCCTCCATCTGCATGTTATCGATGTGGAGGACTACACTGGAATAAGGATTGTTGTTTTAAATATAAAAACTGTCTTGTGTGTGGAAAAATGGGTTACAAGGCATCCCAATGTAGGAACAGAAGATTTACTAGTAGGATAAGAGCTACTAGAATGCATGACAAAGACAATACTAACATAAGGAAATATGTGGAACTTGAAATCTTAAATAAAAAGATAAAATTACAACTTGATTCAGGTTCCGATATAACGATAATTAATCTACAGACATGGAGAAAGCTTAATAGACCAACCATGTTACATACACAAAAAATTGCTAACTCTGTTACCGGAAAGTGTATAAAATTCGAAGGAGAAGTAATCCTAAATGTAAAATTTCACGGGAAAACAAGAAAACTCAAAATATTTGTAATGAAAGATACAAAAAATCTGGTGGGCAGGGACTGATGCAGAAGTACGACATATGGGATTTACCTATCAGTTCATTTTGTAAGGGTGCAGCTAGAACTGAGCTAAAAGAAAATGTCCAACCAGTATGTAAAAAGAAGCATAACGTGCCATTTGCTACCTTAGATGAAAACAGTAAAGAGTTATACAAGGCAGTAAAAGAACTACCTGTGACTTTGCGAGAGATAAGAAAAGCGGAAAAGGATGAATTTATGCAGAGGACAAAGGTAAAAATATGGTCTGTGTTTGATAAGATATTGCCTATGAAGAATAAACACCAGCATACACCTAAAGTACCCAAGAGATCATTTAAACCAGGAGAACGGGTTTACTTTAGGATGTTCAGGAACAATATGGCTTACTGGGAGCCTGGCACAATAATTAACAGACTGGGAAATGTGATGTACACAGTACAAGGTGAAAAGTTTACCCACAGAAGACATATTGATCAAATACAAAAAAGACGGGTTGAAGAGACAAGCTTGTCACCCACTGAAAATGACAATTCAATGGATGCAATCTTTGAAGCTTTTGAGATTCAAAGACTGTAGGAAGACACAGAAACTAGAAGGTCAAACAGGAAGAGAAAATTTACCAAAGCTTTGATTATCGACCATAAGAGAAAAAAATACTAACTCCTCCCCCAAAAGGGATCTAAGGAGGGGGGTGTTGAGAGGTCTACCCTTTTTTATACAAATGAACTCACCCAGTATATACATATAGTATTGCAAGAGCGAGACGAAGAGTAAGACCGAGGAGTCGTCGAGTCCAGAGTGACACAGTAAAAGGTTGTAGGTAACCGGAAGAGTGAGGGTGAGGTAACAGCGTTGTAGGAGTCACAGTGAGCGAGCATGTAGACTCAGTAAGAAGTCATACAGCGATACTTCAATACCAAAGACTGTATAGATCTTTTGCTACTAACCCGTATTCCTGGAACTACTAACCTGCATTACCAGTTTGTATTATTACGTTAATACATTATTTTCCTATATTCATTCCTGGCGTTTGTTATTTATTGGTACCGGATTTCAACCCAGAATCCACAACAATATGTTTTTGTCACTTATCATTTGTTTTTATTAAATTGGTTGAAATCTACTCTTTCTTTTTTGCTAACACTCTGTATGTCTATAAACATATATATATATATATATATATATATATATATTTATAAAATAAACACACACATATATATATATATATATATATATATATGTTGTTAAATATAACAGACAGTGAATATCTATTATGTTTGATGATGAACCATTCTAAGCTTCATATATTGGCTTTAGTTTCAGGAGAAAAAAAGTCAAAAACTGTCCAACATTTAGATATTTTTTTTACTTAACTGTTCCTTCATCTAAACTTTCAGCTCACATGAGTCATCATCAGAGTGGTTATATGGACATTACAACAGAGAAGTTCACCATCAAAGATGACATCCTATTATGGTTACAGAGAAGATTGCTATGTAATGATAATGGTCACTGAATAGCAGACACAGGTCATAAATTTGTAATGCGGTTCTATGACATCATACATGATCACATGAGAGAAAGAAATGTTATCAATAGAACCATGTATTCAGACAAATTGTAATATGTTGTGACTGGTTTATATATATATATATATATATATATATATATATATATATATATATATATATATTTGTGCATTTAGGTAGCAATCCTTCTTTCATGCACATTTCATTGAATACGACAAACAAGGTGCTTTGATTTAGTTTTTTATACAATTTCTCATGTGATCTAATAATTTTTTTCTTTTCAGATGATAAATTATATAAAAACTGTCTGAATGTTCTTTTTTTCTGAGCTCTTTCAGCTATACATTTAGCCATTTTCAAGGATGAAATATTTTAACTGTTAAATAAGAAATAGTTTGTTGTATGTATGTATTTAAATAATGTTTTCATTAAATTAATTAATGCCCATTAATGAATTGTATTCCTGATCAATCAAAATTCATAAATAATTTTATAGGCCACACTACAACATATTTGACATGCAGACTCACTCTACACCTTTCTGACAATAGCTCAATTAGATTTCATTTAAATATTCATGGAGACCTACCAGACACTATTCGTAACATACTAATAAGACAATGCTAATATAATAGCATCATCAACATGCAAAAAAATAATGGAGGCCTTATTAATAAAAACAAAGAAACTAACCCCCAATAATATGAACTATGAACATGGACACAATATTTTGGTTGTGTTTTGAAAAAAAAAATGAAAACATTGTATTATATTGTCTGTTGTATTCAATGAAATATATATATATATATATATATATATATATATAAATCATATTTTTGTTGTTTTTAGTATATTTTTAAGTATGTCATTTTTGTTAAATAGGTCTAGATTTCATAGTAATTGTTGTAAATAGTTCTTGTTGTATGTTGAGACATATGCCAGAGTTTGTGTGATGTAACATTTCTTTCAATTTTGTAGTTGGTCTAGGGTAATTTTTTTTTTTTAGTTCAAAACCTTTGTTTATTAGTGTTTGTAATGTAGCCTTGTTTTTTTTGGGTTTTTTTTAGAGTTCTATGTAGTTCTTCTAGGTGAATTTTTTGAAGGTGTTTGTCAGCCACTCTATTGCGCTATGGGTCTGAATGTAAGGTCACTATGGATTCAGGTGTTAATATATTCAGATTTTTGTGTCTGGATAGCTGTTTTTATTTCATTTGATTTGTGAATTTTTGGTAGTTCATAGAAATTGCTTGTTTTTGGTACAAAGTTTATTAGGAAATCCTTCTTTTTTTTTTTTTTTTTTGTTAATATCTTATGTGTTGTGCATAGTTTTGTGATTTTTGATATGGTATTTTTATCTTTCATGTTGGTGTCAATTAATTTGTGTTTGTTCTTATACCCTAGTGCCTCTAGAATTTTTGTTTTATAGTATAATTTGTCCATGATCACTATAGTGCTGCCTTTATCTGCTTCCTTTATAATTATGTTGTTATTTCTTTGGATGTTCTCTAAGGCTAATCTGTGTTTGTATGTAAGGTTGTTGAATGGTTTGGATTTTTCTTGTAGATAGAGGTTCCGGAGTTTTTTTTAGCTCATTTGAGTTATTATTTTTGTTTGGGGAGAAATTAGATTTGTTTTTTACTAATGATTCATCTGTGATGTTTTTGTTATTATTAAATGTTTCTATTAGTCTGAGTTTGCATTCAAATTCACTAAGGTCTTTTTTTAGGTCTGTTATATTGCTTTTCAGAGCAGGGCAGAATTTTAGGACATATTTTAATAGGTTGATTTAAAGCACGGCATACACACATAATTATTAAATACAGTAGTCAATTCTGTTATGCGATGATAATGGTCGCAAAATATCAGACACAAATCATAAATTCATAATAAAGTTCTATGACATCATAACACATGAAAGAACAAAATATTAACAAGAGAACTATATGCAATATATATATAAACTCAGTCCAAGAAAGATATTTGAATCACTACCATTCAAAAAATTCATTTTTATAATATGTAGAAATATCTACTCATTCTTGAAGAAGGTCACAAAATCAGAAACGTGTGTAGCTGAATTATGGAAAATAGAGTATAATATATATTTTAAAATAAAAATCCACATTTCAGCCAAAAACGTTTGTGATTTATCTTCTTTTTAATATATATATATATAGTAAAGGTAATAAATCCATTGGTATATAATCCAAGTGGATCATAGTAATATAAAATATCAAAACTGATCCACAGAAAGGGCTCAATGTATTTATTATACAGTGCAAATGAATAGTAGTAAACCATAAAATACAAAATTACCTCATATAAGGTATAGACCTATTTCAACCAATGAAAACTTTGTAAGTCTTATTCAACCCCGGTATACAGACTGAATTTGTGTCAAAATTAGAAATTTAACTGTGACAGCATTTAAAAAATTGATACAGAATATATACATTTCCATGTTTCAGTCAGCTGAAAGGCACAAGACAGTGGTCAGTAGAGTGTGGAAGGTATTAGCCTTAAAGGGAAGAAGTTTTATAAAATTAAACCTTATGACACTAAGATGAGGTTATATGAAAAATGATGTGTTAATTTGAAACTAAGAGAGGAACAAAAAGGGTTTTTTTAATAAAATTATATAGATAAGGTAAAGTTTAAAAAAATACAAGTTCCTACTTAAAAACACTCTTCCAAAGATAAATTATACTTAAAAGCAAAATATATTTTATAAATTAAAATAAGTTATATTTAGAAAATTTATATTAAAATTAATATAATTATATTTAAAAAAAAAAACTTAAAATATCTAGAATAAGAGGTGCAAGTCATAAAGGAAAGAGAGTTCTTAGAACAGGGGCAAATTGAATATATAATTAATATAGTGTAAAATTAGAATTAGTTATACATTCAACATTTGAAGAGTTAGAGAAATTAGTAAAATCTATATTATGGAAATTTGAATCTATTTTTATATTGACATTTTAAAACTAATTAATTCCTTTGATTCAATAGTTTGCTTTAATTATTGTATTTTATTATTTTAATGTTTTTCTTGTGAACATACGTTACGGCTATCTCTAAGACTATTAGGAGTATGTGTGGAACCTATAATCTTCCAATCTATTTGTGGGTTCAGACCGTTCTCCTTCAATTCCCAAACTTTTTTTGAAAGAGCTGGTAAAAGAATATTTTATATATTTTAAATTTATTTTGATAAAAGAATACTTTTATATTTTACTTTTAAGTATAATCTATCTTTGGAAGAGTGTTTTAAGTAGGAACTTATATTTTTTAAACTTAACCCTATCTATATAATTTAATAAAAAACCCTTTTTGTTCTTCTCCTACTTTTAAATTAACACTTCATTCTTCATATAACCCCATTTTAATGTCATAAGGTCAATTTCCATGTTTAATTTTGTAAAACATCTTCCCTTTAAGGCTAATACCTTCCATCCTCCATTGACCACTGTCTTGTGCTTTTCATATGATTTTCCATTGAAATGGGAAAATTCTGTATCAGTTTTTTGAATACTGCCAGTTAAATTTCTAATTCTGACATGAACTCAGTCTGTATACCAGGGTGGAATAAGACAAACAAAGTTTTCGTTAGTTGAAATAGGTCTATACCCCATATGAGTTAATTTTGGATGTTATGGTTTACTACTAATATATATATATATATATATATATATATATATATATATATATATATATATATATAAGCATAAAAGAAACTTGAAATTGAACAATGCACTCACACCCTTGCATACTGCTGATACATTTGGGAAAATTATTTTTTTTATAAAAGATGAATATTATTACCCAAAGAAGCATAGAAAGTGCCATGATATATTAATGCTATTAATGATTAATATCAAACTGAACTATTTCAGTTTATGGCTCTTCTTAATAAATTAGTAGGGATTTGATATGAGATGTGTAAAATTAAAAAAAAAAATAGAATTTGAAATTAATTAAAATCTAATTTATGAAATGCTTAATGTGAATCATGTTTTGTCACATTAATTTGTATTTTAGATATTTTTATTTATAAAATATATTTTCTGATGAAGCTAATGCATTAGTGAAACATGTCAAAAAACAAGGTTTCCAAATTGTCTTATTTATCAGATATATATAAACTTTTTTTATTTATTTCATTATTTTTTGTTTAACATTATAGGAAAGAATCATACACAAATATACATCTCTACTGTAAATAAATTATAAAAATGAAACATTTTTCTTTTATATTTTTGTAAATTTGTCTTCTTTCCATACCAAAAAGCTATTTATATATATATATATATATATATATATATATATATGGCTTGATGATTTCATTTGAGTATGAAACAGACTGTTACTGCTGGGTGTTGACAATGTCTATTCTTATATTTATGTATGTTCTATCCCTGATATTGAGTACTTTCACCCATAAATATAGCATACCTTAAAACTATATTTTTATCATATACACAAACAATCTATTTTTAAGAACTCTTCATACTGTTGTTAATGTTAATAAACTTTAACATGATATGATAGACAGGTAAACAAGTACATGAAATGAACTCTTTTAAATACAACATCTGAAACAGTTCTACTTATCATTGATAAGAATATCGTATGTTACTCAATATGTACAGAATTAAACTTTACAAAGCAGATTTCATGGCAGTATTCTCTAAATGAATGAATAGAATGTCAGTCATAGTAATATTGTAATATATATTATTTTGGGGTTGATAAAGGTAAAAATACATACAGAAATGTAATTTATTCTAAAGTAGTATCTGTACCATTTTGTAATCTTCAGAATGAAAAATTTTTGCTTTTGCTTGATGTCTCTGCAACTGTATGGATTATCATTGGATTTTTCTGCAAGTAAAATAAATCGATTTTTTTTTTTTTTTTGGTGTGGGGAATGATTTGTTTTCAATATGGCTAAATCCAAAAAGTATTAATATATTCCTTTTTAAATGTCATTCAAGAAAGATATCTTAACCCAGTAATTTTTTCTCTTTCTGCTGTTTGTTTTCTTTTCCAATCCAATTCAAATAAATTGCAAGTCAGAATTCATAGTATTCATGACTGAAAAATTATTGGGCATCTTGTAAATCATGAATCATTGGTTGAATCCTCTTTTGATGTGACTTGATTCAACTTTAAATTTGCTATTTAAGAATGTAGGAAGAATTAATTTTGATATTAAACTAAGATGAATATTTTGATTGAATAACTTTTAAAATTGACACAGATAAACACTGAAATATTAATTATCTTCCATTATATTTTTTAAATTACTTTCATTCACTTTGTTTTAAAATTAGTTAAGTTGTTCAACATGAAAATGCCAATTTTGTTTTAACGGCATTTTTATATTTTTTTAAAGGTAATATTTTTAATCAACATTTTATTTTAAGTAACATATTATTTATTGATTATTCTGTAAAAGTTTAATTTCATTCTATTTATTTTTACTCCATTTAAAAAAAATTAGGGAAATATGAATATAATATAATGCAACATTATTTCAGAATAGTTAAGAATTTAATATGCATTGACAGGCAGACCAACTTCAAACAATACATTCAGAACTGAATGAATTTCCCTAAATTGATTTCAATGTATTTTGAACCAGTTATATAAGTGTTTGGGTTTATCATTAAATAAGGAAACATAAACTAATGCTTTACAAACATAAACATTTTGCTTTTCCTTTCCAGAAATGAAAATTTGTGTGTTATGGAGTTTGATTATTAATTGAATTTCATGAAAAATTCTTCATTATCATATAACAGAAACATCAAACATTTAAATAATCTGATAATGAAAAACAAGACACAATTAAACTTCACCTTTTAGACAGTCTTGTAATAATTTCCTTTAAAGTTGTTGGCATATAAATGGTTATAATGGGAGAAAATCAATCATGACCTTCATGAGGGAGAGTATAAAGAATTAGAATTTCTTTAAAAACATTTCAAGTATCAACAAAGACAACATTTTATAACATCATTAACAATAATCCCAAATTCAAAAGCATTTTATAAATAATCATCAAAGTTTACCAACAAGAAGTGGAAAGATTATATTCAATCAATTCCTAAGTCTCCAGCTAGGAAAGTTGGTTCACTTTGTCATATTAAACAATTTTTCTTGCTAGAATCTATCTTACATATTTATAAGTTTGCCATTTGTCCTTGCTTTGAATATTGCTGCCATATCTATCTGATTTATCTGATCTATAAAATCCAAAGAAGAATCAGCAATATTATTAGTCCTGACCTGGTATCTCAGCTTCAGTCACTTTCTCACCACTAAACACAGCTTCTCTCTGACTTTTCTATAAATGCTTTCATGGTAATTGTTCTGATGAGTTTTTTTTTTCTTTGGTACCTAGACTTTATGAATTTAGGTGCTGTAATAGATTGGCAGCAAGGTCTCATCATTTTACAATTAAAATGAGTAGATGCAGTTGGTATGTTAACAGTTTCTTCTATAGCACTTCTCACTTGTAGAACTCTCTTCTTGCTTCCCAATCAAATTTGATCTTTAAAAATTTAAATGCAATGTTAATCATTATCTTCTGTCTTCTTAATTTCTGTTCTTTTATTGTTCTCTCTACTTAATAGTGTTTTTTCTCATGTTCTCTAACATTCAATAACCCCCCCCCCCTTATGTCTTAGTGGTTCTACTCCCTTGCTTGGGGTGAAATGATTAAAAAAGTTATAATTACAACCAGCTATTTGTTTAATATCATAAATTAATTTATCATAAGTTGAAGGTTTATTCAGAATAGTGTGTTCATTTTTTATCTGTTATAAGCACATTTGGTTAATTTAAAAAAAAAAAATATTTCAAAACAAGAGACCTTACCTAACGAAAGTTGGATAATTAATCAGCTAAAGAACAACTATTATTTTATGTAATGAAGGGAGGCTCAAAGTCACCAAGGGATTTCAAAATTTAACAACTCCTTTATTTTTTTTAACTTGAATTCACAATGCTGTAGTATTATATAGAGTAGATATAGGAAATAAATGGGTGCCAGATGGATAAGAGACACCATTTCTGAAACTGTTGGGTGTATTCACATCCCACAATCTATGAAGTCACATGTGTACTGGGAAAATTTGACTGATCATCATGGACAGCACAGTGATTGACCATGGGTCCTTAATGTTTATAACAAGAGACAACTGACTAGATTTGTTCATGGTAACAGACAAGCAACATTGGCTAAATCACATCCACATTCATTACACTAAGTACCAGTTGTATATTCAGCAGATCATTTCGACATTATTTAGCTTCTATGGGATATGGAAGCAGAAGACTCACCAGAGTGTTCCTATTAATATTTTGACAATGGAAACAATATCTCATCTGGGGTTGTGACATCAATATTATCCTGGAAGACTGGTAGCATTTGAAATAATTTAATAAATTATGATAGTAGTTGTTTCATTTTGATGGTAAAATTCCAGTATAGCACAGCACCGTAACACCATCAGACCTAGTTATCAACAAGGTATGGTGCAGGTTGTAGTGCTTCCATAATGGTTTCATGTGTATTTACATGGCATGGGTTGGATTTGCTTATCCACCTAAATCTACCAGTAACCAGTGACCACTACATTGCACTGCTTCATCACCATTTATAGACTCCATGTGCCCCAGCAATAATGGGTTATTTCAGCAGGATAATGCATTATGTCACAGGTATCCAAGTGGCCCAAAATTGAATTGAAGAGCGTTTTGGAGATTTCTGAGGAATGTTGTGGTTACCATGTTTACCCAACATGGTAAATGCTTGATTGGGCTCATGTTTACCCAACATGAGCCCAATCAAGCATTTATGGGAACAAGTCAAAAGGTCACTTCATCACATACAAGGTCCTGCACTTACAAATATCAATAAGCTGTGGTTAGTTATGAAGACAATATGGCTTAACATCTCTCCAGAAGTAGTCCAACTGCTTCTGGAATCAATGCCAAGTTGCTGCATTTCACCAGGCTAGAGGTGTCCTACACAATACAAGGTACCCTATCCCAGAGGGGTTCCTATGCAATTCAAAATGCCATTCCCACTTCAGGACATTGGTTATACAGTTTTTGTTTCTGTATTATCTGTGAATTAATATGCATTCTTTGGAAAAATAAAAAAAGTAGTTTCCGCATGTCTTCTCCATTGTTTGGAATTCAGTTATTACTTCTCTTCGAGTGGCTGCCATTCAGTGCTAGAGACCTAGTGTATTTTGTTATTTAATCCATAGTTGGGGGAAATGAGATTTCAAGCCATTTGTTCAAAAGTAAACACAGCATGTTCGATTGGATTTTGAACTCAGCTCACTGATTTCACTTTCTGAGCCAATATCTGTTATACCACCTGCACAAAACAAGGTACTTACTAAATGACTTTTGGAATGTTATTTTATATCTGATACTGATGTGTAATTATCATATTTTTAGTTATTTAATTAATGTCTTTTTTTTGGCTACACTTTCATTATGCTTGTCACTATTATAATTTCTTTCCAGTTTTAAATGAATTTTTACAATTAATTTTAAATATGATTCATTAACCTAATATTGTTAACAAAAATATTGAAATTGTAATTTTACCATTCAGAGAATAAATTTCTTTAAATATTTTGTCTAGCCACCATTTTTGTCGATGAAGCCTATGTTTGACAATATTTACTAGAAATCTGTATTCTCATTCATATTTATAAATTATATAACTAATAACTAACTAACATGAAAGTATATAGAGGAAAATAAAATATTGAGTATATAATAAAGTATTTGTAAACACTAATAAATATTAAAAAATGAAAAACAAAGTGTAATTTTCAACATTTAATATTAAGAAAACCAATTCCACTTCTAGCTAGGTATTAAAATATTGATTATATACAAGCATATTTTTCAGAATTACTTTATTAGTATTTTTATTATTGATTAGAATTTTGTTATTTGGAACAAATTCCCCATTTTTATATTTATTTATACTACTTGTATTTCACTATTCTTTTATTTTTGTATTTAAATGACTATTTTGTTAAATGTGGATATCACAAAATAAAATTAGCCACAGCAAGACAACATTGATTAACCTTTGTAGTCAGATTAAATTGATTTTACAAGAAAGAAACGGTAGAAATGGTAAAAGATCCTTTGATGATTCCATTAGTGAATGGTGAGCTGAAACAATGGTATAGTTTTTCAAGAACATTTTTTATAAGAGTCATACTTCTCTGCCTAATCTCTGCCCTAATATATGATTGATGGATAGGCAAAGAATTGAAAAGATCTCAGACAAGCTCTCTGTCAGATATCAATTAAGTTTGACTCAAAAATAATAATGAGCTTACTTGAATCACAAATAAGCTTGTTTTTTCTTCTTTTTTTCTTCTAATACAATCAGAAATAGAACAAATCAAACTTGAAATGATAAATATCATCCAAATATTTTTCTGTTTCTTAGGAAGAAAAACAGTTTCAGCAACTTTTATTACAAATGACCAATTCAAGCAACTGCCAACCATTTTCTGAGAGGAGTGAAAGTTTAATATTAAAAAGAAATTTGTAAAAAGAAATTTTAAGATAAAAATCCAATCAAAATGCATTTTATCTCTAAACCTTCATCTATTCCCCAATTCTCTATTGTTCTTATTTTTATTCATAAGAATATTTAAATGGTCAAGCATTTGTAATCACCTAAATAGTTATTGCTTAACGTTTTTTAATTAAGCAGAAGACAATGTTACAAACACGCTCAAATAGTCACACCAAACTATCATATATGCAAATTAGCTGATCTTAAAAAGTATCTATAAATAGAATTTTCCACTAAACTGATATAAAAAAAAAACAACAATCACAGTCATTTGATGTTAATGATTATTTTTCTTACTTAAAAAGAAATTAAGAAAAACTGTGCACAAAATATTTTCTTTATCTTCTCAAATACATTTTCTCTATTTTTCTACATATATCCCCTCTCCTTGCAATTTGTGTCACATATGTTTTTCATCAGGTAAATGATAATATCAAAGTGCATCTATTTTTCTGTTTATTCTTTTAACCTTTTTTATAGACTCATCTTGGATTTTACAAGTATATCTCTTACAATTATTATGACCTATAGTTCTTTGTTTCACTTTACAATATTTATGATTACTTGCTACTTGTAATGAGGTCTGATACTAATTGTTTTTCCTTGTCTCCTCACCCACTCAAATTGTATCCATAAATGCCATCCAGTCTGGTTCTTATTTAAAATAGTGCAATCTTATTGAGCACTTCAGATGATCCTCTAGAATTCTTGTATTCAGTTCACTCCTCTAAACTCAATGCAGATTCATTAGTAGAAAACTTGCCTACATTTTGACAAGTACCTGTTTACTTTGCTATTGTGAGCATGTTTCTTCTTGAAAACCAATGATAGTGAGTCCAGTCTATGAATTCTTAGCAAAATGTATTTTTCTTAAAGATACATCATAGGTGTTTAGATGAAAGCTGTTGCCCTAATGTGTGTGTATTTTACTTTGTGAGAAAAAGTACAACTTTGTCTTGACCACTGTGCTTTTATTTTCGCTTAAAGTTTGCTATATAAATTATGCATAATATACATTTTTTAACCTTCAGTGTATTATTATATTTCTTTATGTTTTTTATAATAAAATGCAAACAAACATTGATTGCATACTGAATCATAGAACTTGAAAAGTATTTCTATAAAATAGATTATTCATTGGATAATTGAGGCTTATTCAATAAGTTAAAATACAACAATTTTATATAGACAAAGTCTGTTCAGAAAGACAATCAATTAGAAGAGTACTCACTGCATAAAGGTGAACAAACCTCCTGTGGTATTACTTAATCAGTAATGAGACATCACTGACTGAGCTTTTATATTGTGTAATCATTACATTCATAGCAACTATGCATCAGTTTTGCTTGAAATCTGAACATTTATCCATAAACTTACACACTCATTTTTAAATTATTATTTATTTTCTATCAGAAATATTGTTGCCTGTATAGGTGCTAATCAATCATTCTTAGTCTACAATTTTCTCAGTCTTATATCATTTCTACCAGTTGTGGGTTTAATGCCTTCATTATGTCAGTAGACAATGAATTTTATGACTAGGTTACAGAAAAGTGGGTTTCAATAGATATTTTCTCGACAGTAACTGGACTGAAATGACTGGTTGAAAGAAACACGTTTAAGCAGTGATCATTTTTATTGAATTATTTGTTGGCCTGTGCTGATAAAACATAATTTTCTGTTGACTTCTAAGTAGGAATACAACAAAATAATGTTTGCTCATGGAGGATAAGACAACGTATTCAATTTATTTGGAACTGTATATTTTTAAGGAATTATTTAAATATTTTTAATCGCTTATTTATGAAATTTGCTTCTTTTGTTTAATGTTTTGGACAGAAAATGTGATTATTTTGTCAATTCATATTACTAGATTGAAAATTGTTGGAATTACTGGATGAAATGGTCACAGGGAATCTACTTGAGTTTAATTTATAAAACAGAATATACAATAGGCTTGTAAGATAAATAATGTCCGATATTAATAGTATTCTCTGAATATAGAAAAATAATTACAGGTAAAATATTTTCATGGCAACTGCTCTGATGAGCTTTTTTCTCTGCTACTTGGACTACATGAGTTTAAGTGTGCTACTAGATTGGTATCTAGGTCACATCATTTTACTGTTGAATTAGTTAAATGTAACTGCTGCTTCTATTCCAACAGTTTCTTTTCTTACACTTGCCATCTGTGGAACTGTCTTCTGTTTCATAGCTTCCATGATAACTACAATCTTAAAAAATTTAAATGCAATGTCAATCGCCATCTTCTATCTTCTTGAACCCTGTTCAGCTTTTATCCTTTCCTCAGTCCCCCCTATACCCAGTCTTTTTTCTCACCTTCACTCTCTGTAACTTCCTGTGTACTAGTGGGATTCTTGCCTTGTTTTGGATGAAATGATTAAAAAAAATTGAACAACAATCAAGTTAAATAGATTATGTTCAATGTGTTTGCATTTTTTAAAATTTATCAATAAATATTACAAAATGGATGTTTTATTTTATCCCATAAAACAATCATGATTAGTTTATTAACCAATAAAAATAGAAAACCTACACTTTCTGTAGACTCTCTCATAATTTGAGACAACCAGGCATATATATATATATATATATATATATATAAGGAAACTTAGCCATTAAAGGAAATAAAATAAGCAAATTCAAGAACAGAAACCATTATTTAGAGTAAAAAAAATGTATCTTCCTTTATAAATCTATAAATTTCAGCAAATATCTGTCACCATTTTTCTGTTTGATTGTATTCATTAAACTCCCTCATTAACTTTGACATGTTCTGGGAAAAGGCAAAATATGAAATTGTTGTATATACACACACATATATATATATATATATATATATATATTGGTTTTGACATGAAAAGATTAAGCTTGCCATATATTTATTGATGACCCTTAATTATCATAAAATTTCTCCCTGAAGAAAATCATTAAGAAATGTGTGTAGAATAAGATAACTTGTGATTGCCAAGCATATCATGAAAATCACTTCAAATTAATTACAGCATATTAAGATTTGATATCCCACAATGAGTAGTACTTTGTATCTTATATATAAAGTAAGGTATGATGCTGTAGGTTGTTTTTATAACTACTGAATAGCAAAATAACTTATATATATAAATTTCATAAATAAGATATATTACCTGCTTAATGAATTCATAATTGGTTTAGCTTTCGTGTCATATGATACAATAAATATAACAACAGTATGAAGAGAATAAAATGATGACACTTATTATTTTTCCATACAAAAATTCACTCAATTCAGGGTTCAAGAGTCACTCAAGATATAGAATTACTGTTAAAATGTTAATGTTGAATGATGTGTATATGATATGAGTGAAAGAAGAGATAACAGGAAGTGGAAATTATGAGGATAAGAAGGAAAGATAATGATAGATGTTTAATTTGAAGAGATGCACCTGAGGGGGAGTCTATTCCATAAAGTGGCAGTTGATTATTACATTATACTATATTATACCATTGAAAAATTCCAGACGTCAACAGATTTTTCAGGATCTTGGACCTGGTATTTTTTTGTTTTGTTTTTTCTTGTGTGTTTGTTTTAACATTTTGAATTGTTTACCTTGCTAATTATATTCTTACAAAATATATAAAGAAGGCAGCAGCAAATGAACTTGAAACTCTCATGTTAATCCTCTATTTACATCTTATATTTAGAATCTTATGTTCACTATAAATGATTTCTTCATATATCCTGTCTAAAAGATTTAGTAAATATTCATCTTATTGGGATCTCAACAAAATTAATAGAAATGAAATTATCAGTTAATATTATTAAAATAGCTTAGTAACTAATTTACAATAAAATTAATAATTGCAAAGTAGTATCTATATACTTTGTATGATGTTAAGAGGTCTTTAAACCTTGAACTTAAATAACTTAAGAACCAAATTTGAGGAGAAAGTACTTGATAGACACTCTGAATGGCATAATATTTAGTCTTGTCTTGTTTTGATAGTCATGACAAGTGATCCAACTCTTCAGAAATGTCTTACAAAATAACTGACTTTTCCTTTTGGTACTGGTGAATTAATTATTTTTCTTTATGAATGGATGAAGCACTTTCTAAATTTGCCAAGAATTATTCAGTCTTTCTTCATTTTTGTTCTACTATTTTTATTCAATCCTTTTCTGATTTTGCTACGTCATCCATTCATTATCAAGTGACCAACTACAGAAACAACCAAATCTTTTACATGGCCATGGCAGCCTGTTGATATTTAACAAGAGTATCATTCTCCTAAAGGATGAAGAGGTTATATTGAATCCTGAAGCAGAATCTCAAAGAAAGTGGAAGATGGTGAATGGTGTCTTGAGATGCAACATTGTCTTTTCACTGTGCACTGATCTTTGTCAAAACTCATTTCTTAATTCTCACTGACATTGGCGTCAATATTAGCATGCAAATGTATAATAGTCAGTGAAATATTGTTCTGACATTTTGAACATCAAGTAATAAGAAAGAATGTAAGAAAACAAAATAGAATTTAACAGCAGAAAACTTTGCCCCAAACCCACTTCTGAAAAGAAAAGCCACACACTTTTCTCACAACTTAGCAAATAAATTGCCTGGCTGACTGTCAAAATTTCTTACTTAATTTTTGCATATTTTTAAAAATAATTATTTCTAGCACAATAAGTAAAAAAAAAAAAAAAAAAAAAAACAGCGTGATGCTGAATTCATTATAATTGTTATATATTTCATTATTGCCATCTGGTAAAGAATATCTACAACACACAAAATTTAAGATAAATTTGTGTAAGAAACTTCAGTTTTATCTTTTGCTTAAAATATGTTAAGGTCAAAGATCTTGTTTCAATTGCTTCAGTTTGCTTAGAATAAAAATTTCATATAACATTGTTAATTAATGTTGCATCTTTGATAGATAATTTTAACAAAATCAAAAGATTTACAAATTAACCAATATATTACATTTAGTTTTAATCAGCAATAGTTTGGTTATGTTAGATAAAGATGTTTGTACATGTTTTTATGATTTTCTGTAAATTTTAATGAAAATAAGTACTAATATAGCATTTGTGTGCAAAGAAAACAGTAAATGATTTTGTAATTTGCTATTGTCATATAAGAAAATAACAAGGAGATTGACTTTGAGTGGTGAAGAAATAACTGAACTATACTGCCAGCTTTGGAAGCAACTGTAAAGGAAAGTTAATGTTTGCTTCAACCAGATGCACGTGTGTGTCTGTGGGATATTGTCTGACACACAGACACATCCAATTAACAGTTTATCCATAAAGTTTTGCTTTTTTATCTGTTAGTTTTTTTTTCATTTCTTAATTCTTCTCAGTGTCATTATATTTTACATTGATTTGTAAAGTGCCACAAAGGAAAACAAAGCTAATGTTGATAATACACATTAGCAGCATTCATTATAGTTGAATGTTATTTACCAAAAATAAAGCATAACATATCAACTTGTAATGTTAACTTTAACAAAAATATAGATGGCATTATATGAAGGTTCAAATATCCAGAGAGATGGAGAAAAGTGTTAATAATTTAATTTTATTTGCTAAGAAAATGCATAAGTAGTCTTATATAGCAATTTTTTTTATTGGTAATTCTAACAAAAATATAAATGACATTATGTAAAGTTTCAAATATCTAAAGTATTTAAAGAATTTCAGATTTATACATTGAAGACTTAGTTGCTTTCATTGAATTCATAGAAGGAAATCCTTTTCAGAAACTGAAATCATGTTTCCATTTCAATTTCTGGAATAAAAAAATGAAAATTCTGGATGTATACTAATTAAAACCAGTACTTTTGTCATTTTTCATGAATATGATTCCTTCTGTTGCTAGTATTTCAAAATTGACTATCAATAAGATGAATGAATAATTTCTGAGATTCATCTCAAAGTAAATAATTAGTACCTTCACCAATCAATGCAAATTACATTGTTCACTACACCTACCCCCTCCCAATAACCATTTCTGAAGATTGAATCAATAAAGACAATTCATGAAACAAAAACTGAAATATTACCTACTGCCTTACTTGATTATGTTTTATATACACCTTTACTCAGTTATATGATATGATAGATTCTTGCCAAACAATTTAATCATCTTGTCAGTTTGATTCTTTTGGGTGCCAAAATAAATTTGCAACCATTATTCTATATAAACATATACACACACACACACACACACTCTCTCTCTCTCTCTCTCTCTCTCTCTCTCTCAATAAAAAATATTTTTACAACTGTTTTGTCAATGTTAAAAAAAAAAGAGAACCAGAATTGCAATGTATAGCTTCCATTTCCATACATAACATAAACTTATAGTAGTGTGAGGTTTAGGGGTTAAAATGAATATTTGATTTATCCATGCCAAGAAGATTATTGAAGGATAATAATGACAATACACATGGGTAATTTTAATAAATATGATAAGGAATCTATTTATGAATTTGCATGCTTGTAGTTGTGTCAGTGGCTTGTTTCAGGAAGATGAATCAGATATTTTTAAAGTCTGTAGTTTTAACAAATTGTAGATGAGGAGAGATAGTTTGAAATACTAAACTTTCTTCGATTTTTGAGAGAAAATTCTTTGAAGTGTCACATGCTTGGTTAAAAGCTGATAATATAATTGGCGAGTAAAATTGACACTGAGGAAAACTTCAACACAGTGGACAGAAACGATACCTTTCACATGACTTCAGACATTCTTCTCCCTTTAATTTAATTTTTCTCCTCATTTTATGCCAAAAAGAATTTTGCTTAAGCTTGCTACATTCTTTTCCTTCTTGGCTCAACAGCTAATTTCTGTGAAGACATGGTTTTCATTGGTCTGAAACAATTTCTCATAGGCTCGCAAATTTATTTCCATCTTCTTCTCTGCTTGCTGGCCAATCTCTGTGAAGGTTTTCATTGGTCCAAAGAAAATTTTACATAGGCTTGTAAAATCCTTTCTGTTTTTTTTACTCAGTTCACCTGAATTTGAAGGGAATGCGTAAACGACTTATTATTTTGCACTACAAACTAACATTCATTAACAAGTGAAAAGGCTAATTTTAAAAGCATAAAAAATTCTTATGTAATATGATTAAACATCTAAAAGCTATAATTATTTTAGCAGATCAGTGAACAACCCTTATTTTTATAAACATCAGAAAAGCATTATTGAGAAACAATATACTGGTTTTATATGACCAGGAATTTAAAGGAAACAAAATATTGAATAAGTCACATTTATGCAATTTCAACAAAATGGTTTAACCTAATTTCTCTTTTTGTACCTTCTAGTATCCATAGCCAGACAGTGAATCAATGTTCCCCAGATGGCTTCAATTTGGAAGGATGTAAGGAAGAGCTGCTTTCAATCTTTACCCTGCACCAGTTGTTTATGCCTAGCTTAGCCTGGCCTGGTGTTGAAATAGGATTTAAGTGGGACCCAAACTTCTGTAGATAAAGTAGGAGGGTATAAATATTATAATAATTCTCACTTATTCATAAAAAACTAAAACAGAATTTAAATGTCAAATGGGCAGAGTGATTAATCTTTTTTTTTTAATTTTTGTCAATCCATAAATTTAAAAATATTATAAATGCTATTGAACTAATTTTTATGAGGAAATATCCAAAGTCTCTATTCTCGTTGTTGCTTTTAGATTTTTGCTTTATATTGTTTTTTTTTCTTTTCTCAAAATATAAAATGATTATAAAAACTCAGTACTTACAACAGAATTTCACATCTGTCAATTTTAATTCTTCATTGACTTTGACAACTCTTTCAAGTGCCAATTATTTCCAAAATTTAAAAGAACACTTATGCTTGGTTATAAACATTTACAAGGATGGCCAGAAAAAAGCTGGTTGCAAACAAAATCAAAAACAGAACATTTGTTTATAGGCCAGGTATTCAAATCCCCACTTTTCTTCATCCTAGACATTTGTTTTTTGTCCATTCTTTTGTTTCCTCTCAATTAAGGGTTTAAATATTCATTCCATCCACTTCAAAAAATGTTATTCTTTTAAATAAGTATATAAATTTCATAAAATTGTAACAATTCTTTTTTATTGTTTTTGTGTAGCAAAACAGTAACAAGCAGATTCAATGAGCCATCTTTATTGATTTCAGCATGAGACCTGAGAGACTAATGAAGTAGAAATTGGCTGGTTCACAAAATACTTTTGATCTGATCCAAGTTTTAAGTCATTAAACAGAACCTGTCAAACAACATATGCAAATCAATAGCAAATGTTATTTTTAGTTGGCAAAATGACAACCAATGTAAACAAGTTATGGAACCATAAATGATTGACTTAATAAATGTAGTCAATTATATAAATTATAAATAATAGTTTGCATCTAGACTGTTTTCATTATGCATGTTGTATGATACATGATATATTCACAAGATGGATTTAATACCTTTATTCATTTATTTTGAATTATTTTAAATTCATAAGTAGCAATCAAAATATATACTAAGAAGTGATCAGCATTACAAACACTCTTTAGAGTAAAAATGATCCTGTAAGGATGACATCAACTTCTATATGCAGATATCTAAGTTTTGAGGCCAAGAGTCTAAAAAATGCTACAGTCACTCTACCTTACATTCAAAAGAGGTTTCACCCTGTGGTGACATCTCTGCTAACCCAAACTGTCTTCAGAGAGATCATGACCAAAAATTGCATAGATTCAATTCTATGCAGTTGTAGTAGTGAATATAAAGGCAAAACTATTCTTACAGTAAAAGTATCGCGGAATATCATAAAGCTATAAACTAGTAGAGGAAATGATGAAATTAAGTATGACTGACCATATACAGAGGGAAAAGTGATGGTCAACTGAATCTTGAACCCTGGTTAAATTTGAAGGGATCTATAATTTTACTGCTTATGATATTAGTCCAAAACATTACTTTGCCAAAGTTTCTGTCTGAATTTCTGGGATGAGGAGTTATAATTTTCACTATTTATGTTCAGATTATTGTTCTCATTTTGTTGTTGCTATTACAATGTTTCAGCCATTGTGCCTTCTTCAGGTGTTATTGATCTGAGTAACCTACAGATAATTCTGAACTGAATCCTTTATTTAATCTTTGGGCGTAGACTGTTCTCATTGTCCTGCTTGTCTAGTTCTTATTTTAATTTAGTACTGCTTAGTTATTGCTTGCCTGTTCCTGCTGAGTGCAAGTACACACTGCCCTACTCAGGAATTGAACTCATAATCACTGTCACCAAATTTTACAAACCAACACTTTAATCCACTAAGCCATTGTCCTGTCGGATTACTCACCACTGTTATCTTCTCAGTCATCTTGATTCACTATTTTCATAAAGTATCTAAACTCTATCCCAGATATCAGGTCTATCCAATGTAATTCTATTCATTATAAAAAATTTATGTTGAGAAAGTAGTTTTCATGTACTTCTTTGTCTAACTTACACGTTTCTCTTTGTGGTGTTTACTTAAAAGCAGTAAGTTGTTTTCAATGTCTTTATCCAATGATCTTAATATTCTGAATCTCTTGTCTAGGAAATAAATGTTGATAACTGCAATATATATATATATATATAATATGTATGTATGTATAGTGATATATATGATATGATGAATAGTCCTGAAATTGTATAATAAAATCTCACACCATCAAATAAGTTTTAGTAAATACTTCTAATAAAAAAATAAGCTGAAATTTACCTGGTATATGTATCATATAAGTATATCTTGAATAACATTGGATGGTAAATGCCAATTATATTGGGAAGATATTGACTTGTATAATAAAATCTCACATAGCTCAGATTTAAGGCTTAAGTTTTTCAACAACTTATTCTCCTATGGGATACATGTTCTACTTAATTGGTGAAGCAAATTAAGTTAGCTGGCAATCATGTGTTCAATCTCTGTGTTAGGTTATTAGAAAATGTTATATGCACTAGTACAGTGGAAGAGAGAAGCAGTAAACTCAAGGACAATATTAATCCAATAAAATTAACCAATATAAGATTTTTTTTTATTGTAGATTGAATAAAGTGTTTAGTTCAAACTATACCAGGCACTTGAGGGATACAGTAGCTGAAACACCATGACATTCATTCTATTAATTAATCCGGAAGAATTAACCGATATAAAATATCTTCTGGCATGGATAGAATAAAGTGAGAAATAATCTACCCCAGTGGATTGAATAAAGTGTTCAGTTTAAATTATGTCAGGCACCTGAAGGATATAATAGTTGATGATTATCTAGTAATTAATCAGGATGAATAAGACAAGCTATCCCCTAGCATGGACAGTGCTAGGAACAGAGGGTTCAGTTCAATATTCCAGGAAGTTTACCAACTGTACTAGGCACCTGAAGAAGAGCAAAAGATAGAACAACCAAAACATTGTTTCACTTGATTGGGACATTCATCCAAAAAGAATTTTGGTCTGCTGCAGAACTTTTCTATACCTCTTGTATAAAATTGATTATTGTAAGAATTAAGATTATTGTTTCATCCAAAATATTTAGATTGATCGATTATAACAAATATATTATTTGGCCCTGTACATTGGTTGATATGAATTTTATCATATATATATATATATATATATATATATATATATATATATATATATATATATATATCATAACTATACTGGATGTACTAAATAGTATATAAATCTGTATATAAAATCATCATTTTGCATTTTGATTATTTAACCTATTTGTTTCCTTTAATTATAATAAATTAGAAATTATGTTCTGACTAAAATTGAAAACAAAATATGCTGAATTTCTGAGATGATGAATTCTTATTGCTTCTATTATTTCCATTGAGTCAGATTGGATAACATAGACTTGGGCTCAATGGAAAAAAGTTTGAGCAATAACTGAACAGTACAAGATCAAGGTGACATATCCCCAGACATGGACAGTGAAGTGAGAACAATCTATTCCTGTAGATTAAACCTTAAGGGTTCAGTTCAAAATTTCCTGGATTGATAGACACCTGAAGAAGGCAGGAGGTCACAACAGCTGACACATTGTGATAATAACAACAAAGATGAGGACTTTGGTCCCAATGTAAATAAAATATTATTTATTAGGTCTGTGTGTGTGTAAGGACAGTTTTTCCCATGACACCATGTTTTTAACTACCTTCACTCTCCGGTAATGTTCATTTTAAAAAGTGATGATTAAAATTGGAATAAAATATATGATGAAATTAAATTTATACGTTATTTTTATTCTTGAGAATTTATAACAAAAATATTAAACACTATTTATTAGATTGTTAATTAAAAGAATGATTTTATATTTAGAACAGTCTAAAAGATAATACAATTAGAACGGAAATACAATGTATTGTAATATTTATCAATTACGAATTTATAAAGAAATAAATATGAAAACAATCTTTATTCATAAATTTACTAAATTATTAAAATATGTAAACCAACTATAAGGAAATCCTTATTATCTACCATTTTATAAAATTTGAATCAATTAGCAATATACTAATATTTTGCCAACCATTCCAATGAATAAGAAAATAGAGTAAATAAACATTTTTATAAATAAATAGTGTTTATTATTTTTGTTGCCAATTCTCAAGAACAAATAAAATGTACCAATTCACTTTCATCATATGTTTAGGTTTTATTAAAATTCTAATCATCACTTTATAAAACAATAAACATTGCGAAGAGTGAAGATACAGTGTAACCCGGATATAAGAGAGTTGTCAGAACCGGAAAAAAGTCTCTTATATCCTGGTTTCTCTTATATCCGGGTTTGGTCTATTTTGTTTATGTTAACACAGGCTCTAGTTTGGGACCAGAGAAAATCTCTCTTATATCCGAGTTTCTCTTATACCAGGGTCTCTTATATCCGGGTTACACTGTAGTTAAAATAATAGTGGTGTGAAGGCAAAAACTGTCCTTTTGAAACTCTGTCTTATTGTGGGCACATTTCTCCATGTTTGCCAAGAAAACTTTCCTATCCCAACTCCATTATTTAAATGAATATGAACATGACTTTCAAGCTTCCTAGTTCTGTAATGACTTTTTTTTCTTTATTCCAACTTCAGTGGTGTGCAGTAACAATATCACCAAGGTTCAGCAATTTGTAATGCAGTATATTTTTCATATCTCTCTAGATATAGAGCAATAACTCCCCCACCCAAAATAGTTAAGTTTTGTTGTTGATGTTGCATGCTTTCCTCAATTCAATCATGATTTTAGATGATTTGGTTTAACATTGATAATGCAAATAGTGAGATGGCACCCAATAATTAATTTTATAATTCATGTGGAGCCCATTTTTCCACTTTTTGAATCTTCTCCATAATGTCTTACGACTATTGAGTAATTGGTACTCAGTTTTTCAGCCAATTCCAATGTTGACTGAATGGAGAAAAAAAAAATCTTGTAAGTTATTATTTGCAAATTCTTAGTCTATCAATGCATGGGTTACTTTCAAGTCAAATTGACATTTCTTGAACATTGCAAAATATTCACCATGCGTAAAGCTGCCAACCAAACCATAATCTTCATCAATCATCATCTTCACTCCAGTTGATGTTTTCTCCTATTTCTCTGTCATGACTTTCTTTTCCTCCACACAGGATAAATGAACACTAAGATCAGTTTTCAATCGTGTATTCAGTCTCTAGTTTTCAAAAAAAGAGTGATGGGTAATCTTGCTTGTACCTAATACAATTTGATTCAAGACACTGGTAGCAAAAAAGTAGATTGAAAAGGAAAAATGTAAATAAAACTAAAAACCATGTGAATCATTAAAGTTCAAAATGAAAAACTTATTCAGAAAAACTTCAAAATATAAATAAATATTCACAAACATTAAGATTACATTTATGCTGTATTGAAACTTCATAAAAATAAATCAGGTTTACGAAGACAAACATATCTGAAAATACAATTATTATAATACAATTTTAAATTTGACTTAAACTTTGACTTTCAAAATTAAAATAGTTTAGCAGATTTATCAAGATAGCATGATAACTCTGCTTCTATGAGGGAAACAAAAAATGTGATTTTATAAAGATGTTTAAAATCTTGTAGTTTATAGAAATTTCTCTTTCACTGACAGCAAGTATCAGGTTTGTAACAAGAAGAATCTTTGTACTTATTTTCAGACAATACATACATGCATACACACATTTTATCTGATGTATTTATCAAATCCAAAGCTAATTGTTTTGTCCCTTCAGGATATTTTATGACAACATCCATTCCCACCATAGGGGTCTATATTGGGTTTTGTATATTAGCCTTGTGTAAGGATTAAAAGAAAATCCACAGATTGCCAATATATGCAAAATAAAATTTTTATTTAATATATATATATATATATATATATATATAGTGAATGTTGAAGGTTCAAGAGTTCAATTGTAAATGACCTGATGCATATGAGAGAGGGACAGACAGACAAACCAGAAGAATTCAGATATCGGGTGTAACACAAAATTGTTCAAATTGTGTAATAGCATGGGATAATTGTCCATTCTACAAAATATGTTTAATGTCAAAAAACACACTAAACTAATTGAGTTTCTTTTTTCCAGGTTTTCAGTTAAGACGTTTAGCCATCTTGGCACCATTTATTGTAAGAATCACTGAAAAAGCCTTTGAATTATTCAGCTAGAAAGAGAACAGCTTAAAATTATTTTGTGTTAGACCGTCTTCCCAACTGAGCAATGGTGAGAGGAAAAAGATCATTCAGGCCTTCAGTAATGGTACCAACATTCATACTCTGGCTTTCATCTTCAAAGTTCATTCAAGAACCATCAAGAGAATGGGGAATAAGTTTAAAAAAAGAAGGAACAGTAGAAAGAAAAACTGAATCAGAAGATCACAGCAGGAAGAAGGAACATCATTTCAACTTAGAGCTAAAGAGATCAATTAGAAAATATCCAACTAAGCCATAAGATGTTTGGCACATGAGAGATGAGTTTCAGCTATGAACAGTGACAAAAACTTGCAAATGAAATTGTATGTGTAACCTGTGAGGCACCAAAACAGAAACTTAAAAAGTTAGAAAGGGCAAAGATCATCTTGAATGTTAGAAAATGATCCTGAAATAATATATATATATATATATATATATATATATATATATATTATTTCAATCCTTCATGAGCTCTGATCCTTAGCTATGATTAATTAATGATGAACATGTCATTTTCATTTATGATGCATTTCATTATAATTCTTCTGTTAAACTTGGAGAGTAATTATACATTCTTATTGCTCAAAGTAGAGTCCAATACTGTTATAAAAACTTTGGAGATTTCCAGTAAGATATTATTAATTATTTCTAAGATACAACAGTTCAAAGCTTAATATTTTACTATTACACGATCTGGACAATTTTGCTGTTACACCCAGTATATATAATGTATGTATTCAAATGTAACAGTCACCAACTTAAAATGTAGTGAAAGAAAGGATGTTTTAATTTCAATACAGTAATGTGTGGACATCTAAGTTTGCCAGTGTGTCGAGCATATGTTGTATTTCTGCTCTCTGTATGTTACATATGTCTCAGTATTGGAGAATAGATAAAATTAATTTATCCATTCTGATTTTGGTTGATTTTCTATCTTGTCATATATACATCCAAAGATCTGCTTTGAAAGTGCTGCTCCACTTCTGATTGCCTCATGACCTTATATACTGGTTGAGAACAGCTCTTGTTTCTGATTTACATGCTAGACTAGGATGTTCATATCCTGGTTGAGACATTTTCTGATTGGTTGGTCGAAATATGGCTTAGGGATTCTAAATATACAACTATTTTTAGAGATGGTAAAATTTTAATCTCTTTGTTATCATTTATTTATTTTTATTTACTTATTTTTCTATCACTACAAGTGGTTTCCCATTGCCTTCTCCAAAGTTTTCCTTCTTAAGTCTAGAGTGCTAAAGCTATACTGTTTAACCCGTTGCTGTTAGAAGATGATGAATTCATACCTTTTCCAAGGGCATTTATGTGGCATGAATGCAACATACAATGCAGGAATTTGAATTCAACTCTCAAATTCCAATTACTGTGCTGATAACTGTCCTATGTGACATCTCCTTTCAGAACATTGGCAATCATGGCTCTCCACAATTTCCTGTCCTTTGTAGCTCTTAAATTTTATCAAAGCTCATGTAGTATAATTTAATACATACATTATGGACAGTTTAAATTTGGTTGTTTTGATTGAATATAATCATTTGCAATAAACATGACATGATTTCTAATATAAGGGTTGATAATTACTTTAAACTACACCCACTGAGATAAACATGATGGGGAGGGTGTTGAAAAGTTCTCAGCCTTACTAGAAAGACATTAAAAAAAAGATTCAAATGTTTGTGACGTTGAAAGCTTTTCAGCACCCCTCTCATAGATATAAGCCTTATACTTGTTTTAAAATTTATTCAGACTTAGTTGGACTTATTTAATACCAAGTCCCATCATAAAATTGCATCAAAATTTAGTTCTGATTCAGGGCATCAGGTGATATAAAACAAATATGTAAACTAATATTTTTTGTATTCTGAATCAATATGATCCTACCTATAGTGATGTCCTTATTATGAAGCCTGAACTTCCTGTAATGTGTCCATGGCTTTGTGATGATCCATTATCTAAATACTTGTATGCCTGATCTCTCCCTAGCCTCAATGACTTGAACAAACTGTGCTCAATCAACCCCAGGCTCTTTGTCTGGTCACAACTCATGATAATTTTTTATTTCTGACCCATCCAAGCTTCCTGTCACTGACAAAAGCATATTGAATATGAAAATCTAGATCTATAACTCTGTTATTTAGTCTCTTCACATGGTAGTCATGGTTATGTCTTAGCAAACACAAGAATGCAGAGTTGATCGAGAGGAAAATCACGTTCTGCCAGGATGAGATTTAGTGATGTGCACAGTTCAAGCTTTAAATTTCTTCATACTTAACTCTCATGGATACACTGTCTGGATTTTGTTATGCACTCATTTAATTAACAGCTCCATCTTAATTGTCCATTTAAATTGTAAGTTGGCAATTTGTTTTTAGCTTCTTCATTTTTTTTTACTTTAATAATCAAGGAATCTTTCCAATTTAAAATTGGAGATTTCTTTATCTATAAGAAAATCAAAGTTCAAAATTAACATAATTTTTAAGTTTATGAATCAAATCTGTCACACACAAACCTGAAATTGATTAAAATTCACAATTTCAGAAAAAGATCCATTATATCTTATGAAATTTTTTCAACTCCATTTGAAATAATTCTTCAACTAATAGCCAAGAAAGGTAATTTAACAGTTGTTATTTGTATTTTTGTATGTCCTTATCAATTAGGACAGAGAAAACTGATAAAATTAATTAACATATTAATTGTCCAGTATAATTAATTTTGAAAAGAACTTCTCAAATATCCAGGTCACTTTTTGCTTACCCTACCTCACTTTCTCTCCTAAATCACTTTATTTAAAGAATAGATATATTCCATAAGTACCTTACCATCTTTAGTCCAATGATAATTAAGATTTCTCATTTGAACATTTCTATTTAATATTGTTAAAATTATTAAATCAAATATTGTTTCAATTTCTTATTTAGAGTGAGAAACTGGATTTTAGAAGCTAATCTAGATTTAGAATTGATAAAATTTACCAATCATATTTGCTGGCGAAGAAGATTTAATGAACATGCAAAAATGTTTTGTTATGTCAAAAGTTCAATCACATCATCAAATTTTGCTTATCTATCAATGTGCTTTTAGAATTGTTTTCAGCCTTTATTTTTAAAAAAAGACTATATATACTTAATAAAAGAAAAGTTTTAGAAAATGCTATTTGATAAACAATGGTTGACAAAGAACCAAACAGGGATTGAGAAATTTTATACTAAAACTATATTATAACTAAATGATAAATATTTATAGTAAATAAGGCATTTTTATAATATATAAGAAACTAAATATATGTATACTATAGATATTTTTATGAATAATAATAATCAATATTGTATATACAACTTATTAGAGTAGAGCAATAAATCCATAATCTGATACACAGTTATATGACAAATGTTAATCTGGTATTTTCATTGTAAAATGTTTGATATATATATCATTAATATTCCTCAAGGAATTAATTAACAAGGAAGCTGATGTTGAAAAATAAAAATTTGTTGGTTAAAATAAATCTTGTTTTTTTATTCATTAGGCTATTGGCTTTGTGATATGTCTAGATAAATTATGTACAAACACACACACCCACATATACATATATATATATATATATATATATATATATATATTGTTATGTTTATATACAAGGGAGTGGGGAAAAGTTTTCATCCTGACTTCTCAAAATTTATTGTTAAACAAACAATTATTGATTACCAATAAGAATGTTTTTCTTACATGTAGATGCATACAACAGATTTTATTCAAATTTAAATATAGATATTTATTTGTTGGCATAGTAGTAATTATATGCAAGTTTGTATGTATGTATGTATATATATATAAAGTGTGAAAATATATAGAAAATAGGAAAGAACTCATTACGTAAATAATCCGAAATTCTTTAGTATTTTTGTTTTTATTTTTAAAAAACAGAGCTTGATACAAAATTAGAGCCTAAATATAATTAATTATTTAAAAATATGATTCCTTCACTACATCTAGATAGATATTGATACAAATTATTAACCCTTACACCCCTTATTTAAATCTTGCTGTTACCATAGTAATTTTAATTTTAATAATGAATATGCTTATAAAAATGTGTAAATTTCAAGAATTAGTTATTCCAAAAATTTCGCTTGAAGATGGAACAGAGCTTGGTACTTTAATTCAATTTAATTCAAATAATTATATTGAAGTTTTCGGCTCTTCATTTGAAACATGAGAACTCTTATGTAGCAAAGGAATCATATTTTTAAATAAATAATTATATATATATATATATTGCTTCAAATGTTATTTTTAGTGGATACTCGTATTTGAAATAGATGCCCCATTCTTATTTTAAACAGTGTGTATTACATCTATCGATCTACACATTCAGAAATCTTAATAAAAAAATTCTGCTCACTGGCATGGATCAAACCTGCATCCCTCTTTTGTAGGAGAAACCAGTTTGATCCAGTGTCACTCAGCCACATAGAAATTGGTACAGAAAATTAAATCAACTTTAAATTTTTACCAAAGCTGTTGTATTAACTTCATACTAATGCCCTGAAAAGGCTTGAATTTTTATCTTTTCCCATTTGCTATGATTAAATTAGTAGGGTAAACTAGGCTCTTTAACTGTAGTTGGGCACCCTGTCTAAAATAACAACTCTTGATTCAAGCCCCTACCAAGATGTCATGGGCTTGCATGAGAAGGTAAATCCCATCAATCCCTATGTCTTTGATACTTTGGAGGGCCCTGCAGTGGAGGAGAAAAATGCTGGTTTAACAAAAAAAAAGAAACAGGTAAATATCAAGGTCTGTTGGAAAGTATTCTGTCATTTAATACTAATAGCAAATAGCCTACCTGGGGCAATGGCTTCTGAGTCCTCTTTAAAATACTCCTCTTAGGACTTCATACACTTATTCCAGTGTTCCTTCCACTTTTCAAAACTGTTTTTAAAGTTCTCTTTTGTGTTCCCCATCATATTTGTTTCATTAAGTTTAAGGTTCCAAGTTTGAGGTCTCACGGGACAATAGCCTAGTGGATCAAAGCATTGGTTAATGATTTTGGTGACAAAGTAATTTAAGTTCAATCCCCGGGCCAGGTAGATTCAGACTTGGATTCAGTAAAATATCCATAGAGATGAACAGTAGAATGGGAACAATCCACCCTTGTAAATTAAATAATGGGTGCAGTTTGAAGATTACCTGGATTAAATGACATCTGAAAAAGCTTACCTGGATTAAATGACATCTGAAAAAGGCTGGAGTGTACAACAGCTGAAACGTTGTGATAATATTAACAAAGATGGTGACAATAGTCTGAGTGTAAAAAATATAAATAATAACTCCTCATTTCAGAAATTCAGCAGGAGTTAATTTTATTATTACTATTGTGTTGGAACTTGATTGAATGACTAGTTGAATGCAACCCAACACATTCATATACAAGAAAGAAACCCCTTCTCTATTTGCTGTATTAATTCATTGTTTTCTTGCTATAGCTTTATTTTTATTGTATCATAATTCATACGTTAGCTTGAAATAATTATAAGAATTTTTCTTGATACATATTTAATCATTAGACTAAGAGAAACTATAAAAATTTGAACATCAGACATTGGTAGGCTTACCATAATTTTCAAACCTTAAATCAGAAGTTTTCAATTTTTATTATAGGTTAAATTTGCTTGTATAATAGAGTATCATCATAATCTAACATCCCTTAAGCTTCAGCAGTGACACCAAAAGAAATGAATACTGCCAGCTGTTATAGGGCATCCTGGCCAGATCCCTCAAACTAGGACAGTCGCTCACACACTAGGATGTAGCCTAACTAGAATAGATTTGAAAAAAATGAAAGTGAAGCAGATCTGAACAAATTCAGAGAAATAATAATTGATTTAAAATAGTTTGTATATAAATATCTGTGTTTTTGTTTGATATGCTCAAAATATGAGGTGGATTTTCAATTCTTGGTCATCTCATACAAAATTGCCTTTGCCTTTCCAAATCTGTCAGAAGGTTTGGCATTGTGAAATGTCCAGTTTTTATCAAAGTCATCCATACAGTGTGATGAAGACACGCTATTTCATTTTCATATTTATTCTAACTTTTCTCACCATGCATGCATAATATGAATTGCTCTAATAGCCAACATGATGTTCATCTTTGCAAGCACGCACATCTCTGAAAATGTATCAAAATAAAGGCATAGTGCCAAATATAAAAAATAGTCTCCTGATTTTTACTTTCTTACTTTCTCCTCTTTCTTCTTCCTCTTCTC
Source organism: Acanthosepion lycidas (assembly GCA_963932145.1). Lineage (NCBI taxonomy): Eukaryota > Metazoa > Mollusca > Cephalopoda > Sepiida > Sepiidae > Acanthosepion > Acanthosepion lycidas. The sequence goes on along the minus strand of OZ010592.1, from coordinate 61,667,858 downwards.
TTTCTACTTTCTCCTATTTATTATCTTTTCTCTTCTTCTTATCAGTTTTCAATTTCTCTTTTCTCTCAGTTTCTTGTCTCACATTATCCTTTATTCTCAATTTCTCATTTACCCTCTTGTGATTTTTTACTCTTCTTTTTTTCTCTTCTCTATCAAATTTTTTTTTCTTCTCTCTCCTTCATTTTTTGATGCATCATAGTTTTAAGGCAACTGTGTGAGTGCTTTCAAACCAGAGTTATAAATTCAACTGATGTTGAACATTGTGAAAATAATAAGGAATTTAGTGAATGTTATATTTTCATATATATATATATAAAGCCATTATCAATTGTGCAATATTTTTGTATCTCACCACCACTTTAAAGCATGAAATACATGAGAAATGATGAAAGATTTAAATAAAAACAAATAACTGATGAAATTATATGAAATTAATCTAATTGATGTATATATTATTAAAGTACAAGGAAGTCCCAATCAAACAAACCAAATTAATAAAAAGAACATTTATTTTGAAAATCAATTAAAAATTCACTTTTTTTTTAATTAGATATTTGAAGAAAAGCTATCAGTCATATAATTTTTGAATGCTTTTCATTTTTCTCAACTTTATATTTCCAAAATGTCTTTTATGGTGATTTTGGAAACACTAGTTATTTTTTCAGAATTCTTAAAGTAGGTATAAAAAGAAAAATTAATGAATTTTTGGTAACTATAGCAGAAAAGTACAATGTCCTATGACTGCTGCATATCTCTGAAATATAATAGAAAATATGGTGTAGTAATAGGTTAATGGATATTTTAGATAAGAAGAACAGTATTCATTTAAAGCTAAACTTATAAAACTCCTACTAAGTGATTTCATGGAAAAAGAAAAATATTGTGAAAAATATATTATCATTTATTTTTTTCAAAGAAAATTTCCAAAAATCATTGTAATTATTTATTTTAAAGAGAATCCAATTATAATGCTTTTTATAAAATGCTTTCAGATTTTCTATTTATATATGTAATGGTGGCCTTACCCATAAGAAAAAAAAGTGGAAATGACAAAGGACAAATGAAGATAAGACATGCTGGAGATAAAAGGGTTTTTATTTCCCCGTAATTTACAAGGTTGATTGTTTGCTAATTCCGGATGTGGTGGGGATATGGGGATATCAGTGATATCAAGATAGACAAATTGAGAAAATCAACAAACATATGTAGTCAAGAGTTAGTTTCTGCTGCTGCTATTGGTTTTATCACTAGATGAAGACATTGCTGCTGTTGGAAGTGCCTTGGTATTGTTGCTGATGTCCTGGTTAAGCTTGCCTGTTGTTGGGGTCCATCACTAATGCCAGCCAAGTCAGTGCTGAAATCATGAAGCATTGGCTTTATAGTAAGTCAGTGACTCAAAAATGGTTGCTATAAAAAGCATGTGGGCTTTTTTGGATTGGTCAGGAAAGATATTTTATGACCATTTCTGCATGATATACTGGAAGTAGATGCATGGAACCAAACAAAATTAAGGTCTGTTTTTGTCATATGAGCTGTGGATGTTGAAGTGAGCACTTTCATTTAATTTTTAAAAATTAGTGTTCCAACTGGATAAGACACATATCTCAACATCAAACTTAATACATTTTTAAAATATTTACTATTTATAATTTTGAAATAACAAATAATTAAATAAATAATAATGAGTTTAGGTAAAAGCATAATGACAAATTTTTCATTACTTGAAAATTTTTCCTTCTTTGAAAGAATATTTTTTGTTAAATAAGCTTTAAGTTTTAATAATCATCCGTAGAAAAAATATGATAAAAATATGTGAATCACCTTCCAAAAATTTATACAGCTACTTTGACCTAAGTTCCCAAATTTCATCATATGAAAAGATTCATCTTATTCTTTATGGATATAAGATATATTTATTTCAAAATTTTGCCAGGTTTCAAGTCAAGATTTACTGAGAAAATCTTTTTAAAAAAGCATTAATTTTTTTGAAGCTGATAATACATCTTGAGAAATTGGGTTGCAACTAAACTAAAATAACATAAATCAGTGTAAAATCAGAAAATATTAATCTAAAAAAGTTATTCTCTAAAAGTGATAAAACACAAAATTCTTTTCTGTTTAACTGATATTTTTAAGCAACTTTCTTCAGGTAAAGCTTCACATTTTAATTCTTGATTTCAGTGGCTAAAAATAAAGAAAATTCTGACAACAAATTCATCCAATGTTATTTATTAAATCTTAAAAGTAGAGATCACCTTGGATTAACTATGGCATTATATAGTGACGTCAAAGAAAGAGGAAATAATGGAAAAGTGCCAATATTCTTGGAAGGACATGACAACACTATTTCTGTTGTTATTTTAAAATTTCTTTCTTATTAAGTGATGATATGAAAATGATGAAGTTGATATATACTTTCTTATTCTCTGAATATGTCTTATTTTGAAAGTTAGAAAAGAAATCAGCACTGAAAAGATTATTCAATATTTGGTGAAAATTCTAATTTAAGCATTAAAATATAAAGAAGTATATTTTATTTAAATACTGAAAATGCATTTGTGCAAAATAAACAACAATAGCTTTTGGACATAAGAAAATTTGAACAATAAAAATTATCTAACACTATACTTTGTTTTAAATACTGACAATGAAATTTAAATTTTAATCATGAAATTCAATTTGTTAATTAATTCTCATAATTAAGATTTGTGTAAAGAAAAAAAATCACTAATTTAGGAAACAAAATTAATAACACTGTTTTTCTAAATAATAAAGATCTTGTAAAATTAAAACACAGAAAATGCAATATCATTTTAATAAGCACTGTTTACCAATAATTTAATTTTTTTGTCTTTCACCCAAAGTCAACTCACACAAATCATACCTTGCCAATGTGTTTTAACATAAATTTTAGATATACAAATATATTTCAAGCAGTGTTAAATATTGGTCCAATTATTTTTTTTTTTTTTTGCTTTTGTTGTTACCACATTCCAGCTGATCTACTTTACAGTCTTACTGAGGTGCATACAACCATAAGAATGGAAATAAATCTCTTTTCTTTTTTCAAGACAAATTTAGCAGCAAATCAAAATGATGGCTTATATACCAACCAGCTTAGTTCATTCCCAGCAATATGAGTCACATATCATTCTCAGTAATTTGTGTAACATATTTATATTATGTGGATACTCTCTAATTCTAACCTTGCTGATCAATAAAAACTACACTATTTTGAAATCCACACATCTGATGGACAAAATAATATGTACCATTTCTTTCAATTTTCCTATTCTTCAAAAATGTAGCTTGGCTATTATTTGGAGTTTGTCTCAGTATGAGGACAATTAACCCTTTATGTGGTCTTCTCAATGAGAATTTACTATTCCTTCTTTTGGATATGGTGTTCCCCATATTAAAGTAAAAATTAATGTCTCTCTCATATTCTTTTCCATATTTGCATATATAAGTGCAATGTTTGTTAAATTCTTCTCTCATTGAGAATCAAATCTAGTAAGGAGGAGTAAACAATGGTCATACCATAGAAAATTACACCCATGTGCTAATGCCCACAAATCCTTTTTTTACACATAGCGGGCTTATGATAGTTGCATATAAATGATGTTTCTGGTATTCTGTATTCTTGTCTAAGAAATATTATTAGACTTGGCAAAATTTCTGCCCTCAGCATTTCTTTATCTATGCCAATTTTTCTCATGTTATACCTCTACAATTTCTGCTTCTTCTAGAACAATTTCCTTTGGTTATGAGCACCAGTCAAAAGTAGAATCATTTCTTTGCAATCTCTTTTGAAACATAGATTTTTTTTAATAGAGACCATTAATTAAAAAAGAACAAAGGATGAATTTAACAATAAATAATTCAAAACAAAATATGAAAAGTGCTGGTAAAATTTATCTGGGTTTAACTCATGGATCAAGGGAATAACTACTGTGTGACTGGTATTTGTACGAGAAATGTCTTTCATGCATTAGTGGCAGTACAGAGCAGAGATCTTATGGCATGCAGGACTTTGAGCAGAACCACTTTCCACTGAGATCCTGATAGATTTCTTCAAGCCAAAGTCAATGTGATGAGCTTCCATTGTACTGTTTACAGTGACCATTCCTTTAAAGGTTATAAGAAATAATTTGACTGGTAGCTTACCTAAATTATTTAAATACTCATCTAGCTATTTAGATAAAGATGAGAACCCTCCCCCCATCAGAGTGCTGTAACTATTTTGGTTCAGACATTCAATTACTACACTTGTTGTCATATATAAGCAAGCAAAAAGAAAGTGTGAGTACTAATCTATTAGCATATAGCAGTTCTTTGAGTTAAAAGTCATCCCTTAATACCTATGCTGAGTTGCTTCATCAGTTGTGTGGTTTTGATAAGATGAACAAGTTCTGGAGTATAGAATCATGTTTTCCATCAAGCATAAACTGAACAGTCTGCACGTACCTTTTTTACATTTTCTATAGAGTATGGAAAATTCCTGACTTTGATGAAGTAGGCTAACCTGGTTATGCAAAATGACAAAGATGATTGTGAAGCACAGATAGCTTTTATTTGTAGAAGAGCACATGAGAGTGCATCAGTTGATATTTTATTCTTCCTCAGTTTATGCATAATGTCATATTTATAGTACACCCCTCCCCACCCCAGTTCTATTCTCTATCTTTTGATTTTATCATTTTTAATTTTTCCAGTTCTTTATCTATGAAATATGAAATTCACTACTTCTTGGTCCATGATGATGGTAAAGTATCAAGCAGATAAATTAGTAGGAACAAAATTTAAACAAAGCTTCCACAATAGCTGATGTGCTTCTTTTTCTACTGAAGTGTACTTTCATTTATGAGTTTTCATAAGAAGAAAACTACTGGATGGCTGGCCTATTTTAGAGTAGCAGCAATGAATGTATCAGAAGCATCAGTTTTAACTACTAAAGGAATACTCTCATCAGTTACATGAAGTAAACCATTTTTGATTTTAATGTTTTCACTGATTCTGGATTTAAAGGAAGTGAGTCAGACATGTTTGATTTTGTCTGAAAATTTGCATATCCATTGGAAGAAATAAGAAAATAGACCAAGGACATGAAGTAGGGCAGCTTTGTCTTTTGGAATTGGTATTTCTTTTAAGCGGACATAATCATTCTACATGGGGTTTGAGTAGCCCATGTGATATGGTGTAGCCAATAAAGTCTATTGAAGTGGTTGATAGACAGGACTTTTTCCATTTAAGGTGAGATTATGTAATTTAGGTAGTTGTAGAAATTACTAAATGTTTCTATCATGTTCCTCCCGAGTCTTCTCAGCTATGATGATGTGTAATTTCCATGCAAGTTATTCTTCCTCTTATTAATGTTATCCATTATTCACTGGAAGTATCTAACATCATTTGTGACTCTGAACAGAATTTGGCAGAACTAGTATAATTTGCCATTCACTTCAAATGTGGCATATATATATATATATATATATATATATATATATATTTGTTTGAATTTTGATGGACCACATCAAGCATATGTTATCTTCTCTCCCACCTTACTTCCCCACTTCGTTAATTTTACATATGCTTGATGAGGTCCATCAAAAACGTGTGAATTTCTTTTCATTTTTCATTTCAACCTTTGGAAGTAAAGTCTGATGATCCAGAGCCCTGTTAAAGGGGTTGTGGTGAAATAACTTATTACATGGAACCTTAAAGTGGTCTGTTTTTATTCAAACATATCTGCTCTGAATTTTACATTGAGCTCTCTGGATATCATCCTCCTTGGGTCTACCCATGTGGATTACCTAGTTTTGCATAAACTATATATATATATATATATATATATATATATATATATATATATATATATAGCTCTATCTCTGATATTGAGCGCTTTCTAATAAGTACCTCGCATATAATATATAAATAATTATATATATTTATTTATATTTATATACACACACTTTTCACGTGTGGGTGTGTAGTTTATTATCTTGAGTGAGTACCTGATGGTAAGCACTTTTCAAATTGAAGGAATTGTAAATGTTATATGTGGCAATTTCCAAAGACAGATTGTCAATTCTAGTTGGGGTGAATCTATTAATAGTTCTATAGTTGACAACTAATCTCTTTCTATGATTCTAGTGTTTTTTGGGGTTTTTTTAAGCATTTCACCCCAAGCAAGGCGGGAAGCCACTAGGACGCAAGGGGTTACAGAAAATATAGAGCGAGAACAGATAGGAGTGATAGAAGAGAGTATGAGGAGAAGGGTAGTGGATAGATCAAGTTAACTGGAGATGTCAATTAACATTACACTTGAATAGAGATTATAGCTCTCAGGGAAACTGAAATAGAGAAGGGAGTTCCACAGGTGAGAGGTGCGAGACATGAAGCTATTAGAGTAGAAGAGACGGCTACATTTAGGAGTTTTGACAGTGAAGGGGTGAGAGCGGGATGCCATCCTTGTAGGGCGCTTGAACTCATGAAGTCTGGGAACCAGCAAATGCAGCTCCTTGGAGCAATTACCATGAAAGTATTTGTAGAACAGACAGAGGGAGGCGTCGGCACATCTGTGAGAAAGGGACTGTAGACGAGACACCAGGGCAGGGCCAACTACATTGCATATCCGCCTCTGGAGCCTATCAAGAACCCCGAGGCAAACAGAAGGGGCACCAGACCATATATGGCAGCAATACTCGAGAAGTTTAGTTTTGTCAGTGACACTAGATTTGTTTTTGAGGCAGGAATAAATTGTGGTGTCATCTGCATAGATGCCAACTTGGGAATTTATGGCATCAGGGAGGTCATTTATGTAGATAAGGAATAGAGTAGGGCCTAGGATGGAGCCTTGAGGAACACCTGCATTCGTGGGATAGGAACTGGAGGAGAATCCGTTATAATTAAAACTTGTGCTCTCCAAGGGACATGTTTTCTCCAATCATCCCTTCTTAAAACATTTTATTAGCCTTTGTTTCAATAAAGTGCCTATTGACACTTCCAAATCTTCTGCATTTAGTAGCAATAAGTTTGCAGTTGGGATTGAAATTTGAGAATAAAGAAGGCATATCTATCAAAGCAGAAGATAAGCTACAAGAAGTTGGGTTTGAAATTAAAAAGTTTTCAAAAAGGCCACTAAATGCAAACCACTCACTATAATGCTGATTCATGAAGTTTTGGCTAAGTATAATGTCGCAAGAAAGATTGGGAATGGCTGAAATTTGAATATTCAGATACTACTTACCTAATAAGTTTACACTGACTATACATTGTCCTTTTATTGATGACATTAAGTGACAACAAGGCCATGGACACATTCCCTGCAACAGGTTTTTTCTTTTATCTTGTCCTTTTTGATGTAATCCAGAACTTCCCATGTCCATTAGAGCAGTTGCTTCATTTTCCCCTAATTACTACATACACACTGGCCTGTTTTAATAATCCTGCAGATAAAAAATTAGAAGCAATTTTTCATATAGTAGTGGCCAGTATATGGGATTTAATTAAAGTTAGCATCAGTATACAAACCAATTGCCATATTTTGGAAAAATGCCCTTTCTTTCTGCATTTCTAACATGTAGCCTCTCATTTGTGGATGCATCTTATAACTGTGGTGAGATTTGTTGCTAAAATAACGTTTAGTTTTTGTGTTCATAATTGTAGGTGAGTTGTTATTCTTTAACACTATGGCACCCACAATTGATGTAAGAGAGTGTGAATAAAATTCTGTTTTTCTGGACTAAATATAGAGCTCTGGCTTGATTAGTTGTTGTGCTTATGTCAAGAGTTCTATTTTTTAATAGACATTATCGAATAGTTAGAATATAGACAGGTTATGATTGTATTTTTAATGCAATTGTTTTGGTTTTGCATAGCATTAACTGCATTAAAGTTGCTTTCTTTCACTAATAGTTGTTGCCCTTGGATATATCAATCAACATCAATTTGTTCCCCAACATCTAGCACACCCTTTCTTTCTGTTTCTCTCTCTTTCGTATATATATATATATATATATATATATATATATATATATATATATATATATATATATTGCAATAATTTTTTACATTGATAAAATAAACATTTCAAGCCTAATAATTTGCTTGTATCTTTCTATGGGAAGTCAAAAATTTGTTTTCTTTTAATGATAAATCTTCAAGTTTAATTCCAAATTACAATTATTTCTATTTTTAATAACTGATTTTAAAAATAAAAGAAAGAAAATCTGCTTGTAAAATTCAGAACAAAGGCAATCATTCTTACAAAAAACTCATTTGTAAATTTGTGAAATGGTCCTTGAGGTCTGGGTTACAAGAATGATGAAGTAAGTTGGGTGTGCAATAATTTTGTTGTGCAGATCAGGTGAAAAAAATTTGCCTGGAAAAGTAATTTGAAAAAGGTTTTCTTCAATTTCTCATTATTTTTCCTCTTTTGAAACTATTCATTATTTTGGCATTTGAAATGTTATAAAAACTTGGCAAAATTTCTGCCCTTAGCATTTCTTTATACTTGCTAATTTTTCTCATTCATCTGTTATGCTTATAAAATTTTCCATTCTTCTAGAACAATTTCCTTTGGTTATGAACCCCAGTCAAAAGTGTAATCATTTTATCAGAATCTCTTTTGAAATAGAAATTTATTTCTTTTTTAGTATTTTCAGTTTCATGTTTATTGAGAAGTAATGGCCAAAATGTAATATCAGTTAAATGATCTGTCAGTTCTCAAAGAAATTATCAACAATTGCATCTTGTATAGGGAAACAGTTTCATCATAAACATGGCATATTTTACTTTCCATTATTTTTGTTATCAGTTTATAACAAGATGAGGTACAATTGTTTTACACATCTCCTTCATATATTGATATATGATAAAAGAATTTTTTATCTGTGTATATGCAGTAAGCTAAAGCCACAATTCACTAAATGTCTTTTGAAAAAGATAAACAAGCAATCTCCTATTTTTATACTTGAAAATTAACTTTCAAAGTGTGTGTATCATGTCAATAGGCCAACATGTTGGATTTAAAACTGAAAAACTATAACATTGATATTGTGGAAAGATATCACAATACATAGACAACAATATAAGGGAATTTAAAAAAAAAAATAATAGCTAACTATAAATAACAGGAATATACTTCCTATTTTCTTTATTGCTAATGGTCATGAGTTTATCACTTAAGAAAAATAAATAAATGTAGTCTCTAAATGGGCTCAAGATCAGATGACCACATCCAGAGACACCAGCTTATTTTGAGCTTCCATTTTGCTAATTCAACCAAGGCCTGCAAAAATTGCTAAAATTTAAAAGTGAAGTTACAATTTTACTTTAAATACAATTTTATCATATAAAAAGAAAGAATACATAAACTTTGTCTTTGACTGTACATTTTAGCTGAGAAGAACAGTAAACCATTACAATTTTCAGATAATTAATCTTATTCAACTAATCCTTATAAAAGTTAACCATTTTTCAAGGTCACAAAGCACTGACATGGCAATAGCAGACCAGGCAATATTTGAAAAGAAGAAAAACATCATTTGACTTGCAGATGTAACTCCCCATTCCCATCAGCAATGACTAAGGATGCAGCAGCATTGAAGACGATGTTTAGACAATTGAAGACAATGTTTGGACAATTGAAGACATGATGATCAAAGTCACTATCATGGCAACTAGCTGTCAGAATCTACATTGCAATCTAACTGCTTGATGTTTATTAAAAGGAAAAAGTTCTTATCTCCATATTTTGGTATCAAAGACACAAAAATGAAATATATATATCTCTTAGAATGAAAAAAGAAGCCATATTCATCCCTCTAAAAGTTAGCCATAGACCAAGAAATAAGAAAAAGAATTTGTACATTTATGAAATGAAGAAGATTCAATAACTGATTAACCAGTCATTCTTCACTGATTCCTCTTCTGATTTCATTGTTGATATATAAGTGAAAAAGATAAGCCATTCTTCAAGAGAAATACAATGTGGAGAAAGGAGTTGGTAAAGACTTACTAACAGAGAGAGAGAGAGAGAGAGAGAGAGTTGCAATCTTATAAATAGATTCAATTTCAGTTAAAAGTATAGATTGAGATATTTTAATCTTGGTCAGAAGAGTGAATTTTCACATGTTTTAGGACACCAATATAAGTATTTTTCTTTATTTTGAAATATTTTCATAACCATCACAGTGATAATTTATTGGTTTAATTTGTTGCAGTTTAATAAGGTTTTTTCCAGTCATCTATTTATCTGTTGCCCAAGTAAATCTCTCTAAATATACAGATTGTTTTCATCAAACTGGAAAATCACAGTGACCTTACTTTTAAATAAATCATATTTAATCCAATTCAGGAAGCCATTTACTTATAAGGATTTCCCCACTGTCTTTATTTCAAAAGAAAAGCACATTGCCTAAATGGACAAGACTTCCATTGTATAGATGGTGAATATATGTGTAAAACCTAATCACAAACTTTCTTCAACCAGGAAGAGCAACCTACTTTATAGATAATGTTGACTGACCAAAAACCTAAGACAAGTATTTGGCTAAAAAGCTTATTTTACATTTCTTATAACATGACATTAGGAATGTTTACTTTTAACTGACTTCATTAAAAAAAGACCACTTTTCATTACATTTTGAAACCTGTCAAGTGTTATGTGTTGTCTCTGGATTCTAGTGATCTATTGGCAATTTCTCAGTAGAAACACCACACTGCATCAATAGACTCAAACAGTAATAGATAATTTTTATTGGATTCCTTTAAACTGATTTTATTTCAGGGGGGAACATATTAGGCATTGCTTTTGTCAGAAGCCATATTGAGTGGGAAATACAACAGATGTCAACTGGTCAATAACTCATCCTCTGTTTGTCTCTTTGCTGAAATAAATTATTTGAAAATTAATCCAAGAGAAGAAGTCATCAAAGCTCTGAACATCTCTACTACCACAAACATACTGCTGGTTTATATCAAAACTTAAAGACAAGTCTATCACTGTCTGGATTCCATTCCCAGACAGTCCAAGCCAACCACAGGTTCAGGTCATCTGACCAGTGTGGTAGGGTTTGCTGTTTTTGTCTAGCCTACACATTCTATATATTATAGTGGAACACACCTATTCTATAGTTAATAGACTCTCCCACCTATAATAAGTAGGAGTAGTAAGAGTAACGAGTCAGTCAGCTCAGTGGGTTGGTCAGTCAGTTGATGCCGTATGACCGTTAGTCGGATACTAAAGTATCAGCAACCACAACTAGATTACTCTACGTTATACGTATTATATCAAGTTCCTAACATTTTGTATGTCGAACCTTTTTTAGGAACGACTTATAACAAGCCTCCACTGTGAAAATTCACTCCACAACACTATAAAATTTGTGAATATGCATTTTTAAAAAAGATTTTGTAAAAATTGGCATAATTTTGTCTCTTGTTTTAGACATTAAAGATAAAAGTAAGTAAACAATATTTTTGGCATTTTATGCCTTTTTAAAAATAAATATGGTTAAAATCAATTAAAATGCCAAAAATATGTTTGCAAATTATAGAGGAGTTAATGCAATTGAAGAAAGATATCAAAAATGGTTTTTAAAATTTTTCCCTGAATGACTCTCCATGGTTAGGTAAACCAATTGAAAAGTAATCAAATCAAGACATAGTGAACATTATATGGCAAATGGGAAGTAATTTAGTTAATTTATTAAATAGTTATTTTAAAAAGCTACAAGTGAGATAATTCATGGTAGCTTTAAGATAGTTGATGACTGTATATTCCTGAATATTTAAGTGTTTATCATTAGTTGTCATTAGAAAAGTTTCATTTTAAATAACCTAATTCAAAAATTACTTTTCATTGTATTGTGACAGCTGTCAGCATGCATTTAAAAAAATAATCAAAATCTGGTGTATTTTTGTTTATTGATTCTAGTGTTGGAGAAAATAAACAATAATTTTTGGCATATTATTTTAAGAACAGCAAACATGTGACTCAAAAAACAATTTGTGTAGTTTAAGAAGGTACTATAAATGAGTGAATGTGTCAATTAATGGCTTGAGAAGTTTTATATAGAAGATTTCTCATTGAATGAATGTCTATAGTTTGGTAAACCAGTTGAAGTTAATAGAAATAAAAAAAGACATTACTTGAGATTAATCAATGTAATACATTGCCTGAAATAGCTAACAGACTTAAAAAATATATAAATCAAGCATTAAAAATCATTTGCACAAGCTTGATGCTATGCTAGATATGTGTTTTCCACATTGAAAGTTAAAAAATTTTCCAGACTCTTTATTCATAACTGATTATACTGTTTAACAAATTGTGATGGACAATGAAAATTTTATATTTTATGACAGCCTGGAATGCAGTAAATTATAGAATAATTGAAATTAACCACTACTAATTGTACCAGATACTAAGCTTCATCCAAAGAAAGTGATGCTATATTAAATGGGAGTTCTCTATTATGACTTTCTTCCAGAGAAACAGCTGCTTAGAACAAGTACTGTTCCCAATTAGATTAACTGAAAGCAACAAATAATGGATTTCATCTGGAATTAGACAAGAAGAAAACACAATATAAAATCAAGACAGCACTTGATGGCATGTATCTTTGCTATAATCTTTTGTCTATCCATTGTAGTCAGTAAATATTGTAACTTTAGATTATCATTTTTTCAATCTTTACAAAACTGACAGTAAAAAATAATTAAATTCCATAAAAACTGCAAATGTCACTTCAAGCATTTCTTTATTGTGGAAAATAAAAAAAATGGAAGATGGAATTATGAAGCTGCCTGAAATATAGCAGATGATATGTAAAACAATAAATACAGTGTCTTATAAAAGTTTAGAAATCTTACTCAATAATCATGAAAATAAGGAAAGTATTTATCTTATATTACTACCTTGATTCAGGAAATCATTAATGCTACATGGCTTTTAAACATATCATCATTGATTTTTTTGTGTCCAAATTTTCCTTAATACTTCTTATGGATGATCTGTGCTTTAACTGGTGTAATTTTTCTTTTCATGATATTCAACGGATTCTCTATTGGATTAAAATCTAGTTAGTTGGGTGGTCATTCCAAGAGCTATATATGATTCTGAAACCATTTTTCTTACACATTTAACAGTATAGCACAGAACACCATCCTGCATAAAAATATTACTATTTCATGTTTGCATGAATGGTATCATATCAAAATAGCTTTTGATCTGTTTTAAGACATTTGAACAAGACACAACTAATTTTCATCAACTGCAACATCATATGTAGAGTTCGTTAGGTCAGTTCAAGGGGAAAACTCCTCTTGGTCTACAACTTATGTCTGACTACAAAATATTCATGCTCACTGCCCAGTTTGTCAGAGATCAAAAAAAGGTGACAGTTGTTCTTATGAACGCTTTTTGTATAACTGGAAAAAAATAAAAATAAAATAAAAACAAAATGTGTGGGTTGGCTGAATTGCAAGCTAATTCTGCTGGATCAACTGCAGTAGTTTATTGAATTATTGAACACAATAAAATTGGTATTAACCAACCAATATTTGTAAATCTTTCAGGATGTGTGAGCCATACATTATATAAGTTTCTGCTTAGAATATCAACTTTTGTTAGAAAGATTAATAATATCTTGCTTTATAAGTATAGGTTTTATAATGCAAACTAACTTAATGGTAACAAAACTTTTACTCTATTTACATTGTTCAGATTGTTATCCTCATCTTTATTGTCATATTGTACACCCCAGTCTTCTTCAGGTGATATACGGTGGATAAAAGCATTGGTTGAAGTAATTTGGTGACTTGACCCAAAGAGCTTTGAGTTCTATACCTGACCACAACAGAGATGAACAAAATTTGAGTTACTAAAGAGAAATAATTGAAATTGGGATATCCAGAAAAGGCATGGCATGTGGAACTAGAACATGACTTGCATCCATTTATATTACTTCCAGAAATATTTGCTTGAATATCATTTTCTTTTTCATATAAAGGCCACAAGTTTTCTGTTAGATTAAGATCTGGAAAGGCTGGGAACTATTACACAAATATGATATCTTTAAATCCTTTTTTTGGAATAGTGGACAAATATTTATTGCAGAATGTGAAGGAGCATGGTCTTTAGCTTAAAATTTCTTGGTTGTGATCAATAACACACAAAAAATGTTGAACAAGAATTCTTTGAATTTGTCTTAAACAATCTTCAACTCTTAAGGGGTCTACAGTTATACAACCTACAATACATTACCCCACCTTACAACTGTTGTTCTCTTGTCATATTGATTGACAATTTCCATGAATGACATAAACCAAACCTCAGTCATCAGGTCCCTCAAATGTAATTCTACATTCATCAATAAACATTACTGGATAGAAATCAATTTACATATACTGCTTTCTGCCCCTTACATGTTTCTTTAAAGGCATGAAACTAGCCAATGCTCTATATATTCTGCATCTTTTTTTCTGTTTTTCATTGGCTTCTTCAAATATGTTTAATCCACTCTTCTAACATGTTATGGCAGATGCTAACCTCCAAGAAAGTGACTTTTTGCAGCTTCCTGGGCTCACATTCTCAGCTGACATGAAGTGGAAAAACTATATTGAATTCAGCTGCTAAGAAAGTTGGTTCACTGTCTCTACTGTTTTTCACTGCATAAAACATAAGTTTTTAGACTTCCTTATCCATATATGATTTAAGCATCTAATGGGACAGCTGAAGTATGGTGAACTGAAAATATCAAAACCTGATATTACTCCCAATAGCATCATATAACAGACAACTCTCTTATATATAATATATAGAATGTTTCCTAAGTATATAAAATACTAGATTTGGTTTCATTCTGTCATATTCATTATCATCATAATTGTAATTTGATGATGCTAACTTTATTCTTTTTTGTGCACATGATGCAAATCACAATGCAACCCTATATTAACAACTTAAAACAATAGTTGTTTTGGAGACATAAAAATAATCTTGGGGGCTTTCTGAAAATTTGTTCCATTTTAGTAAGATTTACTGATGTAAAATTTTCTTTCCAGTTGTTCATATCAACAGTTTTGTGGCAGCTTTTGGATGCATAAAAACAATGAAACACTGTTGCACCTATTCATTCAAAGTTATTCTATGAATTTCATCCTTTGTTCCTAGTATTAAACTGTCTTTCTCTTTTGATTTATTACTTGTTTCTTCTATTGCTGAACTTTTCATTACTAAATATATTCTTAGTTTGAATATTCTTAAATAGCCTTTTAAAAAGCAAGTTATTGTAAGGTAAGTAATCCTCTTTATATATACCTGTCCACATAGCAAGAACAGGCTTTAATGAAACTTGGTAGATAAGTTGTAAGGATGAGTATTTATTTTATCAAAAGCTTATTAAAATGATTATGCTGAATAAATTAGAATCATTATGTCTTTGGATTTAAGCCTGAAAATACTGAATGAAAGTAACTTTACTGAATTTGAATTTGTATTCATTTTATATATTGATTTTCACCTTTTTAAATGATCCAATTACTTTGAGTTCAACACTGATTATTTGGCAAGGAATTTATTGCACACACACACAAAACCAATTTACATGTAACCAGTAAGGAAAAAGTTTCACACATACAAAATTTGGGAAGAAAACACTTTGCATATACCAAATGCAAACATTTTTACAAAAATCACAAACATTGAAACTTATTAAATATATAGGTATATTTCTAAAGAAATTATGGCTTTTTATTTATTGATCCAACAAATTTTATTACGTAAATTGCTATTTTTAGTGGATACCCATTTATATATCGGAGAGTGCTTGTTTTTCTTTAATAATATTTCTCAAATATGTAGACAGGTAGACAAAAATAAATAAATATACTGTTTAATAAATAAATCTACTCAAGTATGTGTACCTACTACAAATAATGCTTAACTAATATATGTATGTGTTTACAATGCTGTAAACAAAGCAATCTTTTTTTCTTTCACTTTTTCTTACCTTGGTTATCAAAGTCAAGCAATTAGACCATTGCTTTCTCAATTCAGTCTCTGAAGTGAATGCACCACATTCTATAAT
Organism: Acanthosepion lycidas; assembly: GCA_963932145.1. Lineage (NCBI taxonomy): Eukaryota > Metazoa > Mollusca > Cephalopoda > Sepiida > Sepiidae > Acanthosepion > Acanthosepion lycidas. The sequence continues at coordinate 61,651,764 of OZ010592.1, read as the reverse complement.
CTCATTCTAATAGAGTCAGTCAAAACAAGCAGTTATATATTACATGGCAAATCCCCACTCACTGCAGCTTTGTTACTCAGGTTCTTCTTTATCAAACTTTTACTCTTGGTATAATTTTTTTTTTTTACAATAGCAACCATGATGAAACCTTGATCTGCAAAGTTTTGTTTTTACTTGAGGAATCAGCAAACTACCAAAAAGTATATTATAGTTTTTTTTTTCGTCATCATAGTCTTAGTAAAGTAAAATAAAAAAATATCCTCCATACTAACTCTAAGGTTAATTGTCTGTTTTGACATTAACATTGCGATTTTACTAAGAGCTTCCATCATGTCTCCATTTATTTTATGACTAATTTTACAGGCTTAAAAGTCCAATTTTTTATATTCTTGATAGTAGATATCTAGTCTTACATTTTGCCTTTAATTTAAGGTCTAGTCATTCAGTTTTGGGATTTTGCAAGTTCAAGATTTTACATATGTCTACTAGCTAGCATATTTCATCATTAATTTTGAATTGATAAATTGGTATATGAAAGGAAACTGAAGATATTTCATAAACAGGAAATAAATGACGAAATTAATGTTTCAAACAAATTTATTATATTTTCTGAGTGGTTGTTCAAATAAGAAATTGTATCAGAATGTCTTCATGGCACAAAAAGGAATAAAATGTAAACCATATCCTTTACTTTGCATTCATAAGGTGTGATACTAGAATAAAAATGCTAGATTTGTTAAAGAATTGTTAAAGATAAATATAAAGAAGCCATCAAATTGATTTATGTGTTCAATAAGAAAATGTTAAGAATTTACGGACTGCTATTGTGTCCCATGTTAATTAATCTTGCTGGAAAAGCGATTTGCCAAAGATGCATTGGAATATCAAAATATGCCTTACTAAGCAAAATAATAAGAAACAGGAAAATTTCATTGGAAACAATGATAAGAGTCAAATATTTTGTAGTATAAATCTTCCTATATAGCAGTGAATGCTAGACAATTTCCTCAAGGAGGAAGAGGAAACTTGAAGTAACAGAAATGTGGTTCTACAGAAGAATGCTGAGAATACCATGGATGAAACATGTGGACAATGAGGAAGTTTTAAGAAAAATAGAAATGAAAAGAATACTTTTGCTTAGAATAAGAGAGAAAAAGTTCAAATTTCTGGGACATACAATGAGAAAACAAGGGTTGGCTAATTTGACACCCACAGGACATACTGAAGGCAAGAGGGACAAAGGGAAACAGTGAGTAACCAACCATAGTGAGTTTGTGTAAATGAATGGCAGAAAAGGGGATAGGTTGGAATAATGAGGGGAGAAATATTGTTTAGTGCTACAAAGGTTAGCAAATAATGGAGAACCATGATTGCTCATGTCCTGAAGGGACAAGACACATAAAAGAAGATTCTAACCTGAAACTCTCTATAAATGTGACCTTATACCAAACTTTGAAAATATTTTGAATATTGTCCCATTTCCAATCTGAATGTCTACATTTTTATTTCTTTATCTTTTCTTTCCCCCTTTTTCAGTCAAGCACAATCAACTGATCATGATTACAAGTCTTGTAACCGATTAGGATCATTAGGGCAACATATGTGGTTGTGTCTATAGCTAAACAAAGCCCATCCCTCTTAAGGCTTTTTTTAAGCTCAGTTTTTTTTTTTGTTTTTTTTTTACTATACGGGTTGCTAACCAAGGCTAGAGAACCTGATCTACCCTGCTATTTCACCTAGAAGAAAGAGATGCATTCATGGCTCCCCAAGTGTATTTGTGCAAAAGTAGATGTAACAGCCTTGTCAAGCACAGCATAATAGAAATACTTTCTTTTTGCCTCTTAACCACACACACACACACATGCTCACAGACACATACACAAACACTCACTCAAGTTAACAATTTCTCTCAAGTCAGCTCTTTTTTCTCTACCTTCTTTCAAAAAAATGAGATATTTTATTATTACTTGTATATAAAAACTTCCTTTTCATCTTTCTCAAAAACACATATACTCACTACTTTCTCCCTTTCTCACAATATATGCTCTGTCTCGTGCATATTTTTCCAAGCTCTGTCAGTATATTTCTCTTTATTACTGTTTCTTCTTTTCCCCTCTTCTCTCTCTGTATTTCTCATCTTCCTTTTTTATAACCTTTCTTTCTCTATATACCATTTCCCCTCTCTCTCTCTACTTGAGTTTATTAAGTTTGAACCTCTTATGGAATGCAACCAATGACAAAGAGCTGTCCACACCATTTCTAATAAATCCTTTACAATTCATATTTAAACAATCTTCTTTCTCTCAAAACTCCATTCACTTATACTTCTATTCATTTATTCCACTCTTTTAAGATGTAAGAGATTTCATTCATGCAGAATGGTGATTGAGTAAAAATGTTATCAACAGGAATGGAAGATAATACCATTTCATATAATAAAGGAACTCATGAAACTGTTTCCAAGAATTTATCTTAGATTTGAGCAAGTAGAATTACACTTGAGTTGTGACCTTTCAAATTTCCATGGACAATTTATAAGTAAGATGGGGACATTCAAAGGATGATGGGAGATTTACCATTTAGAACTGTGATAATCCAAATCTAATAAGTGGATATGGAGGTTTATCTAGTATTTAATAACAGAAGAAGATTTATCCAGAGGTTCAAATCCTACTGATAACCAATATCAAATAAATAGACTTTATTTGATATTGATTATCATATTTAATATTCACTTTTGCATTTTAATTTTATACAGTGCATACATTTCCTAGAGGAGGCATGGTGGGGTAATGGATAGTGGCTCAGTTTGAGGAATGGAGAGCCGAGTTCAAATTCCAGTTGAATCCATTACATTCACTTATGTGCCAATACCCTTCAGAAAGATATGAATCCTCTTCTTCTCCCCCTGCTATGGGTAAATAGCAGGACAGACCAGGTTCTATAGCCTTGGATGGCAACTGGTCTACTACAGAAAAACATGGCAACCTACTGCAGGAATAAATCTGCCTTGTCAGTCATGTATTGAAAGATACATGATTGCCTAAGTGTGTATCATGCATGGTACATAACCAACTGATACATTTTATGAGAGTTGATTATGCAAGTCAATATTTTCACAATGAAATTAATGATGATAACATGTTAATGATATATTTATAAGATAAACACTTACTTATAATTATAAAATAAACATAGGAATTTCAGTTTATAATGTACTTTTTATTAGAAATATTTACAGTGACTTATTTAGTCATGTAGGAATTTATTTAACTTAAGGGTTGTTCATTTTATTGTCCATATATATATATATATATATATATATATATATAATCATATAGCTTTTGGTATTTTTTTTTTTAATTTCAGATATATAAAAATTGTCATGAGAAAGAAATAACTTTGATAAAAATAAGAAAGAAATGATGTTGGGAATTGCAAAAGGTTTAACAGAGAAATAATATCAATTAAAAAAAAAGATTGAAAACATTAGAAAGGCAAGTACAAGAAAAACAAACTAGATTTAAGAATGTCAAAAAAAACAGATTTGAGAAAAATACAAGGGAAAAAAACAAAAAAAGTGAATTGATGAATGGGAAAATATTTGAAAATGTTAATATTGTTATGATTTTCAAAAAGAAAAGTTATGAAATATTAAAAGCATTAGCTAAAGACATGAAAACAACCAAACTACCACAAAGAGAAAACATGAATTGTGTGTGATGAAGTACATGAAAATTGAGTTCTCAACAGTAACTTTTATTGATGAATGTAGAGCTACATTGGTTGTACCTGATTCAGCTAATGTTTGGATTCTTCATAGAAATAATCAACCAACACAACTTAGAAGACAATAAGCAGAGTAATGTTTTGGGCCTGTATCGCATGCAGTAAAATTACAGGTTCCATTAAAGTTTATGATAGTATGATAATAAATGCAGAGAATTATTCTTAGACATGATATACATACTTCATTTACTCAAAGCCATTTTAACTATTGATTTGGGAAAGTGGTTGTATATAGAAGTTAGATATTTCTGAATTAGTTTGGTGCCATACATGTCATATTTAAGAATATGCTTCATCTTTAAGTTAATGTTTTGGTTTTATAGCAATTTATGGCTTTAAGCAAATGTACCTCTATTACAACTTATTCTATATTCAATTTCCTTATCTCCTCTACTAAATTTGTTATAACTGATCAGTATACTGAGGTATTTCAAGTGTTTAGTATTTATTAATACTATATCCTGATTTTCCCCAAAGGATTCAGGGTTGGTACCATCACTGCTTTCATTCCAATCCCAGATCATAGTTTCTGTTTTAGAAAAATTTATCTTGACTCCTATTTCTTGGAAAAATTAGTAGAAGATATTGATTTTTATTTTTTTAGATGATTCATAGTTCTGAATACCTATGACATTAGTATAGCCCCTAATCATTAATACACTGGTCACAGGATGGAAAGCAAAAATGCTGTTTTCTAATAGTAGACTTGTTTGGGATGGAATGCTTAAATGAGCAGTGCCCATCTCTTCAGATCTGTGCTCGTATATGCATAGTGTATAGCCTAGGAAAAGAGTAAATAGATTGGAAATCTCATTTCCTCCTTGAAAAAATTTTGGTATTGGGGTCCCTGCCAGACTTTGTGTGTTGATATAGTTCCTCTGTTAGATGTAGACATTCAGTGGATTCAGGGCTTAGAAAGTGGTTTCTAATCAATATTGATGTGGTTGTATGGTGCTGTGAGGTCAACCTAGCAGTTATACAATTTTCTATTGGAGAAGTATGTGATTTCTTGGAGTTGCTTGATGATATATATTCCATCATTGCACCACTAAAGCCAAATTGGGTTGTGAATAGTTGACTTTCATAGAATGGTGAGAACTGAGTTAATACACTGTTCATGAGTACTTTCACCAGAATGGATCTGATTAAGATACTTCTGTATATGTGAGAGTCTTCATGCCTACCTTTTTTGACTCCGTAGTGCATTAATGCATTATATACCTCACTTTTTAGGGATGCAATTCTGGTTCCAGACTTCCTTCATGAAATTTAGAAACTTGTTTTTACATTCGATGAGTGTGTATATTATTTTCAAAAGTTCAGTCTCAATGTCAAGGGATGCTTCATTATACTACACCTTTTTTATAGCATTCTTGACTTCCTCATCACTTGGTTCACTATTGTTATATTTGGAGACAGAATTTATGATGTTCACATGTATACTCACCTATGTTAATTTATCTAATTGACTAATTCTGATAACTAAAACCCCATTTAAGCAAAATCTATTGTAAAATATTCTGTGAATGAGAAATAAACTTGATTATATTAATAAAATCAAGTACCATTTTTTATTTTTCATCTCATATTATGTACTTTTTATTTTTTGTATGCCATGAATCAATAATATTTAGAAGATATATATTAGGCTGTACCTACTTTGGTACAAAGTCATATTTCTTGAGCACTTGGTAAGAATTAAATTAACTCTTAATGGCCTGTAAGATAAGTATAATAACTCCTGTATTATCACTAGCATTCCATAAACACCAACTGCAATTATAAATAAAGTAACTTTATTTCTACCAAGTTCAAATTTTTACCACTTCAACTTTTTATTTTGAGTGATTTATGTCTAGCAAGGAAAGTAAGCAAGAAGACAATGTACTTAGTGTGTATTCTTGCATGTCTTTCATAAATTCATCCTCCTATTCAACATTCATTTTGCACTGAGAACAAGAGTAGACTCTATCTTTATATGGTTGGCAGGCAGGAAGTGAATTCTGGACTTTTGGCTGCACTTTTATACAGATTTATTCATTGAATTCTCTTAACCATTCCACTTGTAAAGTAAAACAAGGAATTAATTCTTCTTGAGTTGGAAAATCTATTTTGACATCAAAAGTAAAACTGAAATTCCATTTATGATCTTGTATGCATGTATGCACGCATACACACAAATTATTTCTTAAGTTTTGAATCTTTCTAATGGACTGAAGTTATGTTTGAATTCATTTGACAAATCCTAAATCAACCAAGGAAGATTATTTTCATTGTATTTGAATATATGCATGCACACACACACACACACACACAAGAAAGTGCTGAAATGTTCTTGCCCAGCTAAGATACTCTTCCAAAAGTAATCTCTTTGGGCATTTGGCCTGATTTGGGAAATAGGCAAAACCAAAACCTTTTCAGCACCCTATTGTAGACATTTACTCCTCTGTGTGTGTGTATATATATATATATATATATATATATATATATATATATATATATATATATATATATATATATATATAATCCATTTATTTTAAAAATACAGCCTAATAAACTCATTTAAATAGTAGTTTAAATTTTATTTTATTTTTTTCTCCATTTTTTAAAATATCCTATGTAACAAGTATTATATAGATGTATGTATTTGAAATACAAATGATTTTTATTTACAACTATTTGTTTTTATTTTCCTATTTTTAAAGTTATAATCAAGTATTAAATAACTAGTACCTAGCATTACAACTGCAGATTTGATGTCAGAACATTATCATTAATAACTCTCTTCTCCAATTTGCAGACCCTTGTTACTATATTCTTATTACTTGATATAATGCAAAAATATCACAATGATAAAATCAGTCAATAATTATTTATAGCTATTTATATTGGGACTCATGCATGCAATTACAAGTAATCCATAATAATATTTTAAATTTTGAAATCAAAATTTATTTTTGCATATGAATTTTTTGAAACTGTTTCTAAATCTCTCATTGTCTTACAATCATTCTGCCTCACTTATGAGGCACATCATGCGGTTTGGGAACCACTGTCCTAAAGAGACTCTTCATTCAATGTTATGCAACTGCAAGGTGATAAAGCTGCATTAGCATAGACTTTTTAATAGTGTATATATCTTTAATTTCCTTGTTTGCCAATAAAATTAAAGATGGTGACAAAGCTGGAATAGTTCAAAAAATTGTTTTTGACTCTTAATCATATTTGGAAATTGAAATTATATAGAACTTTCAACAGCATCAAAACTAATTTCTGTCTGAATTTCTGGGATGAGGAGCTATCATTATTTATACTTGACTATTGTCCCTATTATTTACATTATTTACACACATGCTAATGAGAAGTACTAAAAAAAGAACAAGATGAAATATCTCTTGGCTCATGGATTTGGTGATATAGTAATTGTGAGTTTAGTCTGTAGACCAGGCAATATGTACTTGGACTAAATAAGAACTAAACAAGATATCCCTGGAAATGAACAGCAGAATGAGAACAATCTACTCCCATAGATTAAATAGTGTTCAGTTCAGAATTCCTTGAAGGTTACCCGAAAGAGTAAGCATCTGATAGAAGCTGGAGGGCATAACAACTGAAATGTGATAGCATCAACACTACTTTGCCATTATCCAGCAGTTAAATATTCTCACAGACATACACTCACACATTCACTCAGTTTCCATGTTTAAGATAATTTTTTTTATTACATATCAATTATCTAAAATTTCATTGTAGTTTTTATTGTTTCACCTTCTCTGTATTTCTAATGTTTTATATTTTGACTGACCTGGCAACCATAATTGGATTTATAATATTATCAATATTATTGCTTCTCTATAGATTTCTCTAATGGTTCATATCAAAGTTGATTGATCTTCAATGTCCAAACTTAATCATTTGTATATTAGCCCTTATCCTTTGTTTTTGCTTGTAGATTGCATCTTTCTTTCATTTCTTTTCTTTGTTTTAGCTTCCAACTTTTCATTGAAAAACCTCAGTATCATTCCTATTGTTCTCATATATTCAATGAAAGTATAATTATTTAAATAAATGTATCATCTTAAATAAACATGACATCTTAAATAAAAAAAAATATAAAAGTATTTCAATACTTAGGACTTCAGACATAAAAACCACCTTCTTATATGATCAACATAAATTTTTAATTACAAATTTTGTTTTATTTGGGGATTGTTAAAAGTGCATATATTCACATGTGTCCATATTAAAAAAAATACCTTAATAATTTCATTTTAGTTAAGTGTCATCTATCTCAAGTGGATTATTTTGAATTTCAAAATTCATAACTGATATTATCCAGATTTTTTTTTTTTTACATTTGCATATTTTAATGTTATTTTAAATGTTTTGCATTTATATATTTTTGAATTCTGTCCACCATCTAAAAATACCTTTACAGATAAACTTTTGTAAGCTGAGATTAATAAATACATGATCTATAAAACTGATGAGCAAAATATGTTCTTTGGCTGACAGTAAAAAGAGTTGTTCCCATTTCATAACACTTGCAGAATGTTTTAGAAATGTCATGGAATGGCTCTTAAATTCCGGATGTTTAGACAACTCCCTGCCCTTTCCTTCTGACTCACTTTCTTCCTGCCACAGAGACTAGAATCAGAAGTTGAACTGTAGATATGTTTATTTTTGGAGGACACATCATCACCAGTATTTTATGCCAAAGGAAGTCACTGGGGGGATGATTTTTTTTATCAAGTATCATATTCATTTCTGTGTCAGAAAAAAAGAAAAGTAGAATTTTTAATTTCCAGCTGATATTAAATCATTTTCATTTTATTCAAAGAAATATTTTACATTGTTGCCTCTAGTCTATAAAAAATTTAGAGAAAAGGCAAAAAATATGAGAGTTTGTGTAATGTTCTTATTTTTGAAAGAAATGATAAAATTTTGAATGTAGATTGTTTGCATAAACACACAGAAATATCATTTATTTTTTGAAAGCAGTTATTTTGAATGGTAATGTCTCAACTTTTAACTTGCAGTCTAACTCTCTTGAAATTTGAGGAAAATGACAAAATTTAAATGCAATTGGATAAAACTTTACTAATAAAAAGTAATAAAAAATTAAGTACTTTTCAAATTTTTAGTATATGTTCCAATAAAATAAACTTAAAAGCATAAAGGACAACAGTTACTGAAAAATATTCTAAATGAATCAAAAGAAATCCAAAAAGTGTGGGTTTTTTCAGCACAGTAAGATAAGAATTTATTTGTATGTCACTTTCACAAGGGTGTAAATACAAAACAGAGTATAAATTCAATATTATATATTATTATTATATTGTCAATATAATAAAAATGAATTAAATAAGGACAAAACTTGACAATCACATTAAGAAAAGAAAAACTCAAATAGTAGCAACCCTATACATTTCAAAAGGCAACCAAACAAAATTGTAGAATTTATGTTAAGAATATATATAAAAATAAAAAGTGACCAACTGATCAACTCAGCAAATTATAAACATTCTATAAAGATGTTTAGATAAAATATAACCTCATAGAAGTCAGTAAAATCCAGTTGATGCAGATGCACATGAATGACCCAAAGTTTCTCTACAGTTTCTTGTCTTAAATTACTTATACATGCTAATAAACATCAAATTCTGGTTTAGTTTAGCCTAGAGATATTTTTCCCCTAGAACAGGATCACATGTAAAATCTGACTCATGTCTTCCTCTGAAGGAGAGCCACTCACATAATGGCCAGTTTGTATAATAATAAAATAACAATTCCAAATAAAAAAAATTCTAACAGAATCGTGGAAGTAACCTTTAGTCATACATAAAGATCTTTTTTATAGCTTTTTAATTCATCTTGTATTATTTAGAATAGCCAACCTCTGTAATCTATAGGGCTTTTTGTAATGAACACACCCTTCACAGGGTTAGGATATTTTTCTCAGCCTATATTGATAAGAACACATACAATGAGGTAATGTGTTTATTTGCAAGGATGTAAAAAGGAAGTAGATAAGTTATTTATCCTCAAATGGGTAAAATGTAAAACTAGAAGGACCTGGTGGTGTTGGAGAGCTATTTTATACCAAGTTGACAACCAGCAACCAAGGGCAATTAGTTTAGACTTTTACATATTGCATGATTAGTGTAGGCAGTGACTATGCTGTCACTAAATATTTATTATTCTTTCACTGTTTAAGTTTCTTTCTTTTTTTACTGCCTACACATAATTTAGGTTTTCGTATCTAGTATTATATCCCGGATTGTTGTTAGTAACTAGTTAACCATATTTGAATAATTTTTTTTTCATATATTTGAGCTAGTACTGAAAAGTTTCATTTTATTTTAAAGTAATTTGGTTGGTCAGATTTTAGGAAATAGGTTTCAGTAACATTTTTTCTGCATCCCCCACCCAAACTATATAAACTGATAAGCCAAAACATGACCACTTGCCTAATAAGGAGTTAGTCCTATATATGCCTGCAGATTATGGACTTTGCAAGACCTCAAAATATTTCCTCTGTGATAGGTATAATATCTATTAGGATATTAACTTCTATACCTATCTTAATTAATATCTATCAGAATATCAACATCTCTACCTATCTTAATCAATATCTGAGATAGATATTATATCTATCAGGATATTATCATCTATACCTATCTTAATTAATATCTGAGATAGATATTATATCAGGATATTAACAAAATGTCCTTTAGCTGTTGTAAATTATATCAAGATTATAAATAGTGAATATCCTGGTCGAACATAGCATAAATTTTCAGTAAGATTAGAATTTGTAGAATTTGGTGACCAGGTAAACATAATGGCATCTTCTTCATGTGCTTGAAGATATTACCATACAACTCATGCAAGGGTGTGTTGTTCTGCTAAAAGATGCCTTAGGTGAGTACCTGATTTTCAATGATAATGATGTAGACAACATGCAACAAAATAGCGCTTGTATATGAATGAGAAGCCCCAGCTCAATATTAACGAAACCATCCCATTGACTTTACCAATTTGTAATTTTCTGATATTGCTTTCTATTTCCATTCCATTTTCCTGGGCAAACTTAAATGAGCCACTTTATGTCACAATTTCATTTTTCATTTTACTCATGGTCTTGCCTAATTTTGGCAGTAGTGTTTTTGCTCAACTTTAGTCTTGTAGCAATGTTTTGCAGCAATTGTTCCAGTTGTGGAAAGAAATAATATGTTCCTTCAAATCAGAAGAGAATTCTTTCCAGTATGGAGACATTATTGAACTAAATACCCTCTACTTACAAACTACAACTAAAACTATTTTTATGATTGCATACTCTATTTAAAGTTCTATTGCCTTTGAGAAAAATATCAAATAATAGTTTTAAAATAAATTCACTGTGTAGAATAAAGTAAACTTTTTTTCAGAGTGACATAATCATTTTTAGATGACAATATATATATATATATATATATATATATATATATATATACTTAGCAATAGAATTTTAATGTTGTAAGTTTAATTAAAAATAATAATTGTTTGTAAAATGTTTCATTTGAAATGCTAAAATTCTGCTATGTTTGATTAAGGAGAAAACTTGATATAGAAAGCAATAGAGGTGTACTCCTTTATGGATGGTATTGTACCTATACAATTCCAGTATCTCATAAAGTCCATGCCTACCATTAATTACGTGAATGAATGAGTTAAAAGACATTATTAAAGAAAGCTCTCTTATAATTTTTTAAAATATTTTTTGTTTTTTCTTTGTACATATAAATCTATACGTATAGGCCATAATTTTGTGATAGTTTTTGAAATATAATGTCATGATATAAAATTATTATTAAAATCAAAAAATCTACATTTTATGCATATAAACTATAGATGTATCTTTTGTCATAGATATAAGCACTGCCCAATATAAAAAGCACAATTTCTAAAACTCTAATTAACTGAGAAATATGAATGCTTGCTCTGTCTAAAGCATTCTTTATAACTTCTTTTGACATTGTTCAAATCTGACTTTGTTTACCTTGACATTTGATATGATTTTTGTGTTACTTTTTAATTAATAATTACTTTTGTATTCAGAAAATCAGACAGCCTATCATTATGACATGGATTAACTTGTAACCAAGAGTGAATACAAATTTCCATTGAAACAGAATAATTTATGGAGTTTCAAATTCATATATATTTACTTCCTATGAATTATATTTAATAAATTATTCCAATTATATTTGATAAATTGTACTATTTTGACTGAACATATTGAACTAATTTACTTTAGGTCAACAGGTCCCTCTTTATTTAAATTGGACACATAGAATCCCATTTTCTTAATATTTAATAGTTTTAAATGCAATAAAATTATAATTGTACCACTAAGATTTTCAAAAGTTTTAGAAAAGAAAAATCAATAATGGTAGAGTTTATATATCCAGATTGTGATAAATATATCAGTGACATTGAATTTGGTATTTAATTAAAAAAGAAAACCATCAAAAAGATTTTATTCAAATTAGTTGTTGATGAAAAGAATAAGAGGATAATCCTTTTTTATCAGAATCTAATAGGTATTTATTTTATTATATCGAGTTTATTTTTGTTAATAAGAAGCAAACTCCCATCAATTCAGTCAAATTGGTAGCAGATTCATTGAAAAACAAATTAAACATTACAAACTTACTTATCATTCATGAAAACTTTTACTGCAAACAAAATAGAATTAGAGAAAACACTAAAGCTATAGCTGGAATGACAATTGACTGATATCATTTCTGTTTGATGAATATTTGAAAATATATTGAATAGCTGTAGTGTATGATGGAAAATTTTGTTGTTAAATATTTCAATCTGATTTTATTAACACATCATCTATTATTTACAAAATCCATTAAAGAATATTCATGTACATAACATCAAATGAAATTGGTTAATTCTTTACATTTCTGTTTATAATCAGTAATGACCTACAGCCATAATAAATCCTCTTTCATTGAATAAAACACATTTTACTTTTTTTTAATTCCCAAACTTTTTTCAAAATCACTGTGTCCAGTTGTAAAGAAGAAGATTAAATGTCATTGCTGGTCAAGAATTGATAAGACTTTTACTTTTATTCTGCTATGAATTAAATCAGTTGCAGTAATTAAAGTTCAGTTTTAGTGCCAGGTCAATAATTAGGTGCAATAAAACAATTTTTATTTTAAAAAAGTGTTTGCCATTCAGTCAAAAAATGCTCTGTTTGATGACAGTGCTGTAGACTAAATTATATAGTGTTATTCTCCATTGCAATTAGATCTCTTTCTGATTCATTCTGCATCCTGGCCAGATGTGAATGCCACGAAGGCAGAGAACGAAATAAAAAAACATTGCATGATGTCTGGTCTATGAAGCAAGCTCCGGCAGTAGCCAATTGTAAACATTCCTGCCAGAAAAAGAGATACCTCTGGACTACCAGACCTGCTTAAAAGAGAACGACCAAGTCAGTAGGCAACTGGTTGTCATGCATAGGGCTGCTGCTATGACCTTGTCACCATGACAACCACAGTTGTGGGATCGTGAGCTACTGGTCATCACACAAAGCTGACATTGTTCTCTTAACAACCGTTACCACTCCCAGGAGTGACTAACCACTTCAGCTATCCAGCTTCGACCCAGCTACAAGCAAATACTGATGACATCTCCCAGATACAAGCCTTCATAGTCACTGATACAGTCACCCCGGTAAATACCAACCACATCAATCTGACACCACCTCAGCATGCCCAACTTGTTACAAGGCATTCCCTTGCAGTTGTCACCATGGCCCTATTCCAAAGAACATGTCTACCAAACCACACCAATCTGACACCTCATTGTAACCTCAGCAACCCATTGCCATCACCTCAGCATACCTGACTCAATACAAGGCATCCCCTTCACAGTTGCAACTGCAGCCCCCATTCTACTGAACAGGCCTATTAACCAACACATACATCGACCATACCCTGTGATCTCAGCCAACACAAAATATAAATCCTGACCTTTCTCTTAACCCTGATCACATCCTAACAATACACCAGAATTGAACATTCCACATTTGTAACTTCACTAACCACTCCCTACAACACCTTGCCAACCCAACACTCACCGTAGCATAACCAACATGTACACCAACTATATCCTGTGACCTCAGCCAGTACAAAAATAGGTTGACTCCTATATTTTCTCTTAATCCTGATCACCATTCTGACAACATACCAGAAATAAACATTCACTTATTTTGTGATATCTGCACAACACTGTATATTAACCATAAACACTGTTCAAATTCTAATTTTTGTTTTTCCTTTCTCTCACAACCAAACATTTAATATAACTTTAGTGATCCTGACAGCTGCAGATTTCAAGTTCTTCAATAATGTTTCCAGAAACTTTGCAGTAAAACTGAGATATAAATGAATAATAACCAATTACAAAATGTTCTTGGCTAATATTAGCTATGTATATGTTAATTGCTTTCTACACAAATTATGTTTTTTTTTTTCTATTTTCATGAAAAAAGAATTCCTTGTGAAACGATTGTCAAAGTTTATGACAAAATGTAACTCTGGAACAAAATACAAGCAGTGTCTTTTTGAAATCCATCTATGAATATTTGTGTTTTGTATTTTCCATATGACTTGGAATATAAAACCAGACTGTTTTTAATATATCTTCAAAAAATACCTGTAGAAAATGAAAATATAAAGAAATATATTTACAGTCTCTGAAGAGAAAATGAAAATGGATATACAATGCCAAGGCAAGTCTGATAATTTTAGATGGGGAAAGATTATAAAGTCTCAGGCAATACAAGTAGCTGACAGTTTAAACAGAAATTGAGTAAAAATGCCTTTTAGACTAACATCAGAAAATCTTAACAGATCCCATCATATTTATATTCCTTTGAACTTATTTAAAATGTACGTTATTATTGAGTCTGGATTGCGTGGAGAAAAAATAATTCTTTCTACTCTTAATTAGCATCAAGAGTACCTCAGCAGATTATGTATGAAATAGGAAGGCCATTGAGAACTTCAGCCAGTTCTTTGCTCTTTGTGTTTATTGATGTCAGTGAAGTAGAAAGGAAAAAGCTTCCTGCTTGTGGGAAACTTTGTTTGTGTTTCAGATAAGGAACAAGCCAAAGAAGACTAATTAATCTTAATGAAAGAAACAGAACATCTTGTCACAAAAACAATCACTAAGATGTTCATTTCACCCACTGCCTGTTCATCAACATGAAATGCACAATAAGGAGACTTGTTCTGGTAATTTTGCTTTTCAGTCTAAAAGTCAAGCACTTACCTTGCTAAATGAGCCAAATCTATGAAACGGGTATTCTTTCAGTTAAAGACTCCTGAGAAACAAGAATCTAATCTTTTGCCAAAATTTACATAATTCATTCTTGCTTGTCATTATAAGAATGTGCAAAAATCAACTGTCCTTTTATACATCCTTTGGTGTTTGGGAAAGAAAAGTTGTCAGAACACATATTTTATTATATGTACAATAAAGCTTAAGGCTTTTTTTGTTAATTGTTTTTTTGGAATTTATCCAACAGATAAACGTTTTTGGTTCTTTTGTCTCAGAGAAATTGAAATATTGTAGTCTTGGAAACTTTGTATATTAATTGTATAGATTTAAACACTATACAGTGAAAATTAATAAAGATTCATCTAATATTTCTGATAATTTACTGAATATTCTATAAACAAACATGGAAATAATAATAAACATGCCCTATTTGTTATTCCAGTACTAATGATCTAAAGAGTTAAATTTTATCTCTTGCTCTTAACATAATATAGATAAATGCTGATATAAATTTTTTTATCAAGCTTAAGCCAATAAAGAGATTGAATGGCCCAACAACTAATTATGAATAAATGTGCAATTCTTGATACAAAGCACTTTCAATCTAAGAAAATAATAGAAAATGACTGTTACTTTATATCAGTGTTTGCCAACATGGGTGCTAGTGCCTTTTTGTGGGTGCTGTTTTGATAAAAGGGGGCACTGGGAGTTTTTATTTCATTTGAGGGGCGATGAACATACTCTGGGTGGGGAGGGGATATTCATTTTCTTTAAAATTTTCAAGAATTATTCACTATTATGCAATATTGGCTACAAAAGGAAATTTCTGAAAGGTATCTAAAGCTGTTTGAAGCTATCAAACTTTTCTTTATTGCTTTTCCAACTTGAATGTCATTTCAACGCAGTTACACAGCTTTTTACTAAACAAAGAAACCGCCTGCAAATTACAAAACAAGGAGATCTATGATTACTTCTAAGCAACATTGAACCTAGAGTAGGAGCCTTAGCCAGTAAGCACCAAAGTCAACCATTGCATTGTAAACATAGAAATAACCTATCAAATAAAATTTTTCTTAGCATTTTTTTTTAAATCATTGGCATTTATAATAGAAAAGAAAACAATATTAAAATTATTTTTGTGCTAATACCTAAGTGTTATCTTGTTATTAAAGATGAATTCAGTATAATATTAGAAATTTTATTTCCCAGGGGGAGGGGCGTTGGCGTTGACAAAAAGCTTGTGCCCAAAGGCGGCATTGATTGAAAAAAGTTGGGAAACACTGCTTTATATGGACAGATTTATTTTTAATTTGATGGGGTTTTTTTTGAGTTTCCCTAAAAAAGAAGAGTTTTATATTGGGAACTTATTGAGAAAAGTTGGTTAATTATTCTTCTTATAAGTATTAGTCATCATAGAACATTTAAGAAATCAAAAGTATAAAAGCAATAAACAAGATTTCTGGAACAGATTTTATTGAATTTTAAGCCTTCATCTCATATGAAATATTTTTACATACATAATGGCTTCTTTATTCTGCTTAATATCCTCTCCTTAACAATGAACACAGTATCCAAGTAATATTTCATTTATTATTGAACATTATTAACCACCAGTAATTCTATTTCATAGAGCTTGAAGTGAAAATCAAATCAATTGAATAATAACAAAAATGATACTTCAATTGAGATATGTATTTATGTATGTATGTATGTATACATGTTGATGCACACACACACATGTTGCTACATATATATATATATATATATATATATATATATACATACACACACACATATATATATATATATATATATATATATATATATATCAAGAGTTGGTGAAAAGTTCTTTATCCACCTCACATATCAAAATCAATATTTCAATGACCAAACAGCAGAATACTGATTTGGGGATATTGGTATTGCTGAGCACTTTTCAACTCCACCACATACATAAGTTTATGCATATGTGCATATATAACCATATATTAGTTATTATGAAATGGATATCAATATTTTCTATATATTTGTAAACCTGCTTATACCCTTTCTTATGTGTATTGTGTGAGTTTACACAAATACATAGTGTTTTCTTCAATGTGTTTCTATCTGTCTATACATAGGTCTCTATAATTATCAAAAAGTGTATCTCTATATAATGTGTATTTTATTCCCTAAAGGAATAAATCCAATAATATTTAGATATTACAAGAGCCTAAAATTTTCTATAGTAGTTTTTTCTTCATATTTAAAAGAAAGCGTTTGCTAAAAATAACTGTAAAAACTTAAAAATATACCATGAAATAAATTTATTATAAATAATTGCTTCCTTTTCTCTCCGGAGATGAATGATATTAAAAAGAATCAAATCTAAAGAAATATAAATAAATAAAAAAGACCAATGTGTATATAAATCTGGAAATATTTTGTAAAGACCAAATTTGGAATTTAATGCACAACTAAATTGTCTTTTCTACATCTCTTAACATAATGATTAGGATCACCATCTATGCAGACATTGCCAACATCATAATCATCATTGTCAAAATGAAGTAGCTCTTGGGCAAGGTATAGCAACCAATCAAACACTAAATTTTATATTTAATTAAATTCTTGGAGAGGTTCATTAGGGCTATTCATATGCTGGATGTATTATATATGTATGTACAGAGTGTGATTAGTAAATTGTCACCATTTTATATTTTTAATTTCGTGCATGTCCATTATTTGTTTTTGAATTTGTCAACAGCACTGTATGGCAGGATCAGTTGGGCACCGTCTGTGAGAAAAAGAGCATCATGATGTAATTCACTCTGCCAGAAATTTGGAAATGGCATGCTGTACTGCTTGGCATTCATACTGGATGCTCTAATATGAACATTTCAGAGTGTTTGGTTGTCAATCTGAGGACAGTGCAGAGGATTCGGAAAGAGTTGGTTGAGTCTAATAGTGATTACAAACGTGTTTGGTGTGACCACTAGTGATGGTAATGTTATGCCTTCGTTCATCTTCCCACAGGGCCTCAGTTATTCAGTTATTGGATTTTATTTAGGCTTTTTGGTCATTTTTTGGTTGTAAGTACACTTACTAATAGGTAAGTCTAATAGGTGGAAATATTTATTTTTTTTGAAGAAATTCACCCACCCCCTGTTAAGACCACCTTGTTTATTAATTTTTCACTTTGTTAGCTCTCTTTTATTAACCACTTTGTTCATTGAATATTAAAACAAATTCACCCCCACCTATACCAATTATTAAGACCTCCTTGTATTTGGCATCTAAGAGTAGCATAGTAGGAATTTGTGCCCGTGTTTGCATTTGGAAATGAGTTCTGAGGTTTTATTTAGGAGTTTACTTTCTTCTGGAAATGTAATTATTACTATTTTCTCATCTAAGGCAAAGATTACATCAGTTTTATATGTTTGTAAGCTGATGATGTTTTTTGCATTTTCATCTTATTTTTGGTGATTTTTTGAGTTTCCATATATAATTTGAGGTTGTGTGGTTTTCATATTTTTTGTTGTTAAATGATATTTTATGCAAATAGCTTCTCTGTTTCCAGGGTTTTTCTGCTATACTTATAGATATTTTTTTTATGGATTTCTGTTGAATCTTACTGTAACTTGGTATATTACATTATTTTGTAAGCAGTTACTATTTAGTGGGCATTTTGCAGTTATAGGTGGGTGTTGTGCATATTTTTGGTATACTGATGATTTTTCTGTTCTTTTTTATGATTTGTAGTATTTTTTCCCATACAGCTATAGCTAAGTTTTAAAGCATTTCTGTTGAATATTTTATGTTAAATGAATATGTAAAATATTCATAAAAATATGCCAAATAAATATATGAAATATATAAATAAAATAATAAATATATGAAATATATAAATAAAATAATAAATTAAAAGTAATAAATAAATAAACAAACCAAAATTCATGACTATAAATAACCTTAAATAACCTAAAGCATTAATCTTAAACAAAGGGACCATGAACAGCCAGTTTTATTCTTCCTAAACTTCCTTTGATCCTCCAATAGCCAAAGGAATGGTCTGAAGAATGTTTTCGTCATGGAAGTCTGAAGAATGATTTAGTCATGGAACTAACAGTAACTATGCAGTGTTGATTCCTATCTCTATGCTATAGATATACACACATCAAAAGTAATACCTTCTATTTATTTCCATAGAAACTATAACAAATATAGAGTGGATAGAGTAACATCATCATAGGCTAACTTTGCTCAGATCCCAATAAATGTAGCATTCTTTAGATTAAAAGAAAGCTACACTTATTAAAAGAGAAAATAACTTGCTCAGACAAAATGTTCTTAAGAGTGCTGCTATGGAATCTTGCCAAAATATAAATATGCACCCCAGATTTTTTCCGATATCACCTTTCCTAAGAGATATACTCTTTCCCAAAGCCAACATACATGAACATAAAAATATTAAAAGATTAAAAGAAAATAGTTAAATCAAGACCTACTATTGTTTAAAATAAATAATTTAATTAATTTCTCAAACTAAAATAAAATAATAAATAATAATTGCATAAAAAAATTCAACAATAACAACATTTACTCATTTTTATTTATTAGGAATTAAATTATATCACTGAGCATCCTCCATAGTTTACCTTGATTTTCAAAGTCGAAAAAATATTTTTGAGCATTCTTAAATTTAAAAATTTTGAAAACCTAATGATATTTTTAATTCTGTTTGTAAATACTTGTTGCTAAATAAAATCCTCACATTTGCCTCAGACAGTAAAATATATCAGTAAATTGTTCCTTTTGTCTTTATACATAATTTGAACATATTTAAGCAGCAGTCCATCATTAAAACATGTTCTGTTAAATATTAAAGACAAAGAATGTCTATTGAACTGGTGTCCAATTAATCTTTTTATTTCAATTAGAAGCATCTAAAGGATCTTGCCAAATGGAATATTAGTAGAATTTTCAACATGGCATCATTTGATGTTTTCATAGAAAGAAGATTGGAAACCCAGAAATATCCAGTTTGGCATTTGAGGTGTTGTCAGTTTAAAGGTTAAGATGAAAATAGGTTCATTGATTATTCTGATCTTTATGATGATTATTTCTATTGCATTACTGCAAGACAAACTCAACAGAAGACTAAATAGACATGTTTAAATATATTTGATATTATATACTACTAACATTGATGCACATACACATGTATGCATGGGTGTGTGTGTGTGTGTAGGAGAAAATTCCATGATTTAGTTAAACAAAAATTCCTTTAGTTGTCCCAACTCGGTGCAAGACTAACTTGAGCTTGACTATGAATATGATACTTATACTTACCCAGCCTAACTTCTGGACCGGAAAGAGAACAGATATACCCAAGAGACATAGAGAACTTTGTTTCACTAGAAACTCAAGCTTTGTATGTTTTCTGTTTTTAGTTGTTTACATATATGAACATACACCTTCACCTAAAATACATGCAAACACTCAAAACCTGTTAACTTCACAAACTTAATTTTTTTTCAATTTACAAACTCAGATATATTATAAATACTTTTAACATTTTTTATGAAAAAATCATAAAGGGTGAGAATTTTAAAAATGATCTGATCTTTCTATTAATGCTACAAAAATTTAATTGGTAATTTCTTTGAAAGTTGCCTCATTCAACAAACACCTGAAGAGATTGGTGGACACAATGGCTGAAATGTTGTGATATTTAATAGAAACAAGAATGTAGATGACCATAGTTTGGTAGCCAATCTTTCATCTGACCTAGCTCTAATAGCCCAATGAGGGGAAATCTGGCTTGTAACTTTCAATACTTCAAAAACCAAGCTCATCACTTTTCATCATCACTGAAGTGACCCTAAATTCTTACCAATCATGATGAATGGTTGCACCCTCAAAAAGTTTCCTTGCTTTGAGTGTCTTTTAGCACTTAAGTTCACTTCAGACCTCAAGTAGAACTTATATATATAATCCATCACTAAAGATGCTGGAAAATGGTTTGCCATGCTCTATCATTACAAGAATCAGATCAAATTAGAAAAAGACTAAGGCTGCCCAATCCTCTATTTGCAGTCTCTGTTGAAAAAAATTATTTACACAACCTTGTAGGTGATTAAT
This sequence comes from Acanthosepion lycidas, assembly GCA_963932145.1. Taxonomy (NCBI): domain Eukaryota; kingdom Metazoa; phylum Mollusca; class Cephalopoda; order Sepiida; family Sepiidae; genus Acanthosepion; species Acanthosepion lycidas. The sequence goes on along the minus strand of OZ010592.1, from coordinate 61,630,500 downwards.
TATTTTCCATCCTACAAACCCTCTCCTATAGATGCAACATTTCAAAGCCCTTTTACTACTCTACTGCTATTTCCATAGAAAAAGGTCTGACAAGCTACATTTCCTAGTTCCACTTTACAATTTATCATGTCATATATACAGGAGTGAACCATCTTTATTCTCTTCATATTCCATTGGTAAGAAGAAAATTTCATTCAGACATATTCTTCCCAAGAGCCAATAATTTATGGAACAAAATCCAAGGGGGTGCTTTCCTGAACACTACAATCGTGATCGTTTCAAGTCTATGGTCAGTCATTATCTATTGTACTTATCTTCATAATCTGGACTCAGTTCAATCTCCTACATCCATATAACAAACTCATTTAGTAAGCCTCTACCTTGAGTTGCTCTTGCACCTTGTATTGGGTGAACATTTGGTAAAAGAAAAATCATTTTTCAGTCTAAAACATTCATATCTTTCTTTGTCTCGCAGTCCCTAACAAAAATTTTTAAAAATGTTTCTCTTAAAATATTATTTATCAACTAATCAATTTGTACCAAAGAAACTGCTTGAGAAATCAATATGGATTCATATTTTAATGTAAAAATATCTTCCCTATAAAATTATATCCTGAATATTATGTTGGACATTTTTATACCTTTTCTTTTTTATTAATATTCTTCATTTTATTTGAACCAAATATTAGATTGGTGCAAAAATAATGACGTAATAATATCGTTTTTTGACATATTTTTTAACGTCAAAAAACGACATTATTACGTCATTATTTTTGCACCAACCTAATAGTATAGAAAGTGCTATTTCCTTAATAATAATAATAATTTACTGAAAAAAAAAGAGCATGATGAAAAATGCTCTGAACTTGATGAAAACAAAATCTTATTGCCAAAATGTTTATTATTAAGAAGACAGCCCAAAGTATTTTTTGATTATTTAATTAAATTTTTTAATCCTTTTAAAATTTTGGTTAAATGTCTTGTTTTTCTTGCATCAGCAGGGCAACAAAGATTAGTATAAGAAATTTTAGCATCTTTTTTGTCATAAAAACACATTGATTTGGAAATTCTTGCAAAAATCAAATAATTGTTGGATTTTAATGAAATGTTCAGGACTTATTCAGAAATGAATTACATTTTAGAAACTTTATTTCTTAGAAAATCTGTACATCTTTACATCTGTTACCCCCATTTACATAATGAAATTTCCAAAAATTAAATTTTGTCCCTCATCATAATTACATGTGTTAAAAGCAGGACTCCAAGAAGAATACAAATCATCAATTTTTTTCAAACAGTTACTTATTTACTGAAAATCTCTGAATTGTAAAATAAAAATGCAGTCAATCTAAGACATTATTTAATTAGAAAAGCTTTTAATTTCCTTTATAAATAAGATATATTAAGGACACTATTGTCTTAAGAAAAAAAATTGAATGTATAATGAATTTTTACAAGATTTGTTTTCATTTTTTTACATTTTAATTAGAATAACTTATTAAGTTTTAAATATTTTTTAATCTTTTAAAATTCTGTATTAATTTAACCCTTTTAGATGATATTATTGTGAAGTGAAAACTATATATACTAATCATAAATTGAAAAGCTTAGTACAAATCATCAAACACCAATATTTTTAAAAGAATTTTGAATTTTTTTTATGATATTCCAAATTCAATAAAACATTAGATTACAGAGAATATTTTCTTAAATTTTTAAGATTACTAAGTACATAAAAATTATGTATAAAAGGCTCTCATGTTAATTCAAATACTTCTTTAATGCCTAAAGTTCCCATAGAACTACATTAGATAAATATCAATCTATCATCAAACTGTCAAACCTGGAAATGCTTTAAATAAACAGCTACTGTCAAATTAAAAATGCATTTCAGTGATAATTTAAACTTAAAGTGAATTATAGATGTTTCAAATCAGATTAATTATACTTTAAATCAGCTGGTATTCTTCAAAAAATTTTCTGAAAAGTATATTTTATTTTTTGGAAGATTTTTTTTAATAAAAAGAATTACATTGCGATGAAAGACAACCAAAAAAGGGCGCAAATCAGCTATTTTAGAAAAAAAAAAACTCCTTCCAGTTAATTTAAATTACTTTTTGAAATACAGAAAAGTATTTGCTTATTGGAAATATTAAATTTAATCTATTAGCTTGAAATTAAAGCTAAAATAAAAGCTTCAAGAAAGATTTTTCATTTTTAAAAATTCATTTTAAACCTTAGGTATCTTTTGTTTTCTTTTTTTTTTAGGTCCCTACTTATTTTAAGTAGGGACCTAAAAAAAAAATTAGAATTAATTTTAAAGGGTCTAATTTATTTTGAATATTTTGCATGGAGGATTACAAATGTTAGGGTAATTGAAATCAGGGTAATTGAAACTGTATCAATGGGTTGCTTTCTATTCTCACTTCCTTGTCTCTTCATTTTTTTTTTTAAATGTTTTTGATTTATTTCTATTTGTACATACTTTTTGTAAAATAAGAACTCTACTTAGAAAAGGAATGCTATACATTTACAACTGCCAAATTTTACATCCAGTGAACCTCACAAATTGTTGTTATGATGATACACTGTGTAAAAGGGACCAGTGTATAGGAAATGATGCAATTTCCCGTCAGTAAAGTTCTAGAAAAATGGGATCAACTTTGGCATAATTCTTAATATATAAAAACGCCTATGTATGTTTTCAAAAAAATAAAATACTCAGCCACATATTTTGACCAATCAAGTGTACAAAAAATATGCAGTTGCTTCGTAAGAAATTTGTGAACCTAATGCACATGTGCATGATCCCATCAGAACATTTTAAAAAATGAGAATATTTTCAAACTGTTTCAGAATAGTTTACTTGTCCAGCAAGATGAACACAACTGTGTCTCACCAGCAGCCCGCTCTATACAACTATGTCTCACCACAGCCTGCTCCTTGATGATAATGCTTTTAACACCATGTGGCTGCTGATATTCCTCTATAACTCGCAGAGACTTTAAAGAAAAACAAAACATGAGTGATTAATTTTTGTTATCAGATATTTCCACAAATTCTTGTGTTGTAAAAAGAAAAGGAAATAAAAACTTCTTTATTTTGTAGTACTTATGTTAATTGTTTTCTATTAACATTAGTACCACTAGACAGGGTGTTTGTTTAGCCTGAGTTGTGAAGAACAGTATTTTAATACTTTGTTGTAAAATAAAATAATAAATGTTGTAGTTCTCACTGCACTCAAATACCTTTACCACTCATTCATCCTATTCAATTGAAAAAAAAAAATTATTTAGTAACAATAAATAAAGCTCAACAGCAAACACTCAGAAAGTTGGGATAATGTATTTTTTTTTTCATTATAAAAAGTAAGTAAAAAAACTGAAGACTGTAAATTAATATGTTTTCTTTCAAAAAGCTCTTGACAATTTACAATAATGTTTGGTTTAATATCTGTCTATATCTCTAAGATGGGGTATTATGATTACTTATATTATTTACATTATTCCGACTGTTATCCTCATCTTCATTGCCATATTATTATAAATTCTGGCCTTCTTCAGATGATTGGAATATCAAACCGAACCCTTTATTTCATCCACCAGGGTAGATTGTTCTAGTTCCACGTGCCATGTCTCTTCCAGATGTTTCAGTTATTTCCCTTTAACTCAACACCCCAAGTTTTGGTTCACCACCACTGTAGCCAGGTATTGAACTCAGAACTCTTTGGGTCTATTCACTGGATCTAACCAATGCCTTTATCCACTGGGCCATATTGTGAATATGACAATGATGAGGATAACAGTCTGAATAATGTAAATGATTTAAGTAATGTTTTGTTTATATTATCAAGAATACATAAATTCATAAATATCACCATTGACACGATAAATATTATATCTTTTTTATGATTTTATGATATTTTTTTTTTTGGTTTTATGTTAGGGAAATCATTTCCCAAATGGGAAAACATTATTTGTATTGTCTTAGAATTATCCTTTTGAGTACATTAGGGAAATACTTATGGCATGATTTCTCCCTCAACGGTCCCTACACTCTTCCAGGACCTTGGTGGATTTTTTGGAACATTCTTCGTCATTAATGAGATTTGAAAATAACAGAAACTTTACTAACTTTTAAAATTTTTTATATTTTCTATTTTTGCTTGTTGACTATCATATTTCAAGGCATAGACTCTCTAGTTTTAACAGGGAAAACATTTTCAGTGTATTTATGAAAATGCATTTAATTGAAATAAGTACCTAAATTTAGGCAGAAACAAGAAAAACTTTGGACAAAAAATGCAACTAGGACAGTACTAATTTTCTTTAATAACAATATACAGTAATTTACAAGTGAAATCAAGTAGACCAAATGATTTTATAAAAACATGATTTTTAAGTAAAGTACTTGTAATAATTTTTTAATTTTGAGGAGTCTTGCTATCACTCAAACCTCAGTGATAACTATCAGATATCTGGTATGAACAAATAAATACATGAATAATAACGACAAGAACAGGAAATTAGGGGACAAATTAAAATTATCCAGATTAAGATATTGAAAACATCAGGAATACTGAGAAACATTGAGGAAACCTGTTGTCACTTATTTCTCCTGTAGAGACCTAATTAATACTGGTATGAACATACAAAGAGTTAATAATGATATTTGTGGAAATAATATTACATTATTAAGCTTACTAGCTTAATACTGTAAGTGGATAAAATTTAAACCCAAATAAAAAGCATGATATCAAATTATTTCTTTTGCTAATATTATCACAAAGATAACATGTTCTAAAATCAAATTTTAAATGTTTTTTTCTAAAATATTAAATATGTACTATTTTAGGTTCTGGTTGATAAGCAAAAATGTCTGAACCTGAATATTTCTATTATTGTAAGTAAATATTAGATGGAAAACTTAAGAAACTGATTTTGCTTGTTTAAAGATTTACTTAATATTTTCATCTGCAGTCATTAATTTCTTTTCATTTCTTTTTTTATTTCTTATATTCACTATCCAATTTCTTTCTTGATGCTCTCATTTTACTAATACTAAATGAGTATTATATCCTTTATTAACATAATATTTCTATACTTAAACACCAGCAAAAAATAAGGGCTATACATTTACCTACTCTGCTTTGCAAATAAAATAAGTTATTCTAAATGATATAAAAAAGATTATTATTCATTTAACAATCATCTTAGCAGAGTTTTTTTAATCAATTCACCCCCACCCCAAACAAAGGCAATAAAGCCACTAAGATGCAAGTGTTTACTTACTGATTGTTAGAGAATATGAGAAAAAAACATTATTAAGGAGTGAGAATAATAACAGATTTGAATTAAGAAAACAAAAGATAAGGGTCGACATTGCATTTAAATTTTTAAAAATCAAAGTTGGCTGGAATACATGTGCCACAAAGAAAGTTCCACAAGCGAGAAGTGTGAGAGAAGAAATTGTTAACATTGAACTTACAATTACATCTAGCCATTTCAACTGTAAAATTATGAGACCTTCCTACTAGCCTAGTACTGTGTATACAGTCAAAGCTAACACCAACTACCCACACATTTCTCTCCTAAATTTTACATTTAAAATTAGTATCATTCAAAAGTGTTATCCAGCCAAATATCAAATAAGTGGTCTAAAATCTTATTTACTTTGAATATTTTCTGAACAATAGTCTCCTGAAGTGTTTTCTCCCAACATCTTATCCCATTAAATCTGGTTGACTACAAACTTTAAATCATTTTCTTCTTGCTTCTTACACAAGAAATTTGATTTAAAATGTACTAGTAAAATGGCAAATTGACCTTGTTCAACAATTACAAATTCTTTCTTCTTATTATTCGTTGAAACAGTTGTTTTTTTCTTTAATATATTTTTTCATTCTACAACATCTTTTCTAGTCTCACTCTCTGGGTCAGTCTCAATCATGACTGACATAAACAGACTTGTAGGTCAATTGAGAACATTTGGCAACTAGTTTGATATGACCAGACCACAGAGTGACAGTTATAATAATTGGGAGATCTAAACCAACGGTTTTGTGTAAACACAGGTGTGAGGATTGAAAAGCACACTGTCTTTATTGGCTTTCTGCTACCCCAAGGGTTGAGGTCAGGAGGTTAGAAAATATGAAAAGAAGAACTAGTTGCAGATGAGAAGAAATTAAGGGTAGGAATAAGTGGGTTGAAGAAGTGAAAGGAAGAGAAATAAAACTGGTTTGAAAATTTGGGAAATAAAAGAGAAATGGGTCATGTTCATGTGATGTAGGTGAGTGTAATAAAAAGAAAAAGTGTTGCTTACATTAGTTGCACACATACAAATTTAACCAAATTTAAAAGTGTGGCTGTTGCATAGTTTCTGAAATATTTAATGTTTGCATAAATTAAGACACACACACACACACATATCTATGCATGCTTATATGATCTATATGCATCCCAGTTGACAATAGCTGAACATTAATTTTCAACTGATTGTTCCAATGTAATTAAGATTTTTAAATATAAAAGCTTTGGATGTGCTGATAGAGTAATGGTTGTTGACAAAGAAGGTAGAATTGAATTAAAATTTAAGACTAAACATATATATTTGATTAGATTAATTTTAACTAATTTTAATCCTGTTTTTATTTATCTAATTTTCAAGTATTTACACTATTTACATTGTTCAGACCATGTGTACTTGGGAACTGTTATTTCCCTTTGGTAACTCAGCTGTTAAAGTTTTGTTCATCTCTGCTGTGGCTAAAAACATTGGTTGAAGTAACTCAGTGATTTGATCCAAAGAATTTTGAATTCAATACCTGGACACAGAAAACAGAAACTTTATGAAAAACATATTATATATGTGTGTGTGTGTTGATTTGCATTTGTTGGTATTTATTGAGCTCAGCTGAGTCTGACACAAGACTGCAAGAACACCCAATGAGCATTAGTACATTATCAATTCTTTTTATAATTTTTTACAAGGTTAACTTGTCAACCATTGTTCTATGGTAAGCATCTTGATTTTGCTTGCATTTGTAGGTATATTTTTTAATTATTTCACCCCAAGCAAGGTGAAAATGCAGGGGATTATAAGGAATGAAAATGAGAGAAAAGACTGATTATAGGGAGGATTATGGAAAGGACAAAAAATAAATAGGATTCAAGAAGATAGAAGATGGCAATTCATGTTGCATTTAAATTTTTGAAGCTTGTAGTTATCGGGAAAGCAAGTAAGCAGAAGAGAGTTCCACAGGCGAGAAGTGTGAGAAAAAAAACTGGTGGAGTAGAAGTGGTGGTTACATTTAGCTATTTTAACAGTGGGACCTAGATGCCAATCTAGTAGTACAGTTAAATTCATGTAGTCAGGGCACTAAGGAAAAAAAGATCATGTGAGCAGTTGTCATTAAAATATTTGTAGAAAGGACAGAGGGAAACCCTATTAGGTCTGTGAGAAAATGACTGAAGTTGAGATGCCAAGTCAGGATCAATTACATTGCAGATCTTTCTTTAGATTTTGTCAAGAACTTCATGATGAATAATAGGAGCAGGATAAAATTTAAGGCAGTTAACTGTCAGCATTCCAGCAAGTCCTGCAGCCAAGTTAGTTAAAGAAATAATGCTCTGCATTCTCTTGGATCTCATCAGTTTGACTGAAAGAAGGTTTATGTGGTCTCAGCAATGCAACACCGCCATACACCAATTTCCAGGCAAGCAACCTAGATAGATCAATTCAGTCTCATGACCTGGGGATCTTGACTGACCAAAGAGTTAATCTCATTGGATAGATTTTCAAATGAAACTGAGATTAAACATTTTATATTAAAATTCAGTTAATATGTCAAGTTGAGAACTTATGAATGCATCTTTATATACTGGGTGCGATGGGGAAATTGTTGCCATTTTGTATTTTTAATTTTGTGCATGCATGTTTGTTTTTGATTCTGTCAACTGCACAGTATAGTAGGGTCAGTTGGGCATCATCTGTGAAAAAGAGAGCAACATAATGCAATTCACTCTACCAGGAATTTGGAAACGGCATGTTGTAGTGTTTTGCATTAAAAATGGAAGCTCCAATACAAACATTTCAGATTGTTTGTGTATCAATCTGAGGACAGCGCAGAGGATTCAGAAAGTGTTGGATGATATATCCAGTTAACATCATGGTGTTTGGAGTGATCACTAGTGATGATGATGTTAAGCCTCCATTCATCTTCCTACAGGGTCTCAGATTCAGACTACGCAAGGCCTACTTCAAGAGCTCTTACATCTGGCCACCTAACTCTCCAGACTCAACCCCCTTGATTATTATGGGTGGGGTGCAGTTGAGTGAGAGACCAACAAAACTCCTTGAAACACTGAAGGCAAGGATTATGGCAGCATTTACCAACTTAAACTAGAAGACCATCCAGAAGAGATGCAGGAGATTCCAAAATCATCTTGAGGCCGTGGTTGAAACCAAAGCTGATTTTATTGGATAAATTTACTCTTTAGTATTCCAAGATATTTTTGTGTAATATCTGTTAAAATGAAATGTCAGTGTTATTTTCCTTTTTTGTGTAATTTAGACAACCATTTATCTGCCGCACTATCTCTTTCTCTTTCTCTCTCTCTCTCTCTCTCTCTCTCTCTATATATATATATATATATATATTATTATTATTATTATTACTATTATTTAGAGTGCCATATGTCAGGTAATGTAATTCAATAGTTACGTTGATTGATTTATGCAGAAGACAGGTTCAGATAATCCTTGTAAATTAGTTTTATTTGAACATGTTTAGTGTAAGTTGAGAAAGATTATCACTACACAGTGTAATGTAAAAAGACTTTAATTTCTTTTGAGTTTCTCGTGAGGTGACACCGATGATAGTTTGTTATTTTAGAACAATATATGTGTGATTCACTTCCACAATGTATACCAAAATATGAGAGCTACTCAAGGTTGGTAATTCAATAAACTGTGCTATATCATCAATGTTGTTTTGCTTGTAATAGGATTGATTGCTTTGGATATATCAAGTATAGCCAATGAGTGGCAGTACTTGTTTCTAGTGGCTTTTATAGAAAATATTACCATTCTTTTTTATATAGATCCCAACAACACATTTTAGCCTGTATCCAAAATATTGTATTTTGGTCAAGGAAATTTAAGCTTGTCAATGTGGGCAAGTGTTCTCAGTAATAGGCATCTCAAGGTGGAGAGTGAGGGATTCCTTATCATTTGCAGAATTGCATCAGCATGTGGTATTCATTACCATTGACTGTTGATCCACAGATTATAGCTGACTTGGTAAAAATCAATGTCCAACAAGGCAGAATGAAATTATGGATCAAAAATTAAACTGTATTTGCTAATGCAGAGAAAGGAAGACCTAATGGCTCAAATAATGCAACTGGACACAAGGACTGCAAGGAAATAGAATTGATTTCCAGATGTTGAGTCAGGTAGAAATAACTAAAGCAATACAGACTGATTGAAAAGACCTTGGCCAATAGAATATGATTTTCATTGGAGCAAGTTGAAAAATACTAAAGAAATTTAGACTCTGTTAAAGATGAGTGGAAAATTACATTAGTGAATGTCAAGTTATAAATCAACTGAAATTCAGTACATGAACAGAATTAAAAAAAAAACTTCTAATTGTGAATTTCATAACTGAGTAATGTCAAATTATCTTTTCTCAAGGTTTTTTTTTTCTCAGTTACTTTTGCATTTCCTGTTAACTTGTATCAATGAAAAAGACTTTGATATGCAGTTTTTAAACTGATCTTGCTTTCCTAGAGTATATGTTTGTTTTGAACTAATATTCCATATCATTTTATATCAAGTCACTCTACAAGTGCTATTGGTCACATGTAACCCAACACTACATGGTTAGTTATAATCAACATTCCTATAAAGCTTTTCTGCTAAGGAGATGTGGGGTGCTAGACACCCAGTAGGATTAAAAACAATGGCAGCTGAACATTCTTGTAAGTTCAATGGCCATCTAACACAATGAGGTAGACTGGGCTATATAGTTATTCATGCAACCAGTGCAATGAGGACATTGGCATCACTGGACTGAAGTCAACAGCCAGGCTCCTTTAATGGAATCAATGGCCACATATCAATGACCAAGGTGAGCCTTTAATTATAGAACATCAACTGTAGTTTGACCTAGAGAGAGATGGGGTCAGGCAGGTCTATATGCCCAAGTCACACACAGGAATAAAATAACCTCCAACCCAGATATTTGGAGGAAACTGGTCAGGTGCTCAGTTGCACAGTGACACTACGACCACACCTGGTCATGGAACATGATGACGAGGATTTCATGTTAATTATATTATAATGTTAATATTTCCTACTATAATACATATACATGCACAATTAGATGTTTGCTTTTTTAGTGAAATGAAAATTTCTATGTCTGTAGTTATCTGAAAAGAAGAAATGATATAAGAAAAGAAGATGCTTAATAGATATTCATTTCTTCTCAGACAATAGAAACATAATTGCATGTGCTGACAGATTGGTTTAATCTAATAAGATTGATTCACAGCAGTGAACTATTTCATTTTTGTTATCAAATATAATAAATTTTGAAAAAATCCAATTGAATATTTCTTTCTAATCAAATTTCTAATGCACTCATCAGAATATGAAGAATAATAAAAAATATGAAGATCAACTATTCAAAAACATTTTTGGGAGTTCTAAGCATCATCTGTGGCAAGTGACTGATGGGGATTTTTGCCAGATGTAATGTTCAAATTCAGAATAAATAGCAAAGGAATTAGATAAATGTATTGAAGGCATTAGGTTTGAATTTAAAACCAGGCATGACAGCTAAGCAAGTAATAGTAATATGGACAGCCTATGTGGCTTCACATCTCAACTGATACCTTAAAAGGAAAATTATATCTGAGTGTTGTCCAGCGTAGATTATGTTAAAATATTTATTTCTCAATGCAAGCAGTCAATCAGTAGGCTTCTGATTTCCAGTATTCTATAGAGATTGATTCTCAGTATTCTAAATAACAATTCCAGGAAAGCTGTTTCATATTAGAGTGAAATGAGTTTTCATATAGAGTTATTCCATTTTGTCCATCCCTTGATTGTTTTTCTGTATTAACATTGGAAAAAGGTCAGTGGAAAAATATCTTTCCCAATCAGTCATGCAGCAACATCAAGTTTACATTATGAATGTAGACAACTGGTTTTATTTTCCATCTTCAATGGGGTTTATATTCTGGGGAAACAAATATCTTCAAGAAGGCCATTTTATGATATAGCAATGCAATATTTCAGACTTGCATGAAAGATGAACCTGCAAAGTAATGAACATATATTTTGCCTGCAGAACTACTTTCTATTCTGTTAGTGGTTAATACAGTCTTTTTCCTTGGTGTTATTTTCTTTTTGCTAAAGGTTGTCAATAGAATGCAACTGTGTTACAGTGTTCATTGGACAATGGTAACTTCTGGGGATCACCAGTGTTTATTATCAACTTTTGATGAGGTATCCTAATACCATTTTGGATTAAGAAGAGAAGAATGTCTGCATGTGTGTTATCTAAGTTAATCTTTGAAAATGCTTTGACCGCAGCTTCTGATTATGAGAGCAGCAATGCATTCAGTGCTGTACATTGATTTACACATGATAAATCTTTTACAAATCTAAATAGCATGTAAAGATATGAATGAAAAATGTTTTTATGCTGAAAACAGCCATAAAAATTAGATCTCACTTTCTTGAAATATAACAGAACAAAGCAATTCAGTTTTTAATTTTTTTCTTTAACTTTTACACTTAAAAGATTCTCTTATTTTTGGAATTTTTTCTGCTCTTGGCACTTGTCTGACATCTTTAGAAAATCTTACAAAATTTAGATTTCATTAAAATAGCAGAAAGAATTTTTTTCTCTCCTTTGTTCAAGGCAAATTATTTTAAGTTGAAAAAACAGCTTAAAATACAGATATCACCATTGATTGTGATATTCTTTAGTTTGGTCTGTAAAGAGAAATATTACTGAATTTCTTTTCAATGGGAATTGTTTGTAGTTAATGCAAAGTTTTCTTATTTTAAGTTTAATTTCCAGCGATATAAGATTTATGATTTAAAACTATCATTCAAAAGATCAAATTCAGTGAAAGTACAAAATGTAAACTTTGAAATTGCCAAGGTGGATATTGTTGTTTGTTTATTTTTAACCTCAAATGATTCTATTTTTCAAAATGTCTTTACCAGTCAGATCACAGGTAGCATTAATTTTGTTTCTGTTTATCTGAATTTGTGACATTTGGTTTTATATTTTAATTTTTGTTTTTTATTTATTTCTATTTGTTTTTTTTTTAATCTTGCTTTTCTGAAGTTGATACAAATAAACATTTTTGCCTAATATCCTGATTACTTACAAAGGTTTTTTTCAGTTTTTTCATTTCATAATTTATAATGCTTTTTCATCCTAAAATCATGAGATAATGTTCTGAGAATAACATGAATAAAAATTGAAATATTAACAAAATCAACCACAAATGCTTTTTGTTAATTAAATATTGATTCTCCCACAACTATATTTTGTTTGCATGTTAGTCAAGTTCAAGTTTAAACAGATTTTTGCTAAATTAGAAGCATTAATATATTGTGATTGCAGTATGAAATGATAATCAGAAATCCAGATTGTTCTTTAGTAGTGTGTTTAGTTTGAAAACTAAAGACCGAATATACTGCTGAATAACCAGGTGTTGTTGAAAACCATTGCACATAGCTAATAGCACTTTCTAAAAACTTCCTTCATGATAAAAAAATTTAATTCACAAAAAATTCAATGCCTATGAGTGCAAAACTGAATCTCATGCCTCATAATCTAATAAAGCAGACAATTCAAAACCTTTATGTTAAATAATGGAGATAATTTCTCTTTTCTAATTTATTGAATTATGTCAATGTCTCAAGTAGAAAGAAAAATATTTAAGGCATGAGAAATTAAGTAATATTTTTCTTCTTTTATATACCACGTTACACATGAGCGATCATGGTTCTCTACAACTTCCTATAATTTGTAGCTCTATGCATTGTTTGTTTTCTTCCTATGCCTCCCTTTTTTTGCCATCTATTTACACAATCTTGTTAGGTTACATCTCTAAAATTACTTTTTTAGTTTTCGTATATAATGCAAGTTTTCAGGATCAGTTTTTTACACGAAAAATAGGGGAAACACAGGCAATTTTTTTGAAGAGGTTAAACATCATGCATTTTCACCAACAAGTTGATCTATACACAGGTATTTTCTTCTTCAGGGGTTAAAATCCATGCGAAACAATTCTGGGGTCACACTATGCGTGCTACAAAAACATTCACTAGCAACAAATTTACCAAAGTAAATATTATTCTTATTAAAACAAGAAAACATTTCATAAAATATCTATTTTTAAGGTAAAGAACATCCCAAGATTCACTGTTTAATTTAAAAAATATTAATTATGTTGCATGACAGTTTTTCAATAATAATTACATCATTAAAATTCAATTACTTTATCATTATTTTATTGAAAATGTCCAATTTTCATTGGATTGTAAAAGTGATTGAAAATAATACAAAAGTTTAATATTGCAGTTTTTAATATCGAATCCAAAGTTTTGAAAAATCATCACAAAAATTACTTCAATATCAACTATAAAATCAGAATTTTTCCATCCTGTGATAATTAATAAGATTGATGGAAAATATTGTAAAATTAACACATTTAGCATATATAGTTTTGCCACTAAATTTGGCAAAGTTAAACAATAAGTAAAGATGTATTGTAAAGCTGGCTTTCTTAGATGATTACATAGCAGCAAAGCACTACAGCACTTTAATAAGCATAATTAAAGGGTTGCCATTTTCAGGAGTTGGATTTTTTCCAGTTTTGTAACTTTTAAAATACTTTATAATTATATTAGTTTATTAAAATAAGATTAAAATACCAATATTGTGAATTAGTTGATCTGTATAGGTTTCATGCAGCCTTTATTCCAGATTAGTAAGATTATTGTTTGTAATTACCATATTCATTGTAGTCTAATAAGTAGGAATAACTTAATACTTACATTCTAAATAATAGTGGTTGTTTTATATACCATAGCACCTTGCCAAATGTAAAATATAGTAAGCAAAATGAATTTTGGTTGAAACTGAGTTCCTGTTGTGACTTAAGCTCAATCCAGACCTCAAGTGGAACTTACACAATATAAGATCCAACACTAAAGATGCTGGAAAAATAGTCTGTTCTGTTGCCATAAGTTTCTGACCCCTCCTGCTATACTCTACCTTTACAAGAGCCAGATGAGGCCGAAAATGGTGTACTGCTGTCATATATGGGTAGAAGCTGCCTGGCCTTCACTTTCCAGTTTCAATAGAGTTCAAAAGTACCTCCATGTCCTTCTTGTAGGTGATGAATTATTATCCACTTTACAACCCCTTTCTCACAGATGAAATGTTGCATGTATCTTGCTACTCTATTGTTATTTCCATAGAAAGTGTACAGAAGGACTATGTTCTTTAAATTCACCAGTTGTAATATTCATGATTAAGACCTGCCATATAGTATGCCATCCTCATTCTCTTTGTATTCCATTGGTGAGATGTAAGTTCCACTCGAACAGCTTCTCCCCATGAACCACTGCTTTGTGAAATCAACTTCTAAAAGGATGTGTCCATGATCATTACAATTTTAATCTGTTCAAGTTTAGGTTCAACCATTATCTTACACACATATCCCCATAAACTGTGCTTTTTACTCTGTAACCCTCTACCTCGAGTGGCTCTTGGGCTTTGTACAAGGTAAACATTATTGTAAAAAAAAAAACATTCTGACAACTCCAATTCGTAGCTTGCATTCTGGGCTGTTCCTCAGGCTAATGACAATCTATTCTGTCTTCTTAGAATTGAGGATGAGATTTCATATTTGGAATTTCTGCAGTTTTCTTTCATCTGTGTATTAAAATTATGCCCAAATTCATATGTCCTAAGAAAAGTGATGAATCCTGCTTTCTGTCATCTTCATCATGATTTTGTTTTTTGGCTTATAAGAAACAGGTATTTGACAATTCCTAGTTCTTTCTTACTTATTCAAAATATTAGGCTGGTGCAAAAATAATGTCGTTTTCTCACATAGTGAGAAAACGACATTATTTTTTAACCAACCTAATACAAACCAACCTCAAGCTTCAAAAATGAAGATAAGTATAACACTTGAAAATAAATTAACACTTATGAATCTGTATAGAAATACTTAAATGTATGTGTGTGTAGTACACACACATCAATTTTGTGTTAAAACCCCTGACAAAGATATAAATCCAATTTTGTTTTTGTTCTGTCTAATTGTGAGTCTTCTTGAGCTCAGATTGTTTTTGTTTTGTTTTTTTCACAAGCTCCTAGCAGTAGTAGTTAGGAAACATGAAAAAAGCTTAAACTGTGTATATCTTTCTTCATATATACATTAGCCCTCTCAACGAGGATTGATATCATATTCAGAAACAGATGCTTACTTATTCCTTTCACCAAACAGATATATTAACTGTCAAGGATAAAGAGAATTCTAGTCAAGCATAAATTTTTAAAAAAAACAACAGTTGGACAAAATGTTAAACTTTTCATCTGGAAATCACAAAATAATCCAGTTTAAATAAGTGCTTATAAAACTGAAACAACTTATACAGTTTATTTTTATTTTTTTAAGTCTTTGCAATCTTCATCTTCAGTGAGCTAGACATCTTGGGGCCAATAACAAAAAAAAAATATTTTAAAGTCTCAACATGAGCTTCAATGAATGAACACAAAAGAGACTTCATGTGAATTATTTCATGAGATAAATGTCTGCTTTTAACAACATGCTGATAAGAATATCAAACATTTGGAAAAACTCTGATTCATCACCTTCACAAAAACTTTGTCTAATTTTAAAATGAAACTAATTCTGAAAACTGCCTTTGTAGTTAATATTTGATAAATAAATTAATATAGGTGATTTTATAAATAGTTAAATGTTTATTTATATTATCTTCAGAAAGTTAAAAATAAAAAAATGGATTGATATATGAAGAGAAAACACGTTGAATGGATAATGATGAAAATGGAGATTGCATGTAACTATCCAGAGATCCCAATTTGGATAACTATTGTTTATATCACTGATTATCACAATCTGAGAAAAATCATTTTTCAATTGTTTTAATTGACTTTATTTTGTTTCTTTGTCAATTTAAAAAAATTTACTTGTTGGTGAAGATGATATGATGGAAAATCCATGGTTTAAGCAACCTTGAATTTATTTTTTAAATTGGGTTATACCATTCCAGCACTAGTTAAGGGTTTATTTTCTTATCTGAATTTTATAGAAAAGGCAGACTTTTATAGATCATAGAAAAAGTTATTATTTAAATTAAAAAAAATATTAATTTAAACTTAAAACGTAAGGTTAGGTTAATTTTGATTTTAATGCCTATTTAATATATCTATTTATTTATTAGTATTTTCTTACAAGAACGTATAAATGGAAGTATATATTGGCAATATATGGCTTTAGGAAAGAACAAGCATTATTATTTGGAAATCAAATTATTGAAGAAAATTTATGCTAAATTAAAGGGTTTCTGATTGAAGCAAAAATTCTGAATTCACTTTGTATTTGATTAAATTTTAGTTTTCTCTATTTTTCAAAATTATATCGAATCAATTGCATATATATATATATATATATATATATATCAGGAAATGGATTAAATCTGACATATTTTTATTTTTAATTTATTTTGTTTAAACGTTATTTTTTTTATGGATATTCATATTTTAATTAAACAGTATTTTTTATCCACCTACATCTACAGGATTGAATATTCAATAAATCTTGTCAGTGTGTGAATATTTTTCTATTTTTTTAAATATATATATATATATTAACTGGATATACATTATATTTATTGAATTTTATTTTACAGTAACGTTCACCCTGTACAAGGCCTGGGGGCCACTTGAGGTAGAGGGTTACATTAAGGGTAGTTTATATGGATAGGAGGGGGAAGATAATAGCTGACTCTAGACTTCAACAGGTTAAGATTGTAGTGATCAGGGAAACATCCTCTTGTGAATCTGTTCCACAGAGCATTGGTTCACAGGAAGAAGCTGTTTGAGTGGAACTTACTTCTCACCGATGGAATATGGAGGGAATGTGGGTGGTTTGCTACTATGTAGGTGGCATGGCGGGTCCTGGCTGTAAAAGTTAGACGTGGTGGAGCCCAGGAATGTAATTTGTCCAAGCACTTTCCATGGTAGTAGTGATAGAGTAGTGAGCAGGATAGAGCACCACATCCTGCCTGTAAGAAAGAGGTTGGATGGTGGAAAATAATTCTTCTTTAACAAGGAGAAACTTTTGAACTCAAGACTGGAAAGTGAGGACTAGTCAACTCCTGCCCAAATATGGCAACAGTACTGCATCTTATCTGCATCTTTAGTGATGGATCATATATATCAGCCCAATATTCTCTCAAGCCATGTTGTCTCCTTGAGAGGACATCCATTCATTGTGGCTGGCAATAATTCAGGGTCTGATCAGTGGTGATGGAATATAACCAGCCAGTTTCTTCCCCACTGGGAAGTTCGTGTTAGATCGGAAGCGAGGTCAGCTGCCAATCTCTGATCATCATTTTAGAGGTGTGCCAGTATATTGTTGTATCATTGTTTACAAATGATCAGAGTATATTCTTAGGCAGATCATTTATGTAAATCAGAAAGAGGATTGGTCCAAGAAGTGACCCTGAGATACACCTGCATTGACCACCAGGGCCTCTGAGTACTGGCCATTAATAGCTACCTTCAGGGATATACCTGTTAGGAAGGATTTTATAATTGAGAAAACCCTTCCAGTGATTCCATAGCTGGAGATCTTGTATAGCAAACCTTTGTGCCACACCATGTCAAAGGCCTTTGAGATATCTACAGCTATGGTTCTCGTGGTGTGTGTCATCAAGGGTCTGTGTGTAATATACATGTTTGAGTAGATCTAGTTTTTTCCTTTATTCCTTCTCTTCTTTTTCTTCCTCCTCTTTCTTTTTATTCTTCTTCCTTCTCTTTTTTTATTGTTTCTCCTCCTCTTCTTCTTCCTCTTTTTTATTCTTTCTCCTTTTCCTCTTATTTGTTCTCTTCTTTTTTATTCTCTTATTATTTACTTCTTTCTGCTGTTTTTTTTCTTCTCTATAGATTTCTTTCTAATTTCAACTTTTAAGCTTTTTTTCTACCATCACTTTTATTTTTTCTATTTCTAATTGCCTTTTCTCTTCTAACCTACACTTCTTTTTCACCTCTTCAACTCCTCCATTTTTGTTTTCAATTTTTTTTGCTTCTTTTTTTTTACCATTTTCTTTATTTCCCTTTATTCTTTTTTGTCATTTCCCTTTTTTATCTCATTTTTTCTCATTTTTTACATTTCTTCATTTTACTGATTTTACCTTTTTTTTCATTTTCTACTGATTTTTCTTTTTCTTATCAACTCCCTTCATCTTCTTTTACCTTCTTTTGCTTTTCCTATCGATTGGCATTGTATTCTTCTCACAGCTCAGGACTTTTTCTCACTTAATTGTTTTTCTTCTTGTTGCATAATTGTCCTATGCATCTCAAACACACCATAGTTCTTGATACCCACCTTTGATATTTAGGTCATTCACAAAATGCACTTCACTTTTGAAAGAGTACTGTATCCTTTGAAAGCCAATTTAAAAGGATTTCTTTAGGGTTGAGAATGCTACAGAAAGATATTCCAAACTTGAGGTGCTGAAATAGAGATAATTATTATCTGAACTACAGTTGCATATCCAAGGCATTTTTTGAGGCTAAGTAAAAGGGTGTATAATGTTGAACAATAACGCAATATGGACAGAAGTTTATACCTAAATGGTCTCTCTTCTTTATTGATTAGAAATTTAGGCTTCTGATTTGGTAGTCAGGAAATTGATCCATTGTACTTTATCATGCTGAAAGACACATGATGAAAAAATAAGATGGGAAGAAATAGTTTTTATCCAGACTCCAAATAGGACATAGACATCTAAAAAACACAC
Source organism: Acanthosepion lycidas (assembly GCA_963932145.1). NCBI lineage: Eukaryota > Metazoa > Mollusca > Cephalopoda > Sepiida > Sepiidae > Acanthosepion > Acanthosepion lycidas. The sequence goes on along the minus strand of OZ010592.1, from coordinate 61,611,405 downwards.
ATCAACTAAAAATTGAAACTCTCCCATCATGCAACAGATATCAAGTACCTCTCACACTGAAACAGACTCATAAGTTGCCATCATCTCAATCAACTTAGAACAAATTATCAAGCAAACAATACAAAAGAACTCTTTCAAAACACTAAAAATCAAACAATATCCTTAACTTCTTAAAGGAAATTGAAATTTATACCAAAATATAAAACGCCCAACAAAACTACATACAACCTTTAATATACAAGGTGCGATTGATAAATTGTCGTCTAAATTATGGTAAAATCTCATTTTAACAGATATATTTACCAAAATTACACAAAAATATTTTAAAATACTAAAGAGTAAATTTATTCAATAAAATCACCATTGGTCCACATGACTTCAGAATATCCTGCAACTCTTTTGGATGGTCTCCTTGTTTAAGATGGTGAATGCTGCCATAATCCTTGCCTTCTGATCATCTTTGGTGTTACAAGGAATTTTGTTGGTCTCTTGCTCAACTGCACTCCACACATAATAATCAGTATGGAGAGTTAGGTGGCCAGATTTAAGGGGTGATGAATCATGGAAATTGTCTGACAGTTATGACTGGGCTCTTCTGGTTGTGTGGCATGATGCAGAGACCTTTTGCCAGACATACGGTCTTCCAGCAGCCCAGTGGCATAGCAAGGCAGGGGCAGAGGGAGCGGTCGGCCCCCGGACGCCACTTTTGGTTGCTGTGAGTTTTCAGAAAAGAAAAAAAAGAACAATAGCATAATTTCAATAATTTTGGAAAAAAAAAAAACAGTGATAAGAAAGAAGATAGGGTTCAAATGAAAAAAAATTGTCTCCAAAATGTGCTGTCAACTGGTGGGAATAAACTCCACTTGTAGGAGTCAACTACCCTCACTAGTTTATATTAGATACAATGGCACAAAATAATAACAATAAAAAGAAACAAGAAAATTCAGGCAAAAGAAATTGTACAAATAAATAGATTTTTATATAACAAATGTACAAAAGAAAAGTTATGAATGTTGTTTAAAATGGTGAAATAAACTTGTCTTTTTAGATTTTTGTCTGAGGTAATGTTCTAGTTTGATAGATTGCAAGTTGTAGGGTAATTTGTGTGAATTTAGAAAAATTCAATTCAATGTAATATTATTTATATTCAAAATAAACAGTTCAAAGTTTGTGGAAAAAATGTGTCTGAGTGTGACTTACGTTGTGTTTGAGGTTCCAGTGTCCGTTGTTTCGTTGTTTGCCAATGTGAGTTTAGTTTGCATTGAATGAAGGAAATAGACTGTGGTTCTGTTAAAAAGGATTTTTTAACTTATAGTCTGGACTTCAGTTGATGTTATTTTATGTAGCGTGTAGCTTTTTCAGTTGATTCCCCCCCCCAACTACCTCTTTGTTAATTGTTGTTTAAATAAGCAATATAAGTCATTTGAAAATGTTTTAAAATTTTGGCAAAATTGTACCTTTGATCAGGTCAAATTATGTTCAGACGTGTGATATTTTTGAACCAGTCAAATTACATTAGTTGTGTAATTTAATTTGGAGTCTATTTTTTGTCTCATTTTTTAAGTTTTGAGAACAATAGGGTCTGGATCCTATGCACTTCAAGGCAAAAGGCGTGAAAAAAATTTCAACATTTTTAAAGGGCTTTGATATGGGGTTGGATTAAGTGAATTTTTAATGAATCCAATTTTTTCACACCTATGTGAGAAGTCCAGACTTTGGAGCCAGTTCTTTGATTTTGATTTTTCATGTCTGTGAAGTGTGAACTGTTAGTGAAAAAAAAATTAAATAAGTGAACTAATTGTTTGCTTTTTTTTTCGTTTTTTTTTTTAATCTTATCATAGTTCTAGCTTTAATATGGATTTAAAATCGTTACTTATTATGAAATAGATATTGAAATAATTCCAATGCTTTATGCATTTCAATTGTTTTCGGAATATCGAATGGAAATTTAAAAGAAAATTCATTTTTATCGGACTTTTATAATTTTGAGTCTAACTACTTAGCTAACTACAGTGTAACCCGGATATAAGATAGATTTTCTCTGGTCCAAAAAAATTAGAGCCGTACTTACCTAAACAAAATAGACCAAACCCGGATATAAGAAACTTCACCCGTCCCGACAACTCTCTTATATCCGGGTTACACTGTACGTAAAAATAAAAAAAATAATTTAAAAAGACATTGCATTTTCCACATTGCTAAAAGAAAAACAAACCGTGTTTAACGTGGCATTTTGACTCCTCCTCACTTGTTAGAATTGAATTGAAATAAATATTTAAAAAAAGCTAATAAAAAAAAATTATGAATTAAAAGTACAACGTGGTTTTTGTTTTACTTTTTAAATAAAACAGAGGGTATATGAACAAAAACAAATTATCTTTCTTTTTTAATATCGTAAAAAAAAGTTTTAAAATTTTTCCCGATTTAGAAAAAAAGAAGTAACGTCTTTCTTTTTTTTACATATTCCTAGTTTTATTTTTTTTTAAATAAATAAACTAAACACAATTGTACTTTTATTTCATATCAGGTAGGAGTTAAAAATACCACGTTAACAGAAACACGGGGAAAAAAACTTGGCATCATACGGGCATTAGAGTCTGAGACAGAGATAAAAAAAAAAAAATAAAATAAAATTTGATCGGTGTACGAATAATTTTGTTGCTGACTCTCTCTCTCTCTCTCTATGCTTTAAGGGGTTAATGTGCATTGTAATATTGTATTCCCTCTGTGGAGGGGCGGCAAACTTGAGGACGGCAAAAAGTAAACACTAGCTACGCCAATGCAGCAGCCACCCTCTTTACCTAGGGCAGCACTACCTCCTCAAGGCACTTAATGTAGCCCTGCGTGTTGAGTCTAAGGTTCTGGCCAACAAACTCGGGAGTTCTTTTCTTATCAGAATGAGTTTTCCAAGCCGCTGTACCTTCATAATCACCATTAGACTCTTTCTGATTCCTCGGCACTGTCCTCAGTTTGACACCTAAATGCTCTGAAATGTTAGTATTATTGAAGCTTCCGACATGAATACCAAGCAGTATAGAATACCCTTTCCAAATTTCTGGTAGAGTGAATTGCGTCATGGTGCTCTTTTTCTCACAGATGGTGCCTTACTATACAGGGCAGTTGACAACATCAAAAACAAACAATGCACATGTGCAAAATTAAAAATATAAAATGGCGACAATTTACCCATCGCACGCTGTATTTTGAATACTGAAAAAAGGGAAAAGAACCCTTCAGATTTTATAAAGATCCCCACAAAAAATAACAATGGAAACTCTAATAACCTATTTGTATTAGTAACAAGCATCTCTAATAAATTTAATAATTAATAAGAAAAAATAACTTTCACCAACTAACCTGTAAACAAAACTATAACTTATCCACATAACGTCAAGCTATACACAAAACCACCATGATTCAAAACTTTTATCTGGTCTTAAATAAGTTGGTTGAAGAGCTGTTAAGCAGAAACCAAACCAAACCAAACCAAACCGCTAAAATCTGATATTATTCATTCTCATCTCAAGTGGAAATAAGCAAACAGAACAAGTTTTTTATTAAGCAAAAGTCCATAAAAAAATTTTAAAAAAAGAGAAAGAAATTTTGAAGTTTAAAAATTGTTACATAAAATTTATGTTTGCATAAACTTGTGGCAGGCATGTTATATAGAGATATTTTTATCTATCCTTTCTATTCGAGAGGTTTAAGAGCTTTCTCTTAAAGAAAATCTTCACACAAATTGTGGGTGGGACCAGAGGTCAAGAATGTGACCCAAATGCTTGGCTTTTAGTTTTAATGAAATCAATTTTTGTAAACCACTGAAGAAAAAAAAAAGAAAAAGGAAGTTAAACTTGTTCTGTGTGGAGGGTGTTCAAAAGGAAATTCTTGATTAAATCGAATTTACTTTCAAAAGAAAAGACTAACCCTTATACTTAGATTATTTTACATTTTGGCTTTGAAGCAACAGCTATAAATATGGAAACGGAATTATTAGGTTGGTGCAAAAATAATGTCGGTTTTTGACCTATTTTTTAACGTAAAAAACGTTATTATTTTTGCACCAACCTAATAGTTTATACCAATTGTTAAAGTCAGTCTACAATTCTACAGGTAGGCACAACACTATGTTAGATTTTATTATGCAAGTCAATATTTTCCTAATAAAATTGCTATCAACTAATTGATGTTGGTAAAATTTTTAAAGGGTATATTTATATAAATAATAAGACTTTCAAATTATAATATCAATCCTTGTTAAAAATATTGATCATAACTTTATGAAGTGATAGGTTTTATAATGCAAACATAAAATTGTATTTATAAATAAATCCAAAAGATACAAGGCAATAGAAATATATATTTAATTAACATAATATCTGAAAAAATTATGGTCTTCCTGACATTGTATTGTGGTTGAGCCCAGATAAAAAAAAATAAACTAAAAGAAAGAATTAAAATTAAAACCCATATTTCATTTCTCTCTCTCTCTCCATATACGTCTCCTTTAACTAATGATAAGCCAACCCTCAAATAAAAAAAGGAAGAAGAAAAAAAAACTGAACACAGCTTTGAAACAACAGGAGTTTGCAGGTCCCAGTTTATAGTCACTGTGCCTGGAAATCTACCAAAATAAGAGAGGTTCCACACACAACTTCTGCTATGAAAAAAATGAAAAAGAAAAGAATGCCGGAAAATAAAAGTATTTGGCTAATCAAAAAAAACAAAAAAACAAGGAGTCTTTTGATATTAGCTGAAACTAAGCTTTGCACCAGTAGCCTGGAGCCCTTTCTTAAGGGATATAAACAAAGAGAGAGGCAACAAGCAGAGACAGAGAAGGGACCATTAGAGAAAACCAGCCAAGTGTGTCACATGAAGAAACTTATCAATCTGTTTGACATTTTTCTGCCCTTCTGAGGGCCAAGAATATACACAGATTTATGCTGGACATATTTCCAAAATAATCACACACCTGACAGCAGCAAAAAATAATGATAACTACTACAAATGTCCATCAATTATCAAATATCCATCTGAATGAACTGGATTTTTGCTGGTAAAGGACCAGATTTCAGAACTATCCTGGGCGGTGGAGGTCATCTTATGACAATGTCCCAATCACCTTGTATAAAGATTGAAAGAAAAAGGCACCAAGTGTTTATATATATAAAATATATTTTTATATAGCACAATATATAGATAGAAGGATAGAGAGATAGTTGGTGCATATGAAAGAAAGAGTTCAGGAAAAAACATCTATATATATATATATATATATATATATATATTCAAATGTAGCAGTTGTCTTGCTTAAAATGTATGTTTAGTGTCAACACAGGACTGTGTGGATGTCTAAGTTTGCCAGTATGTGATTGAAGGAGGTAGATATTGTATAAGTCTATGTAAGACTGCGCGTCATGCATATGTTGTATTTCAGTTCTGGGTATGTTACGGTAATCACATCAATTGAGAATTGATAAAATCAATTCATTGATTCCGATTAAGGTTGATTTTCCATCCTGTCATACATATCTCTAGAGATCCACTTCAAAACTGATATTTGACTTCTGATTAGTTCATGATAAGTGACCTCATATACTGGTTGAGAACTGATATTTTTTTCTGTTTCGTTCACTAGACTATGTTGTTTTTATCCTGGTTGGCATGGTATTTGAAGAGTTAGTCAAAATATGATTTCGTGACTGAGCAATTTTGAATATCCATCTATTTATAGAGATGGTGAAATTTTGGTCTCCGTGTTATTATGTGTTTATTTTTATTTATTTTTCTGTTACTACAGATCCAATGATTAGTTCCATCAAATGTAGCTCTACTTTCATCACAGAAAGTTACTGAAAAATTCTTCACCCAACTTAGATGATTTTTTTTTTGTACTGTTTACTTAAGTATGGTAGTTTGGTTGTTTTTATATCATTAGCTAATGATCTACATTTTTTTTTTTTTTTTTTTTATCTCTGTTTGTATTCATAACCCCATCTTTTTTAAATATTTTCATGCTGGTCAATCTACTTCTCTTGCTTAATACTCTTTCAATTTTTCTCTGATCTCTTTTTGTGACATTCTTACAGCTAGTTCTTTCATACTCTTATTAATGTTTTCAATTTGTTTTTTATTTATCTTTTACCTCTTTTCAACATCTTTGCAATTTCCAAAATTTTTCCATCACTCAATAACTTTATAATAACTTTTTTCTCATTTCATGCAATGTTTTTTACAACCATTAGTATATATTTATATATCTGAAATTAAAAAATAAATATTAATAGCTATGTTATTAGATATATTATTTAAAATATGATTAACAACTTTCAAGTTGCATAATAAAATCTCACACCACAAAATAAATTATTGTAAATATTTCTAATAAAAAACTGATATCATATACTGAAATTCATGTATATATTTATCATATTTATATAAGTATATCCTGAAAGTTTAACCAATATTGATTAGCTCATTATGATTTTATTATTAAAATAATAATTTATATATTAAAATGTGATATTATGTAGTAAACTAACCAGACTCATTGCAACATCTTTAGCCTATCCTATATATAACATGTCTGTGTATTTATTACAAAGGTATATTTCAATAGTTCACTTATATATTTATTTTTAATCTGTATGAAACAAAATGAAAGTGCTATTATCATTCATTTGGTCTGAGTGTCTTCCTAAAATATCTCCAGAAGTGTGAACAGTCTTAAGGGAAATACTGTTGAATTCCATGAATCTTTTAAATAGAATAGTTTTAAAATTGAAATGGTTCCACAGAAACAGACATCATCAGTACTCAGTTTGTTTCTTTAAAAATGAAAATGCTTCCTTTAAGAAATTCAAAGGCAATCATTTTGTTTGGTTTATTTTTAATTCATGACTTATTGGTGACACTGGATTTGTGTGAATTTGAAGAACCTTCATAAACTAGCAGAAAATTCAATAATACTTCATTATCAGACATCAATGAAAAGCATTTCTATAATTGACTAGTTTGAGTTCATCTTCAATATCAACTGTAGATACCACTGCATTATGATGTCATAATGTTTCTTTGATTCATTCGTTTACTTACAGAAAGGAGCATTATGCTAAAATTAACTCTGTGAGGCAAACTGCCCAGCCTGTCTGAAAGAACAAAGAATTCTCAGAATTGTATTGAGGAGAAAGTTCTCATTACTTTGAGAATAAAAAAGGTGATGGTAGCACATAAACAATGATGCTTTCAGCTTTCATAAAGCATTACTGTTTCATATAAACAGCCCATGATATTAGTATGTTTATTTCTGATCAAATTGTGAATATCAAATTGTTCAAACTTTGTTAGTTTTGCTGTTTGGAAATAAGCCCAGATTTTTCATGAGTTTTGTTTGTGAGATTGACTTTACTTTAATTAACTGATTTCTGATATTAACAGACAGAAACAAAATGATTATGGAAAATCTAATAATGTCTGTTAAATTCACTTTTAAGTCTATTCATTTTGGTAATTTTGATAACATTCTTAAGCAATTTTATTCAAGAAATGATTTAAACTCCAGAGAAAAATAAAATTAGTTTTTGCAGTAATATTTAAGGTGATAAAATTTATCATAACCTTCATAGTTTAGTCTTCTTACAATGTTTTTTGATATTCCATCAAAAAAATCCAAGAATGATATAATCTCAAAATGCATTTAGTTTTTTTTCTTTAGGACATTAAAACAGTTCCTTTTATTTGATAAATGCATTGCAAATAGTTTATTATAGAAATACTATATGAATTTTTCAAGTATAAATGAATGATTTTCTGTAAAAATCCTTTGCAAATTATTTACTGTAGATCTTCATGGTGAATTACTTTGATTGCAAATAATTTTATGCATTGGAATTGATTTTTTATGAAAAATCCATTCCAAATGTTTTAAAAACTGTCTGCTTTAAAATTTGACATCAGTGGCTTTATTGCATATCTAATAATTTAATTTCTCCTTTACTGATCAATTCCTTTATGATGTTGGCATTGATGACTAAATTTGCTTGTCAAGATGCAGGTTTAGATTTAGAAGCTTCCAGTTTCACCAACACCTGCTCCTGTAATCAATTTCCCTATCGCCATTTGGCTCTGCAAGTTTTGATTGGAGGTGAAACAAAATCAGAGTAGAAGAAATTGCGTGGTGTGAATTTGTTTAAGGTGGACCTCAGCTTGCCAGAATTTGATCCACACACTTGATTTCATTACCTTCTTCTGTGGCACATATGGAATGAGACATGCAGAAACAAGTTATAAAGTTACAACAGAATGCCACTAACTCTGTTATGCTTTTGAGTGGTGCCTTCTGTAGCATATACATTATGCGTAATCCTCTTCATCTGCTGGTTCAACCATTGAGATATGTTGTAATTGTCATCTGCTTGTTCTACTGTTGGGATTGGTTGCACTTAGTCTGGGCCCTTGTCTTTGACCTTGCCACCCATGGTGGTCCTACCAGGAGTTTAGAACTTTTGATGGCATTGCTCTCAGAGTCACTGAACCACATAAGCCTCTCTATCACAACAAGGAGCAACCATCAGAAAGCTGTAAAAGTACACTGAAAATAACTGATCATAGAAATGTATTGCAAATAGTTTGACAGAAATTAATTCAGGATTAAATATCTCCCTCATGATTAATGTCATAAATACTTATATTTATAAGTCAATGATAAATCCATCATCTGTGATTACTTGCCTCTGCTTTTGGTGGTGTGTTATCATTTTTGCCAAGTGGTTTTCGAAACTCCTTCATTTTCTGTCACCCAATAGCATTCATCTTAAAATTGAAGCTGGCCTATCATTTATAACTGCAAAATGCCAACAGAACTGACATTATTGATCATATGTAAGCACTGATAATGATATCAGATAATTTTACAGTTTATATTCTTAAAATGATAGTGTTTCAAGCTTGTACACTAATGGTGGCCCACAAATAACAGTCTCACTATTTTCTTCACTTTCTTTTCCCATATATTCTGTAGATATTAGGTTGGTGCAAAAATAATGGCGTAATAATGTCGTTTTTTGACGTATTTTTTAACGTCAAAAACAACATTATTACGTCATTATTTTTGCACCAACCTAATATATTTTACGGCTCTTATAATTCTTCCAACAAAAAATTAACATGTTAAATCAAGTCAGTTTTCAGACTATATTTTATTCTGTCTTGTGATCTGTCATTCTCTTTGGTTATTTTCTCTGCAACAATCACTTACAATACCAGATATTATTATTATTATCATTATTATTATTATTATTACTATTATTATCATATCAGGATGAGTTCAAATCAATCTAAGAAAGTAAGAAACCAATCATTAGGTACTGAAATCATTATCAATGGTTTGCAATGGCATTCAGTCACCTACTGTTTTCCTCTCTGTCTAATTATGTGTGTGACTACCATGTTTGCCTATACAGGGTGGTTTAAATAGTTGAAAATGTTAAGCCAGTAACAACATTTCTCAAAACAAATCTATATATTTTGTATGATTCTTCATACGTCTTTATATATCTACAAAACTATGATGATAACATTATCACATTCTCTTAAAATATATTAATTTTACTGTCACAAGTTAACTTTAAAATTCATGAAACCATTAGTAATTTTATTAAGATAGATCAAAATTCAGATTTAAATTTAGAATTATTTTTGCCATTGACAATTTTATATTTTTGCCATTGACAACTTTATTTCCTCAGCAAAAAAAATACTGAGAGCAAGTCTTTTTTTAATGTTATGTATGCTTTTGTTTTTAATTTAATATTTTTTGTCTTGTTTCTCTGCAACGTCTTCATACTTTTCTCCTAGAAAGTTTTATTTATGTTTGTACTAATCAACACAATGTTAATCTTGATTTTTGTTTGTAGCATTTAATGCTGATTTTTTGTTTTCTGGCCACTGGCTGGGGATAGGTGTATGCATTTTAAAAGAGTTGGTAGTTTGGTAGTTCTCTTTTTTTACTTTTCCTCTTTATAAGAAAAGAAGAAAGAAGATGTAATTGTAGCCCCCCCACTTTCCCACCAATTTCGAAGACACATAATATTGCAATCTGCACCAGTTCCCTTCCTGCACATGTTACATTAGATGACCAACTGCTACTACTACCTTATCAATATAACACATCATGACTATAAACAACCAAAGATATAAACCAAAACCAGCTCAACAAAATCACCTGAACCCCTTAACCTTTCCTTCTCCAGCATTTGTGGTATTCGTATCAACTTCTACAGTGTGGAATCGTTCCTCTTTGAAAAGTCTCCAGACATTCTAGCTCTCTGTGAAATTAACCTTAACCCCTCAATCCTCTTCTGATTTCTCAATTCCTGGCTACCGAGGAAGAAAGAAAGAACTCTGAAGTTCATATGCATAGCCTAGGAATTTATGTCTGTGAACATCTCCCACTGGCTCAGGGAATCACTCTTGAATCTCCAGACCATTCATCCATGTGTTTCTGTCTCTCGCTACTTAACTCAGTCAGTTACCTCTTCTTTCTCTACTGTTCACCTTCCTCTCAAGACTGTTGCATGCTAGATAATATTTCCAATAACATAGAACCTGTCTCTGTATGAACTTTCCATTTGTTTCCATTTTCCTTAAAACTTCCTTATTGCTTACATGTGCTATCCATAGTATTCTCAGTATCCTTCTCTAGAACCATATTTCTGTTGCTTCATGTCTCTTCTTTATATGAGGAAATTGTCCATATGCCATATAGGAGGACTGATATTACATAGCTGTCTTGCACTCTTCTTAATTTCTAATGAAATTTTCTTGCTTCTTAATATTTTATTTAGTTTTTGGAAAGTGGCTTTTGCTATTCCAATGTGTCTTT